>JAOUZG010040071.1:5950931-6052933 GCA_026289955.1 Argiope argentata
TATATATATATATATATATATATATATATATATATATATATATATATATATATTGCCTACGAACAGAGCCTAGTCTCGTGCCGACGATCAGAAGAAAGAGAAGGGAATGTTGAATCTGATTGGATATTTATATCTGGTTTTATTCTGTTTTGCTTTACGATTAAGATTGCGATGCACGAGAATAGTTTCTGGTTACGTCGCACTAGGCCAGGATCAGTTCAATAGATACAATTATTTGTATTAAAAACAACCTTATATCCATTTATCTACAGCTAATTCAGTTGTTCTACATTGTATTTAGGCCATGTATTTTATGGTTATAAAAATTACCGAACTATAAATCAAAACATTCTTATTGTATATTTCTAAAAGATAAACAAATGATATTTAAAATTATTTATAAAAAATAATTTTAACAAAAACAATTAGATTTAGTTCAGTTGTTAAATGTGTTATTGATTTTTTTATTGTTTTTAATAAATATATTTTTTTATTTTATGCATATTTCTAATAACATTTTTTTATTTTTTTAAAAAGAGAAATGAAATGAAAGACTTAATTTTGGGGGGGGGATTTTTTTTGTTATTAAACAGTATGATCTGAATGGTTACTGAACTTCTCGTTATTGGAAAAGTTGTTTTTCCGAAATGGAAAAAATGAGATTCTTTTGAATTCATCCTTTTTCAAACTTTTCCACCTCTTATTCTGGAATTTCATAATGGATGTATTAAATCTTCGTCCTATTCTCCGAAAGATAAAAAACTGTTTTGGATTACCTTAAACATTCATATATGCATTAATATCGATGAGAAACTTTAGAAACGCAGATAAATTACTCGCTTTATTATCTTTTCATACCGAATGGACACGTACAAATTTTATCTGAGTAAAAAGCAGAATCCCATTTTTAATAACGCTTAGATAAATCCATAAATGAAAAACGATAATAAAATATAAGTAACCTAAAAAGATCAAAATTGGAAAGTGAAAAATATTAAACCACTCTTGCATACTTCAATATGTAAAAAAAAAAGCGAACCGTTTTTGGAAAGTTAAAGAAGATTTATACCAGACCAGAATGCTAGAAATATTTGAAAAATACAAGTTCTTCCGAAGATAATATTGATCGCACATAAAAACTGCCGTGGTAAGCATATTCAATGACTTTTTAAAATAAATCCCCCCTTTACGTTTTGCGTAAGGAATTTTAACAAGAGAATAAAATGTATTTTTGTTTCGAAAGAAGAACTTGAAGAAGATTATTTCCGTTTTTGCATTTATTTTTTTTATTGGTCGGGGATAAAATGGAGCATTTCAACATGTGATGTGGTGCCGCTACATTTAACAAAACTTTTTTTTAACATCAATTAATAGATATTCAAAGCTAGGGCTCTGAAATCCATATTGGAAAGTATTGAAGCATTTAATTGATTTGGGGCAACTAAGTGTAGGATTGAGATAAACAATTTATTTAAAAAATCAAATAACTAATCTTAAATGAAATGCATCTATCTTATCGGTTTACGGAAAGCTTAAAAATATTTCGGCATGTGTGTTACTAGTTTATTGTAAAAGAAATTTTGACTATTTAAATAATTCCAGAACGTTTTTCATGCTAATATAAAAGAATAGTTGATTATTAGTTGGTTTTGACAAAATCTAAAATGAATCAAATAGAGATTTTCTCCAAAAAATTAATTTATAGTAATAATAAAAACAAAGCATGTATTCTATTTTTAGCTTTATAAGAAATGCCAGTAATATTTTTCTTTTCTATATATATATATATTCAATTTATTTATTATTATTGCCGGAATTTGTGCTTATATCATATTTCTTTAATGAAAAGTAAACTAAATAAGAGCGTTGAATGTGTATAAATGCTAATTCAAATATTAATTTTGGCGTGATTTATTTTAATTTATTATTTAATAAAAATCATATCTTATTCGTTTTTTTTTCAGAAAATATACTATTCAAACATTTTTAGTGCATTCAATGTATAAATGCATCATGGCGTAACTTTGTCAGAAAAAACATTAAATTATAGTTAAAATTAAAAATATATAGATTTCTCTATTTTTTATGCGAAACTTATCATTGCTGAAGTATATTAATATATGCAATATTAATATTCATTTTAAAATATATTTAATTTCATATTAATAAACAAAGCAATAATATATTTATTTTCATAAATTTCTGTTCAAATCTGAACCTTTTTGAAGATTTTATATAGAATTTGCATTTGAAAGTTATTTTTTGGATGAAATATTCAACATGATTATTGATTAATTTAAATACACCTTATTTTCAAAAGGATCGATTCCCTTTACTGACTATCAAGCTAAATTAGAAATGTATAATAGAAAGTGTTAATACAACTTTGATTTCATCATGACTAAATCCAAGATAGCAATTTTTAAGACGATTTATAGATTTGTCATTTATTTTATAGTTATGTATATTGACATGAGTATAAATTAGCAAAATTTGATTAATCTGATATTTTGTAAATAAAAAAAATCACTGTAAACTATTCTTATAATACACAATAAATATAATTCATTTACTTTAGATATATTTTCTGAATAGATTGTATGGATTAAGGAAAAAGGAATAAGAATATTTTTTAAACTTTAGACCAATTGAAAAAAAGAAACAATCAAATCAATATTTCTCTTACGCTTAGATAAAAGAAAGCAGTTTAATTGGCAAATAAAATACGTAAAGATAGATACTTTTTAAAAATTGAAAAATACATGTGCAATGTTATTTCATATTCTTAAGTAATTTTGTTTTAATTTAGAAGAGATTTAGAAGAATTTCTTAAAATTAATCATTATAAACTTCTTTTTTATTTCTCGCTTCTCAGAGCTTTTAATCTGCTTTCCTTCCAAAAGTTATTGACTTTCTTCGTAATTGAAAATATTTTAAATTGATTACAGTACCAGGGGAACAAATAACGAGTACCAATTATTTGCAAGCTTGCATTTTTTTCAAGGATTTTTTTTAATCCACCCCCGCGACGCAAAGAATGTGATAACTATATTTTTATTTCGTACTCCCACGATGACAATATAAGCTTTAACAAGCCATGTTACAGTGTAAAAAGAATTTTTTGATTTTTGATGATTATGATTAATTTCTCCAAAGTAACAATAAATAAATAACATTAAGTTACACTCGTCATATTTATTTGTATAGTGATTTACATGGTATAGTACATTTAATGTGTTAGTGAAAGGTATATAAAACGAGTTGAAGATCAGAATAATTATGAATGTAAAAAAAATTCATAATATCATACGCATATTGGAGAAAAAATATATTGTCTCAAATCTAACTTTTTATTTGGTCAACTGCACTTCACAAATATTTAATAAAGCAATGCATAAGTCAATATTTTCACCAGTAATGCCATTCATATATCCATTTCAAAGTTATTTGCATGAACTGATAAATTTAACATAAATGTGATCATTCTAGTTTAATTAATTATTAAAGGTTAAAATACCATAATTTTATTATAAAAAATATCTCATTATCATTTTTATATAATATACATTATTTTATAAATTAAAAATACTTTTTACAGTATATATTAACGATATATGAAAATATAATAATAAAAAATACGTAGATGAATGCATTGAATCTGATGTTTCGTTCAGAAAAAGTACTAATTATAAAAAAGAATTAAACGAAAATAAGAATAATATTTGTTTCGTACAACAGCCTTTAATTTTAGAGCACAGTACCTGATAAGTATTGGAATAAATTTCTTAATTCCCTGAGAAAGGAAATTACGTTGCAACATACTCTCAAGTTTCATAACAGAATTATGTACCGTATTTTAAACCATGATAACCTACTTACGGAGATACGTCATAATAGAAATAATATCATTATTTGGTCATCAATTTGTCCCCTTGTCAACCTAAAAATACTTTATTAATCCATCTTGGTCTGCAATATAATAGCAAGATGCATGCAAACATGATTTATATTTAAATTTCATAAAGCTATAAATTGTTTCAATAATTCAAAATAGCTTACAAAAAGATAAATTGTGATAACATGTAAATCATTAGCCAAAATATGAACAAAATTATATGATTTTTTTGGCACAGAAGCCAGAATATTTATTGTTTGAAAAGGTCAAAATTTAATATATATGATGATTCAGCAATATTTTAGGTCATGTCTTACATAAAAGAAGAAAATGAGAAAATACTGATCAGTTATGTCGCTATTGGACTAGAGGGGTAATTCCCTTAGTTCCCCTGTCCACTGTGATGTAATCGCGTTGATAACGTCATATGGCGGGTCCCCCTTCTTCAGGAAAGTTTGATATATGGACCAATTATGGATCTTTTGTAATTGACCATATTTGTGACATTATGTGGCCAAATGTGGTTTCTACTTATTATTTCAGTTCAACGTTTAAACCGATAACAAGTTTTTACTATTAATTATTTTGCCCACTAATGTTATGCATGGCTTGTCATGAAATAAAAATATTTGTTGAACTGATTTAATTCAAAAATGCATTATCAGACGAGAAAACAGCACGTTTCAGAGCTCTAGATATCGTTGATAGGTACTTACGTATTAGATCGTCAATGCCAATGGTTTAGTAACTCATTGGCGGCGGATTTAAATTTGGCGATAAACCGTAAACGCCAATTAAACCGACAAAATGGGGGAAGGCAGTTAAGGTTTAAAGAATTCTTTTTTAAAAAAATAGTGGTTTTTTGCTATTATTGGCAGTTTAGTAACTCATTGGAGACGCCTTCAATGTTGGCGATAAAAATAGACAGTCGAATACTTATGTAAGTTAATAATTATGGGACTCGATATTACCAATAAATAGCATCATAATTTGATTATGCTAGTAAAATTATAATAATTTTTCGGTATATATGTCTGAGAGTAGTCTATTAAAAACCATTAACTTTCTAGTATTGCTTTACTAAACAAACTTTCTTAATAGCTACATATTAGTATTATCTTTAGATTAACACATAAATTATGCAATTAGAATTATTTACATCTTTTTAGCTTAAATTTTCTCTTTTGTGAACTATTAATGTATCTTTGAAATTTTGGAACCCTTTGTCCGATTAATTTGTCTAAAAGTTATTTACATATTTAAAAAAAGAAAGATATTTCAATATTTGCGGTTTATCAAATAACTTAGTTTCGTAAAAATCACCCAAATATTTTCCTCATCAATGAGTCGGAGAATGAAACATTTTAAATTTATAAATCCCATTTCATTGTCTCCTGTTCCAAGCTCTTAACTTTTGTATACATTCACCCTCAGAAAACAAAAATATGCAGTTTATGCTAGAATTAAATAACAGAATAGATAAAACGTCGACAAAAGAGGTGCAGGAGTAGCCATTAATGAAGATAATTAGTTCCTCAGAGACCATGAAACGGTTCTGGAAACGATTTCTCGTGTTTGTTAACGGAAGGAGAAATTGATCTAAAAGAATATTGCCCAGGAAATTCTATCGTTAGTGTTTTAAAAGGACAGAATTAACCTATAATAACTCTCCATCAAACAAATGTTATTTCTTGTGCACAGCTTTTAAAATTTAGGAAAGAATAAATGACTCATTTTGAAAGATAAGAGAGCATTTAAAGAATATATCTAGAAAATTTCTATTTAGTTAAAAGTTCTGATACCATTATATATAGAAGGATTTTAAAATGGAAAGTAGTTTCAATAATTATCAGATGAGACTTTCAATACTGTTGTTTCAATGCTAATCAGTAGAATGGCTCCGAAGTGTTGGGAAAATGTCTTATCAATATTTCCTTATATAAAAATTCTAAAAAATATTCCAGAAAAATTTATATTTCAAACATTTGATAGTTGAAGCATATGTTAACCCTAAGAAAATGGAAATTCCTCAGCTCTCTGTTAAGTAATTGAATGGATATCATTGTTAAACTTCTCACCTTTTTGTTTAATTTAACTGGCAGCGTTGCAGTGATAAATGTTTGGTTCGTTACAGAAACTTGCCTATATGAATTATGGTGATATGAGAAGTTCGTTTTTCCAAGTTCACAGTTTTTTAATATATGTCAATGAAATATTTTGTATAATATCTATCTAAGTACTCTGGATGTCACTGCAATTTTGGAAGTTAGTTGTTAATTTTTCTTATTTCTGAAAGGAAAATTCAAAGGTTAAAAAATAAGATTTTTTAAAAATATTTATATAAAATAGCTAGGTTAAAATTAATAATATTTTAGAAAAAGAAGTCAGTTTATTTTTGGTACCTACGTATTATACCGTCCAACTTCATCGCCAAATTTGAAATCTTCGCAGATGAGTTTGAAACTGTCAATTATGACAATACGGCAATGGTGTATCCGTTGGCCTTTATCGCCAAATTTAAATTCGTTGCCAATGAGTTACTAAACCGTTGGTGATCATTGGCAAAGACGGTATAATACGTAAGTATTCACATTTATTTATATTTATAAAGTAGATAACTTCGTCCAAGCTGGTGTAACTTCCGCCAATTCTGATGCAGCCAAATATTGTACCCACTTTTCGTCAGATTTAGCTCGCTAGTTTTTAAATTACACCAATTATTATTTCAATATTAGAAGCTTAATCTTTCCATTATAACAATATACATTCTCAGATCTGACTACTCCAAATGAACATTCAAAGAGAATATTCTTTGCTTATATTATGAATATCTAAATATCGATATAATTTTTCCCGTTTCGTCGCCAACGTAGCAGCTTCCTGGTGAGTATTTATTTTCAAATTGGCAGATTCTCTTTGCTTCTTTCTTCACATTTTTAATGTGTCTAATCTTTTGAAGATCTATTTCTATTTCTATTTAAAAATATAATTCCGGATTACCACATTTATTTTTTTGATATTATTAATAGAAACACTAAAAAATGATTCTGAAGAAGAAAAAAAAAGTTAATCAAATCGAAGTATCATTCATGATTGTTGCCACAATCGGTTTATCTAAAAGCAGAATTAACAGAAAATAATTTTAAAATCACTTGCTGATAATTTGGTGTCAATAGAAGTTTTAGTTTTTCATTTTTTTTTCTCCATTTTACCGTCAAATGCAATGCAAATTCTCAGTACTAATTTTTATTTCAAATAACATCGGCAAGACAAATTTTAAAGGTCATGGGTCAAATGACATTAATATCAGTCAAAAAGCGAATAAAATACACGGTGTGGATAGAAAAATTATGTAATAAAGATACTTGCTGATAATTTTGAATTAATTAAAGCTTTTTTCCCCTTTTTTGACATTATTTTACCTTCAAGTTCAAAAAAATTCTTAAGATTATTTTTATTCTAAAAAAATATTGAATTATATAAAGCAGATCTCAAATGTCATGGATCAGGTGATTCTCTATCAAACAATCAGAAATTGATTAAAACGCAATACTTATATTCACTTTTTGTATAATTCAGAGAAATCGAATAAATTTATTAATAACATTTTATAGACTTTTTAGTTGCTGGATATCCTAATAAAGATGGCAGAACTAAATAAAAAAGCGTTTACGTTTTTAATCATTTTTTTAAAAATGTGACCAAGAATAAAATATACTTTTCATACTAAATACTATTCAGCGCTTCATTTCCCCCTGCTTGTCAACCCATATGAGCAACCGCGGGAAATTATCAATCTCATTTAAAGACACGCCTCATTAACAATTGGTAAGATTGCTTCCCATTTGAGACAAACTGACGTGAGCATTGATTGGGTCTAAAGCTTTAATGAATTAATCCTGAGAGCTAACGGTCTTAAAATCGGAATAATTTATCTTTCTCAGACCAATTCTTCTAACCATTTATCACACTCCTGAAGAGTTTGCGCACCGTTTCGTAAAATGGCAAACACTTCCACCGGGAGATCTGCCTTGAAAGAGTGTATGTGTCGTGAAACGTGTAAAATATTAAATAACTCTGTGACTTTGCGATCGGGCTGGATTCATGATCTTTTTTGACAGGAGTCCACTTTTGCTTGCTTCTCTCCGTCTCCAGAGACCGCATGGATTCTTTTCAGATTCAATGGGACTCGACAGTTATTCATGACTCTTTCAAAGATTATTTATTTTGCGCGTTATTGGTTGTTTATAGCTTTTGTTGCGAGTCGAGTGAGATATATTGGAAAAAATGCATGAAATATCGATACAAAAGTAGATGATAAATCACTGAAAATATAAATAAAAATTTCTGTTTGGCATAAAATTGGCAGTAACTCATTTTTCTCAGTGGTAAAAGTTTCATTAGTTCTGCTCCTATTTCTAAAATAAAAACATGCTGTCATCCTAAAATATTCCATTCTATTTACAATGTATTAAAATTTTTCAATTTTTTTTCATACTAAACACTATTAAACTCACAGATAAAAAAGCATATAATTTTAAGTTACTTTGTTTTTTAAATAAATGAAAAGCTACAATTATTCTTAATTAAAGAAATAGTTCTTTGTGAAGAAAAATAAAAAGGAAATTATTGTAAAAATTGATTAAACATATTTTTCTAATAGCGGTTTGTGAATTTCTATCAATTTTTTTAAATGCACTTTCATTTTTAGATTATTTTAACCGACATACTTGGGTACTGTGATTTTAGAATTTTATTTTCTGTTACCATTCTCAAATAAGAACTAGAAAAAGATTTGTTGTTGTTGTTATCGTTTCTAATGGTACTTGCCATGGCCAAGCTCCATCAGCGATTTTCTATCGAAATGAAGGTCTCTTGTTTTGAAGTAGCGCCAACTAGGGTCAAGAGCTTGATTTAACTACTCATTCATCACATTCGCTTTCACAGCCCCCTTTTTACATCAGGACGGGCACATTCACTCACCTTAGAGATAGAAAACCGAAGAAAAACCATTCCCGAAGCGGGACTCGAACCCAGGATGCCCAGATTACGGAGATGACGCGCTACCCCTGTTCCAGGACGCTGGTAGAAAGAACAAAATTAAAATGAATGAAGACAAACCAATTAATATGAAACTATTAGTCTTGGGAAACTTCACTTTCAATGAATTAGCAAAAATATGTGGGTGTCGTATTTTAAAGCTAATTTTATAATCCATTCTGTAGTACAATTAGATTTGTTTTCCTTAACTAAAAGCCTTTTGTGTAATCACACACGTATATTAAAGTCATGTGTATTCACAAACATACATTATAAATCGTGAAAATGTATGCATTTGTTCAGCTGTTAAATAAATTTAAAATGAAAAAATGAATGAATGAATAAAGTAAAAACTTTGTTTCACTTAGTATCTTAACATATATAGAAATTTGTTTTTGTATTTATGATTAATTTAGAAATAGTAATCAAAACAATGAATTCAACTCAGAAGATAAAGATAACTCTTGGATTAACTCCGAAATTAGTCAAATTTAGTCGAAGTAATATTCAATTTTATTTTCAAATTCAATATTCTATTTCAATATTCATTAAAATATAGATCACTTATTCATTACTAAAATATTAATAAATTATTCATTCCGTAAAGCTATTTTGGTATAACACTTATTCTGTTGCATCAAGGTGTTAATTAAATTAAATATAAAATCAGAATTTATAATTCTAAATTATTGTTAATTATGCTATCATGTCCAGAAATTAAGGATAATTCTGTCACTCAAAAATTGAACTCCAAAATACATATATCCCCATTAAAATGACAAAAAAATCTTAGAAAATTATATGCTAATTGCAAGAAGCCACTATTTGACAAGATAATACATCACAATGACGAGAGTGTAAGAGTGATGTATAAGAAATACAGGCAAAGAAAATTGTCTGCAAACGCTTTATGAGCTTTTCTCTACAAAACCGCATAGTCATGACAGAAAAGACCAATTCGATTATTCTTTAAGTGGTAGAATTATGGGCCATCTGAATACTTGGGAAATCATCCAGAGTGTCATATGAAGGCATTGAAAACAATTCAAAGACATTGGTAATATGAGTAGACGTTACTACATAGGTCGCCTCAGAGTTACAGCCTGAATGAAGACCGGTGACTGGCAGTTACTGCCAAAATAAACATACCGAACACAGCATTTGATGAGTCTCGTCAGCTCTCTTCAACCACTGGTATTACAGTTTCAAGGCAGACTGTGTATGGACACTTAGGTCAGATTGGTCTATATGCTCATAAGCCTGTCAGATGCGTTCTACGTACTGCAACTCAATATCGACAGTAATTAGCCTGGAGTAGAGGGCATTTATTGTTTTTCGGAATCCACAATAAATGCTCTCTACTCCGAACAGTGGGCATGTGTGATGTTGTCCGAAAAGTGCAGGTTTAGCCTACAGTCTGCTTCTCACCACTCATACATATGGAGAGTATCAGGTACTCGTTACCAAAAAAAGAGAACATCATTAAACGACAGCATTATGGTGGTGCAGGGTTCTAAATTTGGGAAGGAGTTTTTCTGATTTATAGAACTGACCTGCATGTTCAAAATAGAACCATGGCAGACAAAATCTATTGGGATTTCATTCTGGAATAACAAGTACGTTTGTTTGGGATAAGATGGGCGCATAATTTGTATTTATGGATGACAACGCTCATCCTCACCGTTAAACATTGTAAACGGATGTCTTCAATAAGAGAATATCACCTTTATGGATCAGCCAGCATTCTCATCAAAACTGAATCCAGTAGAGCATGCGTAGGACATCATTTGGCCGACGAGTTGCGGCCCGTCAACCACCTTCAACATGCCTACCGAAACTTCTGAGAGCATTGCTTGATAAGCCGTATAATGTTTTTCAAGATCAGATCGATAATTTGATACTCAGCATGCCCTGGTGTTGAATTTACCATCATACCAAGCATGAAATATCGTGTTTTTTTAATATGATTTTTTTTTTCATAATTTGCTCCAATAAGCAAAATAGCACAATTTTTATTAATGGTATCAAACATATACCATATTATGTTTGCTCTTTACTCTTTGTTTAATAAATAGGCTTTACAAATAGGTCACAGTTGATTCGGTTTTGCTTCCGACTATTTCTTTTATTGAACTTACATTAACCTTAATTTATGGACATGAATGTAATTCACTTGAAATTACTCATCAAAATAAATTAAATAATGCATGCACATTTTTAAATAAAAAATTAACTATCTTTGTCTGCTGTTTACACATTTTACAGTTTTATTTATTTGCAAAAAAGAAAAATAAAGTGATCTTGATATAAGAATTAATATGACATAATAGTTTTGCATAAAATACTTTAAATAATAAAATCCAAAATTTTAGAAAATATAATTTTTCTTAAATAAATTTTAGACCGATTTCGCCACTTTCTGTTTCTTAGGAAAGCTTATGACCTTTTAATACATAACAATGATAGCAGAACAAGCAGTTATGAACGAGATCCCTAAAAGAAACTCTAAATTATCCAAAGACTTCGAGAATTGTCTCTACCATAGTTTTGAAATGGTTGGAACTATTCTTAATTAAGAAAGTTTACTATCCCAATATATATAATTAATAATCACCTGCAATTTTGCAAAATAAAGTTTGTAGAGGACTCCTAATTTAGCAGCAGTACACGTGGCCCAAATATCATTAAATAATTTGATGAATCACAAAGTCACGTCTTACACTAAATTTATAAATTTTATTTTATAAATAAACTCATGACATTCATATGCATTATCTATAGTCGGCTTTTCTTAGACATTTTCAAAAAATAAGACAGTTCAAAATTTAAAAAGCTTGCTAAATTTTAGTAAATTTAAAAAACAATTTTAAATACAAATTTTTAACAATGATTGTATTTTTTCTAAAAATTATAATTAGTTTTGTTAATGCTTCAACATTTTTAACGAATTAATTTAAATAATTTTATTTTTCTGCAATGTGAAATACTAATGCTTACATATTTCAAAACACTGAATTTTTTTACATGTAAAATTGATTGTAGGCTTTTTTTTGTAAATTGTATAACGTATGAATTAGAACTAAAATTACAACACTTAAACTAATCAAACCACTCGAAGACGTAAGCTTCGCCAACCCTATACATTATAATGGTAATTTACATGCTTATTTCATCTATTTACATTTTTTGCATCATAAAAAGTATGAATTTTTCCATTTAACATATATCGAATCAGATATTTCTGTGTTGCACGTAAAATCAAATTAAAACAAAAAAAAAACTTTTGAAATCTATTAAGTTTAAAAGTAATAGAAAATCATGATTTTAATGTCAAATGATATTTTATATGTTCAGTAAATAATACAACAATCATTTATTTTTGAATAAATGTTTTAAATGCCAAATACGATTGCCATAACTATTTATATTCAAATTCTAAAAATTGCAATTTTATCATAAATAAAAAAAATAGTTAAGTCATTTTCACAGTTTTTATATCTAGATATATTTTATTCAAATCCCTGAATAATGATCATTTGTATTTGCATATGCTTTAAAGATAGCGTCATTATCTAAAGCTTAGATTTTAATTCAAGGTAAAATGAAGTGTGATTGCTAAGTATAAATTTTACTGGGTCATAACTAGTTGATTTATCGCCAAAGGTTAAGCAATTACCTTCCAGAAGTTATTAAAAGCAAGGTCCTAAATTATATTTTATGATGAGATAGAAATACAGCACTGCATTTCCTGTTATAGAAATTCTTATTTATGGTACCTCTTAGAATGCAATAATTTTTTATTACCACTAACACTTTTTTTTAAATTTATGATCGTTACTTTCATGCATTTGGTACCTAATATCCATTAAAAAATCGCATAAGATGCTATTCATATTTCATTATTGATAGTCACATTTAAATAATGGCCGTAAAAAATGTATATTTTTATGTATTGATTAATTTTATGCAATGCACATAAAATATATATGAAGGCGAAGTATTGATATCGTAACAATGCTATTTCCCAATGCTCTATTAAAGCTAAAATCCCTCCCGTTATATTTGGAAGCCTGATTAAATATTAAAAAATATATATTATCATTACTTTGTACGTCAATAAACTAAAATAATCAAATAGATCTTAAATATGTTATTATTAAAATTAAAATATATTGAAAAATTTAAAAACAGCAAAAATTTTAATTGGATGTCAGTAAATTTTTTGTACCAGAAAAAATAAATTAATACTTTTATAGCCTTTTAATTTCTATATAGATATGAACAATATTAAACTAATAACGATAATGAATTCCACCAGGAATATTTTAAAACAATATTACATTTTTTATAGTAAAATATAAAATAAATTATTGATAGAAACTATTGATTAGTTTCTCTACTTTTCCATGTTCCAGTTCTCGATGATTTAAAATAAATTCAATGTTGGTTTAAACTTGTTTTAAATATCTGAACAAGATACATTATGTTATTTATAATAAAAAGTTTTATTATTAAAATTGTAAACCTAAAATCTGTTATTTGGCGCCCAAACTGTTTAGCTCTCGTAATATTACTTTTCTTCTAAGATTCGATCGTTTCATTTACGTAATCTCAAAACAAGTTTTATCGCATTTCCTAAGCGCAGGCTCTTTGTACAAAAGGGTCTTAAGCAGCTCGCTTGCATATAAGGCCATATTTGCTATGTGCATGTACCATTGTAGTGTCTTAATATACGAGATCTAATATATCTTTATGATTTAACAGCCTCCTCTGCAAAACAATGCTTCTGACAATAGTGTTGCGCAACGTTTGAACACGCTGCTTTGAAGGAGCATGCTACTCTAAAATGAATCATTAGACAAGGCTTCCTTATTACGCCGATCAGTTGGTGATTGTCCTACGCTGCTAGTATACTGCATTATCTTTGCAGTTAATTACTCCCCTTGTAAACTTCCAAGTTCATAGATTAAACACAAATAAAGCCAGAAGTATAGTAATACATAAGTATCGTGACTATGATGTAGTTTTTTATTACTATGATTATGAAGGTTATTCAAAAATGTAATTGTAATTTGCAGGTTTCAGACAAAAATTGTACTTAATTGTGTATTTTGTAAATAACAATTTAAATAAATGGCCTAAAATTGTAATGAATAAAATATATATTAGAATCAAACAAAATATGGTTATAAATTATATTTAATATAAATATTAATTCAAATACACTTTTTATACATTTTTGTATAATACCTCGTGTAAATTATTAAAAACAGCGATGAAAACAATATTTTAAACCATTAAATCATAGAGATAAACCATAGAGATATATTAGTTCATATTCTAATTTATGAGTAATTAATTTAAATAAATAAAGCCAATAAGGGTTAATTTTCATTTGCTTGCTCTGTATACTGCCGAAAAACATTTCAAAATAATTTTAATCGAAATACTTAAAGTATGCATCAAGTCTTGGTAGATAAAAGATGTTCAGTCTATATACTGGCTTATTATTGATGCAATAAAAATCTAAATTTATCATCAAATTTGAAATCATTCTCAATGAGTTGCTAAACCGGCAATATTATAATCCGTTGATGTTTATCGCCAAATTTAAATCCCTCGCCAAAAAGTTATCTAACAGCTGGCGATCGTATAATACTTAAATACCAATATAAACACTACAATAATTTGTATTTATTTTTCTATTTCAGTCGGGCTCTTCGACAGTGCTGATACCGAATCTGAGAGGCACATGCGGCATGCAACCGATAAGTTAAACAGCAACAAGACAATCTTACCTCGCATGAGACTATCAGCCCACATTGTCAGGATACAACCAAATGACAACTTTCACATAGCCAAAAAAGGTGAGCGAAAAATGAGCGAAAGGTGAGCTTTGACTAGTGTAAATACATTTTCCATTCATCTTATGCTATTTTAAAAGTCATCCGGGGTTTAAGTTAGATATATTATGTATCTTGAATGCACATAAAAGTTATGGCAACCTCTTATATTATTTGTGCTCAATTCTGATAATAGGATTAAGAACTAGCTAGAAATTTAAGAATATGATGATTTACACTGTGCTGCCATTTTTCATTGTTCTGCGAGTTTGTTTTATTAATTAGATATTGAGAAATTCTGAGTATTTCTGCATGTTTTATAGAAAAATTAATATTATTGTGGCATTTAAAAATATTTGTATTTCCTAGAATTACTTATTTTCCCTTTGTTTATTTTCTCATTTCACCTAATGATATTTAGAAATATCTGAATATATGGCATTCCTTCTTAACAATTAAAATTAAAATTCACTTAAGCGCATTCACATATGAATTATCATAATTAACAATTTTTACGTTAAACCTTTCAAGGGATATCCGAAAAAAATTATGAAGATTGGTATAAGTTCTGATACATTCTTCAATAAGAAAGAAATTTAGATGCTTCAGTTCCTTATCACACCCAAAATGCCGGGCTATAATTTGCTAATTATTAATTATCCAAATTTTATTAATTTGATTGTCAATTATGATACTTTAATCTGATTGATTAATTGATATTATTATAATTAATCAACAAAATTAATTGATAATTAATAATAATTATCATAATTGTATCAATTATGATACTTACAATTATGATACTTTAATCAATTTATGATATTTATAATCGTGATACTTTAATTAATTTATAATACTTCAATTTGATTGATTAATTAATCAAATAAAATCTATCTAATTACTTAAGTGAATCTCTTTTAAACCAATTTTTATCCTACAGTAATTTAATATAACATGACTAGAGAAAAAAGGCCTTTTAAAGGGATAAATGGTATTAGATAAAGACTTCTTACCTAAAGAGAAAGAATTTATTAAACATTTTTTTAATTAGAATACGATGGTAAGAAAATAAGGCATTGGATGTCATGGTTCATTCTCTTCCTTTCCAGTGTGTGGCCAAATCGACGTCGGTACCTTGGCAATAGTGGGTCCATATGTTCCGTCCAAACTTCCAGTGGTCCAATCCACCAGTACTACTCTGAATGTCCCCCACCTCAGCACAGCACCCGCAACCAACAGACAGAGGATGCGCGGTGACTACAGCTTGTATTTATACCCACCAGACAGTGCCTTAAGTAGAGCCTACAGAGATATCATCACGTCGAGAGGATGGAAGTCATTCACTATCATCTATGATGATCCAAGATGTAAGTAGACTTTGCATCACTAGCTCTCATGATTTGCTCTTCTAAGACTTAATTCTGAAATCTCAGCAGAGATCAGTAGTATATGACAATATTTGTACTACCTTGTGAATGGAAACTCCAAGAAAAGAATCAGTATATAGAAATAATTCATTACTACACAATATCAATTGAGGTCAATAAATAGTCATTTATTATCATCTATGATGGTCGAAGATCTAAGTATTCTTTCGCTGTACTTTTCAAAAGTTAGTTTTTTACTATTTAATTCCTAAATACCTTAGTACCTTAATTCCTAGTACCTTACAGAGCTCGCACTGTTTTCCGAATGGAAGCTCTAAGAGGAGACTAAGCATATACAAATGCTTTATTTTGCTGACATATGAATATATGATGGCGAATGCAACAATACAGGCAATATCATGGAACACTGAGGGAATTGGAAGTTTCATTGCATTGTAGTACACAAAACCCTTGTCTGAAGTACAAAATTTTAGAAACAACGCTTCCTAGAAAACTGTTAAGAACATCGATCAGTGCTTTATAATTTATGATTTAAGAACACAATTTTATGTAAAGTTATTATAACTTTTGTACTGAAATGTTGGTTTGTATTTTTCGATGCCCACAAGTATTAATTATGTTTAATTATTCAAATAAATCGCTATCATAGCAATAATATTGGCATTTGTAAAGTATTATATAAATGAAAATTCCATGGAAAAAAATCAGCTTCCTTTTAATTAAAAAAAAATCAAAAATTTTCGGCTTTTTCCAACAGAAACAAATTTTGATTCAAAGATTCAAAATGAAAGGGGGCTTGCAAAAAAAAGTTTTACTGGGAGTTACTAATTTCAAATACATTTCATCATCTGTTTCAAATAAAGAATGTTGAATTATCAAAAATACGATTGTATATTTCAGGACATTAATAAACTTTTTAATGAAAAGATTATGTAGAATAAGGAAATTTCTTAAAATGAGTTTTTTTAGAATGAGGCAAAACACACACGGATTATTTTTAGTTTTCTGATGTTAAGAATTTCTTTTTTGAAATTGATTTCTATTACAGTTTTTTTCAACAAAATATATAATAAAAACAATATGGAAAATTTTGTGAGGGAGGCTATCCTTTCAATGGAAAAAAACATAAAAAAATCAAGTCTTTCCATGAATTCTAACATTTATAACGTAGGCTTTAACCTTCCCTTCAATCCAATGTCAGATCAATAAAATACCAATACTCTGCGCATTATAGTAATTTTATTTGCTTTAGTCTGATGATGCTCATCTGGAAGTTATTCAGGTGACTCTAATAGGAATTTAAAGTCATTAAAATGCAATTTAAAAATTCTATGAAATAAATTTAAATATTCTGCCATTAATTATTTGAATAAAATATTTTGATTTAAATGATATCCATGTTTATAAGTCATCAATGAGCTTACGATATTTTTTCATTTCAATATATAAATTATTTGAATTGATTAATGATTCATTGATGTTAAGGAAAACATATGCACTTTTAAATAGTGAGATTTTAGGAGAAAATAATTAATATTTATTCATCAGTGTTACTAAAAAATATTCTAATAAGAAAAATTAAATGACAATTTTAATGTCGTACATTTGCAATGAATCTTTATAAATATTGATTATTACTTCAGCTTATTGTAAAGGGTTGTAATAATATTAAGTCAAAAATACAAAATAAAGTATAATTTTTTTATATTAAAACTAAATGAAGATAAAATAAGAATAATTAACATCAAAGATTTATTACTTACGTAATGTAAAGATTCAGGAAAATTAAAACCTCTTAACACTCTTATAGTATCTGAATCATTTAACATCGTAAATAATATTTTAAATAATTTGGGAAATAAATTTAATTTAGCAAAACCTTTCATCTTGACTCTATATTTGCCATATTTTCTCTATGGTGCAAATTATTTAATAAATTCCGTTTGGGTATATCTACTTTAAATATAGAGTTAAATTTAATTAATGTTATATTTCATAATACTGTGAATAATGTAGAATTTCATAATACAGAATTATTTTAGAATAAATATTTTCCTTTTGAAGAGTGGCAAACCTTTTAATCAGACCCTGATTGATTTGAACACTCTTTTTCTCCCGACATATTAATGTAAAGACAATTGATTTGAGGCGACCTATTCAGCAGACATGAGACATAACGACATAAGGAGTTCTCGGGATAAAATCAAAGGTGAAGTTAGGTATTTACTGGAACATTTCGTTTAGGGTTAAGGGAAGTGTTTGATTCCATTCTTTAGAATCTATATTTTTCAAGAAACCTTACCCTTGTGTAAACTTTATATAAAAAAAATAAAAATGAATTTAAAAAATTTAATCACTTTCTTTACTTTTTTTGAAAACAGATTTAGGAAAGAAAGCTATTGAAGTATATGTAGATTATTTATTTTGTGTTAAAAGATATAATTTGTTTCTATTCCAGGTTATGACAATTTTATTTTCTTTATTTCGTCAATATTAAACGTTTTTATAATAAAAGGAAAGAATTTCGATATTATTGGTTCATTTCTCACAGATTCATCCTTAAATATTTTAAATAATATAGGTATAAATGCATAAAAATGTTTTGAAAAACTTGGTTTTCATTTATAATATTTCTAAACAAGACGATATGCGACAAAAAAACATGTGAACACCAAATATATGTATATCGTTACACATTTTTTTTATTTCTGCTTATAATTGCTTCACATTACTTTTAAAAGTCGGAGATCTCTGTAACTGGATCATATCAAGATCATTTCTTATAAGTTTGTAAATTCTGTAAATAGTTTTGTTCCCTACTAAATATTCTGATACTTAAAAATATTTTAGTAAGTAAAATTCCCCGTAACATGCCCACCAAATCGTTCTGTGGCCATAATGGTCACGGATAAGGAGATATGAGACTACATTCCTTTCTAAATGAGACGATATAGGATATTTCAGAGTATTGTTTAATGTGCGAATGCTGCCCATTAAGAAAAAATGTTATAAAACATTTTGTACCAATTCAAAAAATTATTTAAAACATTTAGTAAAGAAAAAATAAGAATTTTTGTGGGCTACATCAAATATATCCATCATTAATAATGAAAAAAAAATGATGGGATATGTCAGCAATGGAATGCATCATGTTACATGGCGATATAATTAAATAGATCATTTCTGAACAAACTTCAATCCCAGTGAAAAATATTTCAGTTCAGTGAAACTTGAATTTTTGTTTTATGAATGATTCGCTCTATTTGCATTTTTAAACTGTCAGAGTATTTCAAATAAAAATTTATCAAAACATATGTTTGGAATTTTATATTTATTCGCCAAACAATTAACAGAAAGACAATTTTTCTTGTCCGTCGATTCCATCACAATCAATAGTTCCTATACAAAATACATGCAAAGTCATTAACAGAACACTAAAAATTTCCGTTAAGATTCATTGTTAGATGGGCCACGATTTAAAGAACATAAATCTGTGAGGGGAAAAGAAAAAAAATGTAATTATTGTTTTCTGAAAATATTTATTCTGCAGTGGAGAGCAGATATCTGTTGGAACTATCTAACAGTTAACCATTTGCATCGATGGAAATACTCATTATCAGAGGAAACCTCACAGAATCTCCGTTAATTAATAAAAGCCACTGCGTGTGACAGCAAGCCATAATTCTGATTAATTAATTTTTAATAATCGTTTTCCACGCATGGAATTCAGAGAGCAGGAAATAAAAATGCATTCATCCAGAAACAAAGATATGGAAAGAGAGGGAGCAGATGGGTTAGGGCTTCGAATATTACGAGTAGTGTCAATTCCATCATTCTCTAATTTCTTTAAAAATATTATTGTTGTTTTAGAATTTTTGAAATAAAATGGTTAATGGAAATATTTAATAGTTCGGTTGTAATTTATTTAAAGCGAAATTTTCAGAAAAAGGTTGTAAAGATAATTCAATGAGGAGATTGATTAAATATCTCCTAATTAATATTTGTATCGAAATTCTTTATTTCAATCGAATGCGTTTCTATATGTAAAGAAATGTTCAATGGAATGTTAGAAAAATTTGAAATGAATTACTATTTGTAGAGACACGTTTATAAAAGCACTTGTATGCAAGGCAAATATTATTGAATTGTAATAAATGAAGAATACTTTCAACAAAAATATCATAAAGCAAAGAATACTTTTAACTTAATTTTACAGCTTTTTTTCGGGTATAGATATAATTTAGAGATAATATTGATAGTAATTATAAAGGCTGAAAAGAGTATTGTCGCCGTTTTTCAGTTTCAAGATAAAATTTAATCCAAATAAAAAAAAAACCTGAAGAAATTCTTTATTAATGGAATAGTTTCAATATTTATGGGTATTTACGTATTAGACCGTCTTCGTTAACGGTCGCCAGCGGTTTAGTAACTCATTGGCGACAGATATAAATTTGGCGATATAGATCAACGGACTACACCATTGCCGGATTGCTATAATTGGCGGCTTAGCAACTCATTGGCGGCGACTTTAAATTTGGCGATGAAGTTGGATGGTCTAATACGTAAGTACCTATTTTTGTGATGATCTATTACGAGTTATTAAAATCTTAACTTAATTCAGTATTTTCCAGTTTTCGACACTTTCACTAAAATTAAATTTCACCTAAGTCCACGATTTTCTTTGATTATATTATTGTTCCAATTGGAAACATGGGAGGGATTTTGGGAAGATTCTCGCAATTTTGAACGGAAGGCATCTGAGATTGGCGACACTTGAGTCAGAGTGTTCTCTCTAAATCCCCTTACTACGCCACTGAATGACATTTGGCCCACAACATAAGGTTTATTATATATCAATGGATATTATTTAGAATCACGTTTCGAAGATTAAACTTTCCGGTTTGGAACACAATGTCTAATCACTAAACAACTGGTATAAGCTTGAACATGCAAAACTGTACTAGTATTGCTTGTAAATTGATAACACACGGGCAAAGAACTACACGCTGAAGTTGTAGTATTTTTATTGATAACCTAGAACAGGGTTATCAAAAGATGGAGCGGGATGTATCCAGGGGGGGGGGCGTGATGTCGATGAAAAACTTAAAGAAAATTAATTTATTGACGCAGTTTTCATTAAAAAAGAGCGAACATAAAGCTTTTAATACACATAGAAGTTGGTTTTTTTTTGTTCCATTAGTTAATGCGATACATGAGCCTGTTTGGAATTAACCATTTTTTTAATATATGAAATGAGCTTTGTAATACACAAAACAATGTCATTTTCCTGTGCCAAATGATTTCTTGATTTTGTTTTTAAATTTATCATTATGAGAATCCTTGTTCACAATTGTAATATGTAGAAAAGGGCATAAAGTTTTTAATGCCGTTGTGGACAGTTCTGTGTATTCCTTTTTAATACGTACCCAAAATTTGTTGACTTAAGCTTTGTTAAAAGTTTTATTTAAACTTTAACTGACTAATCACTTGAAATCTCTATCAGTTGATGATGGACACTTAGCTCAGCTTTTGTTACGGCTTACTCACTGAACGGATTGACTATCCACAGAACCCCACTCATATTCTTAACTGGAATGCAATCCTTAAACTGTTCAATCAAAGTTTCGAGATGAGATAATACTAGTAAGGAGAGAGATGAAGTTTCAAGGGATGTGGCGCCAATACCCGACACATACTCAACAAACTCTTGAGTACGTGTGAAATTTTCAAAATCTTTGTCTAAACTTTAGACAGAGTTAAAACTTTGGGGGGTCGCCAAAATACTTAGTCTAAAAAGGGGGTAGCAATGTCTAAAAGTTTGAGAACCCCTGACCTAGAAAGATAGTGTTGAAATAGAAGACATAGGAAAAACATTATAATTCATTTTTTACACAATATGATTGATCTTAATATTTATTTTATGCTATGTCGAGAAAAATAAGTACTAAGGCAGTAACAAAATCGGAGCTTTTCAAGAAAGCTATAGAGAACATCTTCATGAAATCTATAGAGATAAATAGATCGCACATTCACATTATAAGATAGAAAATAATTTTCGTTTATTTAATAAATTTTACTTTCTGAAGAAATAGACCAGTGAAATAGGCAGTAATTTCTTTTCAGTGCGAGTTTATGCCTATTTAGTTTTGTTTAGTTTAATTGCATTAACGTACCGTTCTAAAGAAACACTATAGCAATTTTGAACGAACCTGATAATTTTGAGTCGCGATCAGAAGGCGAGGAAGATACCTGAACTGGTACACTCTCTTCAAGATTTCCTGCCCCTCTAGTGAGAGTACGTTTCACCACTATGGATTTAACTTGCTCCAGACCCACTTACATGGTATTCTTTTGTGGTATCGGTCCTCGAACTCAAAATCAAGCGGTTTCAAGGTTGTTGTTTTTTTACGAACAATCAACAGCAATCCCTTTAACCTTGAAAAATGAATTTTAAAATGGTTAACCAATTGTGATCTTCATCCTTATTTACTATTCCAAAAGAAAAAGGGACATATAGTATGTATTAAACTATCAACTACTAAATAAATTTAATTCAGACTCTTTCAAAATAAATATACACAAAACAGGTTGGATTACAGTTATTATGCATTATATATTCCCATATTAGACATGCGTACGACGAGTACTTCTGATCACTGACGACTCGCCAAGATTTTCGTTCTGATTCAGGATATTCTAGTCACACGCTTGAACGGTGGAACAGGAAAACAGGCTGCTTCTATTACGAACCCTTTTTGTGTACGACAATGAGTTTAGTAATGCTAATATAAAAACTTTCTCTTTAAAAAAATGTCGTTTCAAAACATTCAACATTGAATTAAATAATACCTCTTTTCCGGCAATATATGTAATACCTTGGATGCTAAAAACCAGTACAGGAGTATAGACAACTAGCCTGGAGATGCCTGGATAATGCCTTGGATCGTCCATGCACTGTAGAATAAACCTATCATAGGGCAAAACATATCATGTTAACTACCTGATCAAATTGGGCCATCGGGTCTGTTTCCGCAGTGCTGATTTGGTATATTATTTCTCTGTTCGTGATCTGGTAACCTAAATATCTGTTTAGGTGTTTCAGATCGGTTTGAGCATTCAAAATTTGCCAAGAATCTTGAATAAAACAAAATCTTATAATTCTTGAATTTCTTGGCATTTCTGAAACTACAATTACTTGAAAAATTACTTTTTTTAATAATAGTATTTAATATTATTTATTTGATTTATTTGAAATTTTTTAAACTATTTATTTATCCAAAATGTATGGGTAAATGAACATTGATAAAAATGTTCGTTTCTCCGTAATGTTATGTTCTCTATATTTTATTAATGTGAAAATAAAACTTTTTTCCTATAAATAATTGATTCACATATTTTTGGACAGTTTATTTCTGAAAAAGCTAAACATGTTTTTCTTCATACTTTCATTAAGTTATAAAAATTGCAAAAAATCTATTACCACATTATTCAAGAAGAAAAAATGAAAATAAAAACGACCCATGCTAATACTATTTTTTTTTATTTGAAGTATCTCTTTTATCTAATATTTAGAGATAATTAGTCTTTCCATATACTTGAAAGCGATATATTGATCAAAAACCTTTTCAAGAAAGAAGATCGCAAAAATAGCATTTCACTTTGAAGTTGCGGCAAACATCAGAGCACTTACGGTTAAAAATCTCATTATGTTAGAAGAAATAAGCAAATATTAAAGATGAAAAGAATTTAAATTTTGGAAATAAATTTAAAAAATTAAAGAATAGAAAATGTTTGAAAAATTTTGAAAAATAAGTCCTCACAGAATGGTTTATTTTCATTGTCTTATTTCTTCCTCTTACAGATGAATTATAATTAAAACAACTTTTAATACTTTAATAGGAAACTAACCCCCCCCCCCTCGATTCTTGCAAATGCTGCCCAACCCTCAGGAATTGCTAATGCAGTTCTTCTCGGAAAGCTTCGTGATCGAAGCTCGCTTCGCTCACTCACCAACAACTGAACCACTTTAGTCTAGCAACAGATATATTAAACTTCAATTTATTCCAAAATATGATAAAACAATGAGTTAAATATCAATTAGGCGATGCATTTGTAGGTAATAACGATTTCATTGCTATCAACATAGAATCTTACCTTTCAATCGCAGACAGCAAACATGCCACATTTCTTCTCCATGAATTTTTGTGACTTCACTGACATCAAACACGTAACTGACCATAATCTGATTTTTTATGACCTTTGCATAAAGCAGAATCTATGTACTGTATCTGGCCATGAATAATGGTCCTGTATCAAGAGGAGATTTAATTTGAGCTCCCATGGAAGGTAAAGTAGAACAATAGTCCTATATACGATTCCGAAATTTTTTTCTTCGATTAAATCACTAATCAGCAAGTCTAAATTTTTCCGATGCTTTCAACAGATATTACAAAATATTTTTTATCGTGACAATATTTTGAGTAGTAGTTAATTTGTCATTTGTCTTTTTCCCAATAACGTGCCTAACAACAACAACAGCAACAAAAAGAACAGATTACTTACAGACCCACGACTATGTGCCTATACTTCAAAAACTTCCCTGCATACACTTAAACGTTAACCCTATCTCATTCAATAGAACTGGA
Organism: Argiope argentata; assembly: GCA_026289955.1. NCBI lineage: Eukaryota > Metazoa > Arthropoda > Arachnida > Araneae > Araneidae > Argiope > Argiope argentata. The sequence goes on from JAOUZG010040071.1 coordinate 5,975,743, forward strand.
TCTTCTTATGAACGATTCTCGAGCATTTTCATTTCACATGTCTTCTCTTTTTCGACGATTTCGTTTTAACTTACTACTTACTATTTATACTTAAACTAATCGTTAAAAAATTGTCCGATTTTTGGCTGGTTTTTTTTTATTTGTTTAAAAAAATTTCAAACCGATGTAAGAAAAGCATTCACTTAAAATCTTATCAAACGACATATAGATGTTCACTGGCGAGGTCGAAGTGTTGTCAAACGGCGATTAACAACTTTCGGCTTGATTTTGTATCCGCGTAAGTTTATTATATATATATAGATTGTAAAATTTTGTCGACTTGTAGAAATATGCACAAGCTTGACTGTGATTTACGTTTGCACCTATAAAAGAACTACGTCATTTTAATTGAATTTTATTCAAAAAGTATAAATTCGCATAAAATTCATTGAAATGAGGAACATCAACGCTTTATTGTACGTTTATGAATATAAAAACTAAAGAGAGTACATTTGTTTGAGAATAATTGCATATTGAAATAAGAAAAAAAAATTAAAAAGAATGTGCTTTTTCTTTCTTTTCATTCATTCATTCTTTTAAGTAACTCTTTACATTTTATATTCTTAAACGTATTGTAAAGACAATGCTTTTGTTCTAACTAATTTGCATATTCAAATGGGATCAATATTTGAAATAAGAATAGTAAATGAGATTCATATTACATTTAAATCGGGCACTGTGCCAGTAAAAATGATAGAACATTTTCATTAAACCTTTTTAGTAAAACCAATTACAAGGGGTATATTTACTAAGCTTAAATTTGATTTTCGATTAGAATTAAATGAATTTTCAAATGTGATGCATCAAACGAGGATCGGTTTAGCTACTTAAAATTCTACTGGTAAATGATAAATTTTGACTTTAATTGTACTAATTTCTTAAGTATATATCACCAGTACTTGAAAATGGTTGTCTTTTAAACCCTCAAAACAGTAGAAGCATTAGCAATATCACTAATTCACTTTAAAATGATGCATATATTCTTCTTAAAATATTATCTTGTTCGAACATAGCGGCATATTTCTTAAACCTTTTATATCAAACTACTTAAAACAAGGAAGTTAAGTTTTAAAATCATGAAATAAAATATTTTGAGCTACATGGTACCCTTTTACAGATTTTTTTTCTGAGAACAATATTATTTTAAGTCATTTAAAACTTTTTTTCAGATTATATTACTACATTGATACTTATGTAAAGTCAAATTTCTAGCATAATTATTTTATTTTTTATTTGAAAAGTTAAAAATTTTTCTAAACTTTTTTTTAAATATTTAATTCTATTTTTAAAAAATTATTTCAAGTAATTTAAGTCTCCAACAATAAAACAAATAAATATTAGAATGGAATTAATAATATAATTATTTGTTATATATTAATATTTTTTTTTTACAATTTTAATACCCGAAATGAATTTTTTTAAATTTTAATGTTTTTTAAGCATATCTAAATGAGTGAGGTCTAAGAGCATACTTATGCTTAATGCACCTGTACGGGAAAGCACCCAGAAAAAATTTCAAGTTTCTACCTTGAACATAAATAAAGCATTGGGGAATAAAAAATACATACATCAACCTAAATAAAAGCCGGAGAAAATTGCATTTAAATCTTACGAAGTTACAAATCAGAAACTAATAATGCTTTTAGCCCTCTAAATTTTTAATGCTTTGTTCGTCAATATATAGCATACACAAAATTAGTAATAAAACTAAAATGGGTCTAAAGACTTTTTCTTATTCAAATCGTTTTATTTCTGCAATTTATTAGCCACAAGTATAAAAAAAGAAATATCAATTGAGACAGGTTTTTTAAAATCAAACTCTCAGCCTTATACAAACACAATTGTATTTAGAGAGTTCAATACTGCTTCTACAAAAATACAGATGAACATAACCAAATTTGTAAAAGTACAACGTTAATAAAAGTAAAAAATAATAAAAATAAAATAATCCCCCCTGACGAATTCCTCAAGGGTTCTCTCAGGCAGGGATTTAAAAAAGGGATTCCAGGGTCAATATTGTTGAACAAATAGTCAGGTCCCTCGCCGAAAAATCCTTTGTTTGAATCCTTGCCTGAGGGTGACCTTTAAAAAAGTCTCCAAGCCTTTTTTTAAATTTTTGCTCCTTTTTACTTTTATTAAAGCGGTACTTCTACAAATTTGTTTATATATATATATATATATATATATATATATATATATATAAAGAGAGAGAGAAAAATACCAATAAAACGATAAAAGTTTGAGAAAAATGTATATAATGCTGTTACATAGAAAATAATAATGCTTTTGAACATTCCCTTCCTACAACCCTCAACACCAAATTTAAGTAAAATTGATTATATATTATTGAAAATTTGTGACTGGCCAATATCAATACAAATGGTTGAAGCAAAAGCACATTCAACTGAATCTAATATTTTCATAAAAGTTTTAAACAGAAAATGTGTGTCCAAGCTAATTAACAGTCATAAAATCATTATAATGATACGAATTAAAAATAACTAGCTATGTATATTTCTCAAATGTCTTTTTTTAGTTTTCAAGTAGAGGAAATTCACTAATTTTTTTTCGTTACTTTTTACTTCACCGATTTTATCTCATTTCAAAAATAAGTTATCCTATAATCTTTGTAATTAACTAAATGTTTTGATGTATATCAAAATTTGACTTGATATCCTCTGCAGATATTGTCATCTGTCACGTTGTATTCTGCAGAATGTTGATTTTCAAAAATATTTTCACTAATCTGTGATCTCTTCAAAAAACTATGATTTTTATTTATTTAAGATCTTTAACCATTGCTAGGGAATATTTAATTAAGTTTTTGAATGAAACATCATTGATAAAGTTCTAAAAGCTAATTTGACATTATATAAAGAAAATCTTTTTATCCGTAATCAGTTCATTACAAAAAATCTTGTTTTCGATTTTAATCATTTTCTATTCATCAAATACCTACTTTTTAAATTATTCCAAGACATATAAAACTCTTAATTAACAAAAATATTAATGTTTTAAGATTACATATTACATTTTCTAGAAAGTTATTCACTATTAATAATAACATTCCTTAAATGTGAAGAAAAACGCATTCCATAACAAAATATTTCCATAAAAAGTAATTAATTAAATTAGCGAATTATAGCTATCTTCTATAATTTGCTTAAAATTATTATAAATTCTTACAACGTGCGTTTTTCAAGGAAATAATCAATGCATTCTCATAACATTTAAGTATGGTTTGAAAATTTATACTATTTAAAGCAAAACTTTGTTTACTTGAACTCCTTATCTTCTTTTCTCAGCTTCAGACGGCAACTCTTCTAAACACTTTTTCCATAAATATATCCCTAAAATTCAAGGTTTATTATCAATTTGAAAAATAAGCTTTTTAAATTGCTTAAATATCAAAATAAGAAAATTCAGAAATCTGATGCTCTTAACTGAATATTTTATTTTGCAACAAGATGGACTTTAAGCATCAAAAAAGGATGAATACCTGAACATTTTCACAGAATAAACTAATATTGCCTTCATTCAAAAAAAAAAATATGTTTCTAAAAAAGTAAATACAAAGAGTAAGTTTCTTTTAATGTGCAGATTTTATTAACTAATACTTGAATTAACAATACTTTGTTTTATTGACAAAGTATAAGCAAATACTTGAACTCTTTTCTACATTACATATAACTTTGTTCCAGAAATGCAACTGTTTTAAATATCTTGTTTATATTATCTTCTTGATTAAAAGTTTTTATTCTCTGATATAAATAATATACTTTTTCATAATAGTTCCTGCAACCCAACTTAGTTGGCAATGAACGACAGGTGCATATTTGATCATTATGGGCACAAATGATATTTTACTTCCCATGTATTATATTAGAGAATTCGACAAATTATTTTCCTTTTGTGATTAACTGCGAAGAAATATTGTACTCTTGGAACATTAAATAGTATTTAACATCAATTAGAATTCGGATGGAATATGCTTATACGGTGGAAAAATTGAATGCATACATTGTAATGGCAGAAAAGACGTTTAAATAGAAAATAAATTTAGAAATTTAAAAAGACGATTACTCCGATTAAAGTGTTTATCAGTTCTCCCTGAACTCAAAGAATACTTTTTGAACATTACACTTATTTGTCCATCTGTCTTTCTATGTATCTAACTGTTTGCGAAAAGGAATCAAAACACTTTGAACCGGATAAGAATTGGAGTCTAAACTTTATACTGAATTTGTAGATTTCTATCTAGGTTTTGATTCTATGTAGATTTTGAACAAAAGAAAAATATCGGGAGAAATTTCTCTGCCTATAAAGTATGCAACATTCTCAGGGAATATCAGATTACAATATTCTCGATTAATAACTGCATCTAAGGTTTTCAAGAAATTAAACCAATTTTTTTCGTTCTCCCGTATTACCTATTACAACTTATTCGAGAAAAAAATCTATTGAAGACCAAGGGCTTCCTCAAAACTCTAAATATTAAAAAATAGCTCTAAGAATTACTTCCTGCTTGACCTGTTAGATTTTAATCTAAATCATTTGGAACCAAAATTTATCTATCTAAATTTTAATCCACAATTTATTATGTATCCATTGAAAATTCTATATGAAATTGCAAAATCAAATTTTACCTGGGACATGAATAGGTTTACGACATTGACTAATAAAACAGAATTTTTAATTAATATTTCATAGAAAAAATATGATTGTAGTAAAAGTTTTCTGGATTAATTTGCAGTTAAATTCAAATTGTTCAGAAATGAAATTTATAGAAGTGATATTATTTGTGGTTTGGATCACGCAACCAAATTTACTGTCGTCAAATTTTCTTTCAATTCAAAATAATTTTGTCTTTACCACAGCGATAGTTAATTTTTTTATATAACTAAAGCTTTCAAAAAAGCGATATTGTCATATCAAAACTTCTTATAAATACATCTACAAAATATTTTAGAGATTAAAAAAACTTTTATTCAAGACATATATAAAATATCAAATTGTATTTATATGTGAATATATTGTCACGAAGATACAAGGAATAACAAGTTACAAAGTGACACAATATTAGGTTTATTAGCTTTTCCGCAATTTACAACATGCAGTTAAGATAAACTGAAACTAAAAGCTAACTGCTCGTGCACTTTTGTATTTCTCGAGACATCGTGCTATAGAAAAATCAAGAAACAAAGAAGCTTCTAGAAAGTTCAAGAAACTTGTCGGATATTAACAAATAATACATTAAATACAACACAGTCAAGCATTTAAAAGAATCGCAATATCGCTTGCCTGAGATTTGAACCTGCGACCTTGCACGTCGCACGAGGTCGCACTTTACCTCTCGGCCACGGCAGTTGTATGATAGATCTATCTTTTAGCGACATTGTTTGCTGTCAAAAATGCCTTATGTCGTTATCAGTTATGACTGTTACATTTAATTTCCATATGATTTCATAAGTAATTTTTGTCTTAACACATTTTGATTTAACATTGAAAATATGGATTGTAAATAATATACAACAATTAGTAAATTTTCTCAGATTATCCATTAATAATTGGGGAGAGAATTACCTGAAATGTCAGCAAATAAACAGATGTGAACAGAAATATGCTTTCATTCGATAAATCCTGATATCATTCAAAGACCATCCATTTTTATTTTAATCAACTCCTAGATCTCATCTTTAATTGGATGAGCCTCTCCTGCGTGAATTTAGTGGACCGGATAAATTCAGTGTTACAATCTAATTTATTATCAATGCAAAATTATTACTCTAATCACCTCTCGCTGGAAGAACTGATGAATAACTCACGATTTCCTCAGGATAGAGATCTCTCTCTCAGTGATTTATTGTTTCAGAAGTGTTTCCGAATTTCGCTCACCACTAACTGCAGCAATCATTGGAACGTGATGTTGCGATGCTGCTCTTCAAATAATAATGAGCTCTCGGGAATGCTACAAGATTCGGATCCCTGGCAAAAGTAAATTATGAATAATGACTTCGGTATGCATAGGCATCTTTCAAAACGTCACTAGTCAAGTGACTGAAGAGTTATAATGCTTTGTGCCTAAGTATTTTATTGGCATTTTGTACAAAACGTTGCTCAAGTACAAACATACCATCTCTTAACGATTCATGTGAATGAATTTGCGTGCTAATAGTTCAAGTTATTTTACTCCAATGAAGCTTTTAGTTTTAAATTTTCTTCTATTTTTAAAATGGCAAATAACAGATATTTTTTTATTAATGACAATAAATTGGCAGTTCTAGAGTATATGTATTTCAACGACCCTAAAAATTAAATAATATCTGCTTTCCAATTTCATATTGCGGAAATTTGTGAATTTCATGAAGAAACTTTTTTTATGTTGTAGAAATTGCTTTAAACGTTGATTGACGTAGCTCGAAAACTGTCAATGACTGTCAAAAACTGTCATTTACAGTTGTAAATCATTGTCAACTGTCATTGACTCTCTTATTAATATCTGCAGACTGAATGGTGATGGAGTTGGGAATCTTTAAGAATTCATAGACAATCTTTTCGACCCGCCACGAAGGCACAAGAATTAACTATGAAACTGAATGAGCTGACAGCGGTGACAGCAACACCAGTGAGAACTGCGCTTGAGTACTAATGTCCATCACCGATCCGGTACAACCCTTCCCTTTAGAAGTACGTCCCGTCATCGATGGGAAGAGTCCAACCCCCTATTAGTGTACCCACTATAGTGCCCCACCTATTAGTCCCACCACTATGTCCCCCCATCTATTAGTGTACCCAACAAGGGTGGCGACATCCAACTACCATACCGTAAGCATCTCATCCTCAATAACGAGGTGTCCCCCTGGGGGATGGAATGTTTGAGAACCGGCGAAGTCATAGAAAAATGGGAAATAATTCATTGAGGGAAAAGGTGCCTTAGCAAAGGAATTGATTTAACGGATTAAAAATCACAATTAAACCAGTTCCAAATTGAATATCGGGCCAAGATTAAAATAAGCATGTAAAACTGATGTAAAAAGTGAGCAGAAATTTATTGCTATTTTTTCAAATAGCATAAAATAACAATTTATTACTAGAGCTCTTAGTCCAAAAAGCACATCGAGCAGCTGGAAATTTTAATACTTGGAATTACAGTTCTTTCAATAGTATTTATTTATAACTTTGTACTTTTTACTCAATTTTTCTATAATAAATCCAATTTTGCTATGATAAATCCATTGCAGAATTCTCTCTTATATCCTTTCTTCTTCCTAACTTCTAAATAATGATTGTTCAAGTCATAAAATTGGTGTACTGGTATAGTAGAAAGACTATGACTTATTCGACGAGAATTGCACACACTCATATATCGGTAAATTTTAAAATTAAAAATCATGTCCCGAGGATGTTGAATAATACGAGTAATAAGTCATTTAAATAATTGTAGAACATTCCATATTTAGTGAGAAAAGATATTTTACGGACATTAATAGAAATAAAAGGCAAAAAAGATCATTTTTTGCCAATGATTTCGGAACTTATTATATAAAAAATGTGTGTGTGTGTGTATGTGCGCGCGTATTATATCATACACAGAATCATTTATTTATATTGCTACTAAGGCTCTCGGTTAGCCAATTTAAACATTTGAACTGAAAACTGGATTCCATTCATCACACTGTTGATACGTGGGTGTCTCTTGCACCCTAACACAGGCTTGTTTTTAAATCGTAAGGTGGTTTGATCTCGCTTTTCTCGCATATGAAGACTTCATAGTGTTGAAATCAGAAATAAATACTCAATTTGTACATTATGTTTTGAATATTAACGTTGATAAAGTATCAGATCGCACTAAATCTCGACAACTTTTGGTACTTATGTATTATACCGTCTTCACCAATGATCGCCAATGGTTTAGTAATTCATTGGTGACGGATTTAAATTTGGTGATAAAGTTGGACGGTCTAATACGTTATCACCCAACTTTCGGATCTATTTTTTCTCTTCTCTTTCACTATTTACGAAGCTGAACCTCTAATTCCAAAATTTGTAGAGAAATATCACTGCAATGTGCCTCATTGAGGGACACAGAGCTTTTCAGGTGTACCTAGACACCAATCTTGTGGTTTAATCTGTTATTATTTAGAAGTTAAAGTTGCATTGTAATATACATATGAGACCCATGGATATAAATAAGAATCCTTTCTTATATCCATGAGATACTCATAGGAAAAAAATCATACATAACACAGGACCAATTCCAATTTTCTCATTTTAAATACAAATAGGTTCAACATAAAAAAAATCAAATATAGATTTCATTTTTTTGATATCTAGATTTCAAAATATATTTTAAATTCAACTAGCATAAAATATAACTTGAATAATTATTAACACAAAACTAAACTGGCTATTTAGAATGAACATATTTAATATATCTTTTGTATTCATGTTTTTCCTTCATAATATCCAGTACAGTAACAACATAATTGATTTTGCCCTGAATACACTAGATCATATTCATTTTATTACAAATATAAGGTCATTTTGCTAAGTTATAATGACTTCTTGAAAATATCCCCATATAAAATATAATTATTATGTAGAACAGAATTATTTTGTTAAGAGTTTTATTTTCATTCAATCATTTCATAATATAAAACTGTAGCATATTACATAACTTCAAAAGACAGTTTTATTTGAAATACAATTCAAATCAATACTGTATATTTATTTATGAGTTATATCAAATTTCTATATATGGATTCAACTATTTTATTATAATTTCATTGTCAACATTACTTAGTTTAAATCCTTATTGTGATTCTATGCTTACTTATATTCTTCCGTTTAAATAAACAATGTTAGTTTTTATAGCGCTGTTCAAAATAATTTTTAAGAAATGAAAGAATATATGGAAAGTATAGAAATAAGTGAAAAAAAAAGGATTGAATAATATGAAGGCGAATATGCGTATGCATCTTTTAAGATTTCTACTTTCATTTCAAAAATTTTAGTGATTTTGTATTTGAAGAATTAATATAAGTGTTTTCCTTTTCTGACATTTTTATACATTTTATCAGATTCCCCTTACTATATTCGTTTTTTTTACTTTAAATATTAAATATTAATGAATTACTATGCTAAAGACATAAATTTCTAAGAAAATTTAATATCCTCTTCTTAATATGCTTTTGATTGATGCATTCTTAATAATTTATGGCCAAAAAATGTCCAAAAGATTGTAAATAGGATTTCTACTGACTCGATATACAATCGAAAATAATAAAAGAATATCTAATTGCATATGATGATTATTTTATCAAATTGTGAAATTAGCTTGAAGCAAATTTAATAAAATCAAGGTAAATTTTGAATACATAAAAACCATAAGAAATTCTTCTGTCTCGTATGATAATTTGATTACATACTATGATGTGTTCATAACATATGATGTTCTTCATAATATATGATGGACAACGTATAATGTCTTCATAACATATAATATTCTTCATAACATATGATGTCTTCATAATTTGATTACATAAATATGGAAATTTAATATCTTACCATAATATTCTTATACATTCCTATTAGTAGTTCAAAGATTTGTCTAGAGTGCTGATTGGAATACTTTCTGTAACGCTATCTTGCATTTAAATTCGGACAGAAATGCTTTCATCTAATTAACGTGAAATTGTTTTAAGCCATTAAACGAATTATCAAACATTTACACTTTAAAATACATAATTAAACTTTAAATTATTGATATAAACTATTTGATCTATTATGATAATTATAGCTTTAACAATTTAAATTATATATTTGGAGTGGGCATTCTAGATTAGTTTGTAATATAATTAATTCAAATTCGACGAATGAATTTAATCAGCATTGGACAAGATATTTTTACTTATATTGCTAATGAGACAAATTAAATTTTAAATTATTAATACATGATAAACATTCATCAGAAATCCATTAAAATACATAAATATTGGCAATCATTTCATTTCATAGGGATAAAAATTGAAAAATACAACCTTTATAAGGAAGAAAAGATCTTATTTCTGTACTTTCAGTTTTTGATATAAATCAACAAATGGGAATACAACTTACTTGTACTGAAATGTCTTTATGCTGAACTGTTTAAAGTAAAGATGACAACTCATCCGCTTCTAAGTGACTTTTGAATTTTCCAGAGTTTATGATGCGAAACATTTTCATTTGAAGATACAATCAGGAATGAATTTATAATTGATGAGGCTATTAGCTTATCTTAGTTTAGTTTAGTTACATTGACGTCCAGTTGTAAAGAAACACTAAGGTTATTTTGGAACGGACTTTGTAATTCTGATTCGTGGTCAGATGACGTCATAAGCTATTAGAGATTTGTGCCCATTTATAAGTAATACAGTTTATTTAAGTAACGTTTGTTAAAAAATATACCTTTGCAGAGGTCCGAAAAAAATAAGTGATTTAAGCTATGGCCTATATCCTCAATCTCTCATTGTAGGCAAGAACATAAAGAAATGAAGTGTTTAACACCTATATTATAGTCAATTAGCTTCATGAATTACCAGTATTTTTACGAAATAGGTAGGTTCAAATCTCCCTGAATAATTTTTGTGAGGAATTCATCATATTATGAAATGAAGGTATACCATGAAACTAGTAAATCATGTTTTTAAAATGTATGCCACTGTAAAATTTTATATATTCTATTGAAAATTTTTAAACCATTTGATTTCTGATTCGGTGTGCATGCCGTCTTTGTATTTTTTCCCGAACTATTCCAACCATGATCTCACATGATTCGAACCCGATCTGCATCTGTTTCATACCTCAAATGGCAACAATTGTGAAGAAAAAAATATTTTATAAAGGATGCTGTTGTGGAAAGAGGTTAAAATACTGAAATCGGATTGTTTTGTAATAATAAATATATGTTAGAGTAGTATGTATACTTATTGTTTTTCTTTACTCTCCTTTTCTTATTTTATTGCTAATAAATCATTTTTAAAAAAAAACCAGATCTCGTATTTAAGCCAACTTTACGACAGCTCAAATTCTGCAAAAAGTTGTCTTTGAACTGCGTGAATTTATGAAAAATAATTAAGTACGTCATGTAATGGCTTATGAAGTTTAGCTAAATGATAACAATACAATCTCGAAACAATATTATTCTAAATGTGTTGATCTTGAAATTCTAGATAAAAATTTAATTACATAAGATTGTTATAGTGTAATTCAAAATTCCTTTATTATTTATAACTATCCTTTTCCTGCGACTTCGTACGCATGGAAATTTAGATGTGCATATAAGAGAACTGGCGACTGATCACCATGTAAAATGTCAACAAACCGTGTTATTATAGTGTTGTTAAAAATAGTTTTCACCAAAAAAAAGAAAGAAAAAAAAATAGTATTTCGTCATATCTTAGCAAAATGGCCGGATGTAGCGCGGGGTAATACGGATTAAAAATTTTTAATTTTCTTTATTATATTTTATTTTGGTACTCTTCCGTTAGCTGGGTGCAAGGAAAAAAATAACCAAATAATGTAGAACTACGCCAAATTTTTTACAGCGATTTTAAAGCATAAAAAAAATCTCCAAATAATGTAGAATTCTGGAAAATTTCTTTTGGCGATTTTTCGCTTGCACTCGGCTAACGGAAAATTACCTTTATTTTGATTCCAAAGTATTTAGAATGAATCAGAAAGATTGATTAGTTAACAATGTTTAATTTTATATGCATCAAACACCAAGAAGAAAAATAAAACAGAATCATTTGAAATAACCGCTCGAAAACCTGATAAGCCTTACTCATTTGGCGAAAGGGAAACGAAAAATTTGGCGATAAAGTTTGTATTTAATTAATAAAAAAATAACCACTCAATTAACCGGAATAAATAGTAGCCTATATTCTTTTCTAGACTAAAATCTATCTCTGTGCTAAATTTCATCCAATTTCGTGCAACCTTTCTAGCGTGATTGACTAATATCATCCATCTATACAAACTGTCGCAATTATAATAGTAGCATAGATGGCTGCTTATTTTCATTGTCATAGTATTCATTGAAATATAATTAGTTTAAGATCTATGATTATTTTGTAGCTATTCTTCTATTTTTAATATTAGATAACAAATTTACAAAATTATTTCAGGAAGAGTTAACGAATTGAATTTTTTTAAATTCTTTTCAGCATTGCCTCGCCTCCAACATCTGATCATGATGGGTAACGAAGGCGACGTCAAGATCACCTTGAGTGTTCTGGAGAGGGGCCTTCAATACCGGAATTTGCTCAAAGACGTCAGTAAGAAAGGGGAGACGAACGTTGTTCTGGATGTGCCGGCGTCGCACCTGTCCGAGATACTAACCATGGTCAGTTCCATTGACTATAATAGTCATAATTAATATTATATTTTAGAAAATTTCCTTATAAGTAAGTAAAAAAGAAAATATCTTTTCACCATTTTAGGGATAGGGATAGTTTCCAAAAATCTTTTTCTTAGACGTAGATGATATTAAAAACAGTTCAAAAACTTCTGTTGAGACAATTTTAAAATTTTATAAATCGTTTTAGCTGAAGAAACTGGAGTTGACTTGAAATCCCGTATTAAAAATCCCGTATTTACAGATACAGCACGAAATGAATTGTTGGCTAGGAAAATTCTCGATTATGCAGAAAAATATTTATTCCTTGGTATGCCATGAAAATTATTAAGTTTTGATAATTTTATATAAAAACTAAAGAAGAAAGTACTTTAGAATTTCAACTAATTCAAACACATCACGCACATAGAATGAATATATGTAATGAAATAAAAGTCATTTCTTTTGGACAACAAATATTATATGAATTCAATATGCATTTTCTATTCTTTGATTTTATTTCTGAAATGAAAATACATTATTTAAAGAATACAATATTTATTTAGATTAGCTCAATCAGCAGCGAAATACAGAACTGCCAAATCCAGCTTAGTGAAAATTCTCTAATTTCACGCTTGGGTGATACATATTTGTCTATGTTTTCAGATTAAATTTGAAATATGAAATGAAGGCTTGTATCACAAACCACACTAAAAATATTTGATTTTGAGTAAAAGTAACTATATTATTAAATTCAATAGGGCATATATTGAAAGTTGAAAAATTCTTAATGCAACGAAAGAAGTTGATCATCATTCAGATGCAACTTACTGACCATGAACCACCGAAAAACTAATCATGGTTATTTTACAACGGAAAAATAATCTAAATTTATATATACAAGCTTAATAAAGGGAATTTTTAAAAAAATGAAAATATTCAGAGCATTTAAAGACACAAGATCTGCAATTAATAAAATAGTAGTTTGCCAAAGTGGTGATTGAATATTAGGATTATTAAGAATATCAAAAATAGTATTAACCCTTTACGGTCGTATGTCTACTCTCAGCCTTCATTCAAGAAAAAGCATCATTTTGACATTCTTGTTCCTTTTTAAAAAATTTTAATTGTTAAAAACATCTACAGAATGTTAAAATGGTGAAGATTTATTTTTCAGGGAAACTCAAATAAGCAGTTGCATGCATTTATTTTTTGGTGTAATAAACAGGTCCATGTATTAGGAGAATAATTATGAATCGAATTGCTTTTCCGATAGCAAAGGGTTAGTAAAATAAACACTCGTTTGAATAATTGTGAACAAAATCATTTATTAAGTTCTTGTTTGTTTGTTTTTTAATTGACATAATTTATTTTCTGTAAAAAAAACTCAAAATCTATGTCTTTTTTTTTTTGTAAAAACAATGTACATTTTTATAACACTTAAGAAGTAATTAATTTTAGGAAATAATCTTTGTTAAAAAAATTAGATTATTAGTTATTAGATATTTTGAAATGATATAGTAATATATAGATGAATTTAAATTTTAAAACTATTTTTATTAATTTCTAAACTCTCAATTCCAATTACTTTTACAAAATCAAGTTTATAAGATATTAAAGAAAAATAATTAAAATTGTAATCCATCGATAATTTTACAATCATTTGTCTCATTTTATAGACATATATATTTTATTTTCTTCTAAGAATTTATCTTCGAAGAAATTTTTCAATAAATAATTTTCCACGTTGCTTCATAATAATATACCATACGAATAGCCATGTGCCAATTTTTATTTGATCGAAAAAATCGATTTTTATAAAAAATATCGATTGATTGGTCACAGTAGTATGAATCAAGGCTCACGATATAACGATTGATTAAGGATAAACATTGATGTAATAAATCGATACTGAAACTTAATTTTTCTTTTCAGCCGTTGTTTATTTTTACTGGGCTTTGTATTTTTTACAAGCGTGAATAAATATTTAAATATTTTTTTAAATATTTCTGTATTTTACTATTTTTAAATTTTGCTTTAATCACATCATTTTGACATAAATTGTTTTCGGTTATTTAAACTAATATATACCAGCAACATTTTCCTATTTAAATTTAATAAATGAACTGAGCATGTTTTAATTTTAAATAAATATAATCCAAGTATTTTGTATGAATTATTTATTTTAAACATCTAGGATATTTTTCAGAAGTAATAATAAGAAAAAAAATCAACAATTTTTAATACCTTTATGATATTAGATTTACAAATCGTTCAAGTAATATATTTCTTCTGCCACAAATGCTCAACATTATTGAATTTTAAATATATGTTATAGTAATTGTCTAATTTAATAATACAGATATTGTGATTCAATTAAGATATTAAACAAGATATAATTTACCAGCGTAAAAAAATACACTGAAATCTCGGAGTTTACGGAAATATTTGAACCTAACCATCATTTATAATTTTTTTTTCTATTTCTTTTCTTTTTTTTTTTTTGTATTTCAATTATAAGAGACAAACATTTACTAATCTATATGCATTGGAAAGAACTAATCTTATTACAAAATTTGGTTTAAAAGGAAATCATATATATTGTCACGACGACTGAATTAAAGCCACGGATAGCTAGAAACAATTGCGTTTATTAGCACCAAGCAACTCGCTGGAGAACAGAATGAAGAATTGAGAAGAACTCAATTTTTATACATCTGGAGAATGTTCGAGAATCATCTCGATCAAATAGTAAAGAATGTTCTAGAATCATCTCGATTTTAGAGAAATAATAAGATCAATTTTAAATTAAAATTCCAGTCTTTGGATAAAATGCGTTGGCCGGGAATCGAACCAGGGATCAAAGGTTTTACAGACAGTGCTCTGCCAATCTAGCCATGGAAAATGTTGTCTTTCTTTTTGCGGCAATATTTTTTTAAAAATTTTTTGTTATAATGATTTTTTTAAAAAACTACGAAAAATCTTACTTTGCGATAGTATCTTTTTAAACTTTTTTTCTGTGAGAATTGGCATAGGAAAATCACTTCGTATCAATGCTCTAGGCAACCTAGGTAAAGAATTTCCTAACTTAATGCATTAATATCCTTCATGAATGAGCTTCAAATTAAAATGCGACTAATTTTACTCAGAAATTCTTATATTAACTGAATTCAAAATAATATAGCTTTAAAATCTATATTGTCTTGAGTGTCCATAAAAAAATATACTTTGCTCAAAATTAGTTCAATTGATAACTTTAAAATTCCTTGTTCAAGATACAAAAACAAATTATCCCAACAGTAGCAAAAAATTAAAATTTTCAATACTACATTGGAATTAGAAATATAACAAATTATCCCAACAGCAGCAAAACATTAAAATTTTCAATAGTACATTGGAATTAGAAATCTAACATTTGTATGAAGCTGTAAATCTTGAGCAAAACATACAATAGTCTTTAAAGTCTGACAAATCTCCTTGCAATAATATAGTTAAGGAGGATTAGTATCAGTATCTTAAATGCAAGATAGAATAATAGGGCGATAGAAAAATATAATTATAATAAGATGCAAAGGTAGAATTTAATCTAACTTTCAGTTTTTCATTCCATTTCAAATTTCCTAACATGACAAAATGTTGATAGAATAAACTATAAATGAACAATGATTTGATATAATTGTAATATTCGAAAAACCTACTTTTTTATTTAACAATTTTCTATTTTTTCGAAGAATTAATCTTAATGATTGCATGTAATGGTGCATTGTTTTAAAATTGAGAGGAAATTGGTGTATTTTAAAGTGCTGTATTTATTCTTCACACTTGTGAGATTAAACCTACAAGTCATAGCATTTGTTATTCATGTTATACTAATTAATTACATTTTCCGTCTGAGTATGATTCTGAAAAAAGTAAATTATATGAAAGCCACTTTAATTTCCTATTTTATATATTCCTAAAATTCTAGTCTATTTAAATTAAATCTAACAATATTAACTTTTTTTAACAAAAAATAAAAATTTATGTATTGCATAAACAAACAATAAACCCTATTACGAATTCGAGTTTTATTAAAACTAATTAATTTTTATAAGTTAAAAATATTAATATGTCGCTCTTTTTTAAATTAAAATGGTGGGAAATTGAAGTTTTCTAAAACAGCAGAAAAGAATGTAAATTTTAAAAATTACTAGGATTTTGAAAAACGAAATATTATAAACTTCAAAATGCAAATATTGCATTAAAATGTCAAGCTTTATTAAAAGGACTTTAAAACACAATTATTTTTATTTAAAAAATTAAAAATATTTTTACTATATAAAATGTAAATTTCTTTTATTTGAAATCGTTTTGATTAACAAATATGTTAAGAATATGTTGTTATAATAACAATAATTTAAAATGATTTTCCTTATGTTGTTTTTACTAATGGCACTTGCCGTGGATAACCCCCCTGCTGATACAGAAGCCGATTTAAGCCAAAAGGAGCGTATCTTGTTTTTAGAGTAGCGCCAAAAGTACGACTTAGCTACACACTCAACATATTTGCTTGAACATCCTCTTTGTACAGGGGGGCACATTCACACATTTCACAGATAGCACACAGAACAGCTATGCCAAACTGGGATTCCCAGAACACGAGGTAGACGCGCTACCGCTGTAAGAAAAGATATAACAATTTGTCGAAAAAAATCCGTATATATCAAGATTATTAAGTTCGACATTCCCCAGACCGAATTATAAACTCTTGAAGTAACATATTTTATATCAATAATTTTTAAAACATTCTCTGCAATGTTAACAATATAAATTTTAACAAATCACCGATTCCCTTTTATTTTTTTGCTTGAATGACAGCAATTTGAAAATTATTTTCTTATCATGCACTAAGCAATTTTAAACTCCTTGATCTGCATTTCGATGGTATAACTAAAACACGTTGGATCACAAATATTTTAAAATAATATTTAAAAAAATAATATTTTATAATAATATAAAATTTTATAAATATATAAAAATATATATTGAAGTTCAAGATTTATATTAAATACATATTTCTATCATAAAACTATGAATATATGAGGGAATATTTATTAAAATTCAAAATTTCTTGACGCAACTTCAGTGTTATGAACTATTCCTGGTTTTATAATATATTTTTAAAGAAATGTATCTTGATATATCATCATCTTCATCATAAATATACTTCCAAAGAGCTTAGAGTGAAAGAGAGAAAATATTCTTTTCTGTAATCGATAAATAAATCAATAATCATTCGAGGTGGTTTGGTATCGGAATTTTCGAGCGGGACAGTCAATAAATCTTTTTTTTTCTATATTAATCATTAAAATATCAGTTTTCAAATCTATAAATTTTCTCATTCTTTAACATTAAAATATTTCTTTTCAATGGCGTTTCAGAATACTTTTTACATGGCATTAAGGGATTCGTTGTTAATGATTTTACCGTGTGTTTCCATTTACAATCCACATCTTTCACCTTATTCCACATTATTAGCCAAATAATAGCTCATTATGAAGTTTCCCTTCCAAAATTATTTTTCTTATACAAAAGAATATGCTATTTTAATTATTGTTTTTTTAAGTTAAATTTTCTTATCATGTGTATTCTATTTAAATGTTTTTACTTTTAGAAAATGGAGTCCTAAAACAAAATTAAATTTACATTCAAACCTAACAAAATAATTATCGCAGGGGATTAAAATAGGGTTTTATTTAAATTTTTATTGACTGAAATAAGTTTTTAAATGCGATTTCTTTCTAGGCTCAAAGCTTTGGAATGATGACAGAATACCACAACTATTTTATTACATCTTTGGTAAGTTTGAAACTAGAATATATTTTGATTTCACTTTATTTATTTACAGAAATTTGAAATACTTTGTAGAAACCAGATTATAGATTCAAGGTAAAAAAAAAATCCTTGCCGTTTTTAATGACCCAAAACAACATGACATACAAACAGCGTAGCCTATTACTAGTCCTCGAAGTAATCACTGTCGGCATCCAGCACCTTCTACCAACGTGTCTCAAGTTATCCAATTACCTTGCGGTAAACCTCGGAGGTGTGGGAAGCAAAGAAGTCCGTTAGGGTTTGGTGCGCGTCTGCTTCATTGTGAATGATTTACTATGAAGATCATTATTCAGGGAATGGAGGAGGTGGTAATTTGATGCTGAAAGGTTAGGTGAATAAGGAGGAAGGCACAACGTCTCCCAACCAAGTCGCTGTATCCTATTCCTGGCCATCCGCTCGACATGCGGCCTCGCGTTATCCTGCAATAGCAGTACACCCTTTAGATTAACAAGTGCTGGCTCCTTCTGATGCAATGCCTGTTGTACACGTTCCAATGGCAGCGAATACAAGACAGCAGTGACCTTTTATTCCATGGATAGCAACTAATAGTGAACCACTTGACTGTGTGAGGAGCCCATTTGCTCAGTCTGTACGTCTTATCTAAGTAGTGCATATGAAGTCTAACCGTTTCACTTGAAGCATTGAATTGTTAGGCAAGTTCCCCATATGTTTGACTACTGTCCTCCTCAATGGCCACCTGCAGTGCTTCATCATCCAAGGCCTGTGGTCGTCCTGTTCGAACTTTATCACAGAGGGACAACTCTCCTGACCTGAATTTTTGAAACCATTGCCTTGCCGTACGTCCACTATTCAAAAACGCTTGACATATTTGGCGACTTGATGCAGCAGCTGATAAGCCCACTTTGAAGTTGTAAAGTAAACAACCCCGAACGAGTTACTTCGATACGAGTTCTGATTGATGAATGTGAGCAGTGATCCTGCCTTTATAACAACTGTTATTCCTACTCTCAACTGACAGTTTCCCATCAAAGACGAATTTGCTTATTATCACTTATAAGCATATAAGTGAATTTGCTTATTATCACTTATATACTTATCATCACTTCTTTCAACGGAAACGTGCAAACGGCAAGGACTTTTTTCTTTACCTTGTATTTAGAAAAAGTAGTATTGCAAACAGTCATATATTTTTTGTTGTAAATAATTTTTATAAAAAACGCATGTTTAGTATTAAATGATCATTAATATTATAACTATGCAATTTGATTTTGATTTTTTTCTTCAGTGAAAAAACAAAACAAAAAAATTCAGATAATTAAAAAAATATTTCAGT
Organism: Argiope argentata; assembly: GCA_026289955.1. Taxonomy (NCBI): domain Eukaryota; kingdom Metazoa; phylum Arthropoda; class Arachnida; order Araneae; family Araneidae; genus Argiope; species Argiope argentata. The sequence goes on from JAOUZG010040071.1 coordinate 5,995,326, forward strand.
ATTTATATTTTTATAATCTATGTAAAAATGTGAATATTGGAAGATATGTGATGTGAAAAAATAAATATATGATTAATATCATCTTAAGTTTAACAGTTATTTATTTAACTGATATTTTAAACATATTAAGGATGGATTTTGTGGAAAAAAAGTTTTTACTTCAGTTTGTAATACGAGCGTGGAATTATATAATGTTTCTTGATTATATTATGTTAGCATAATATTTTCAGATACTTATTGTTAGTTAAAATTTTATTCGAAATGAATTGCACCATAATGCAGCAAAAATAAAATAATGGCTTCAAAATTTCACAATATTTATAGTTATTTGACATAATAAATTAATTACTGAAAACAATCTGTTATTTTTCTTATTAATAAAATGGGATTTTAAGAATATTTTTTCTTTATATGTTATCTCTATCTTGAATTCTTTCTTCCAAAAAAGTTCTTTATTTTCTGATGATACGTAATAATCTCTAAATAGTACTGTTTAATATCAAGTAAAGATATTAATACTATTATATTTCATTTCATATTACGCTTAACGAATATTTATTTTATCTTTTCATTTAATTAAAAATGACTTTTATTGAAAAAAAAACCCTTTTTATCCATATGGGACTAGGAAATGGAAATTTTATATGGTTTTGCTTCTCAGATACATATGAGAAATTTTTTCATTTCTATTTTAATGAATTAAAGCTATATATTCTTAACAATAATTTTGTGATGATTCCTGCCACGAAACTTAAGTAAATACATAATTAGAGCTTGAAAGTTACGAAATAGCGAACAATAAATCAATCGTATATAATGAAATCGCTTCCATATTTTAACTTTCAGTCAATATTCCTATTAATTCCAGTGATAATGCATTTACCATTGTAAAATTGTCTTCGAAATTGGCTGTCAATTTTTGATTATCACCTTCTTCTGTAGAAAATTACCTTCGATAATTTTTCATGTTTCTGAATTTAATCACTGAAACTGTTTTTGACGATTCCAATGCCGTTTCCTTATGTCAACATTTGTAAACCTTAGAAAATATATCAATAATCCAAAGAAATATGTGACAATTAGCATTATTGGCGAGCATTTCAATTATCACGTTCTTCTGCTTCCACTATCATATGGATATTTAGATTTGACGACTAGAACTATTATAGTTATATTTGATAACACTGAACATGGTATGAATAGTGTTCGCTTGTCATACATCATTTATATATAGAAATCAATTTATATATATAATATACATTTATAAATTCAAAAAATAGCTAATTTTTTTAAAAATAACTAGTTATTTGAGAAAAATTCCATGCAGATGTATGCAATATGTACTATAAAATTTATATATAACATCCATTAGTTGTTACTTTATTGACTCTCTGCTTGAAAATCCCGTAAAGAATTTTCCTCATATATTTTCAGGATTTGCATACAGTAGATCTTCAAGATTTTCAACATGGACGAGCTAACATCTCGGGTTTCCGCCTCGTGCAACCTACCAAAACGTCGGGGATTTTCATCCCCAGAGAATGGTTGCTGGGAGACATTTATTACGGTCGCCTAAATAAGAGGTTGCCTCCCGTGAAGGTAGGCTAAATGTAAGCTCTGTTTTCCTCAATGTTCTATATTTAATCCTGCTTTCCCCCCTCTCTTTTTCTTCTTCCGTCAAAAGGATTCAATTTTCCCAAAAGATTAAATATGCATAAAGTAGAATAGAATTTTCTATAAGCATATTTTTGCTACATGCTTACGTCTCGTATGTTCAATTTATTTTGATATAAGTTTATTATTACTGCTAAGTTGAATTTATGTTTCAGTAAGAAGACAGTATATGTTTTCATATTAAAAGCTATAAATATTTACCTCAAATTTGATGTATAGAAAATTACATGTTATACTAGAATAGAGCTTGCATGCTGTATGTATGAAAAAGTAGACTCCAAATTTAAAGATTTTTTGGTACTTACGTATTATACCGTCTTCGCCAAATATAGCCAATGGTTTAGTAACTCATTGGCAACGGAGTTAAATTTAGCGATAAAGATAAACGGATTACAGCATTGCCGGATTGCCATAATTGGTGGTTTAGCAACTCATTGGCGACGACTTTAAATTTGGCGATACAGTTGGAGGGTATAATACGTAAGTACCGATTTTTTTTCCTGATAGAGAGATTTTGGTTCAGATAATTTTTTAAAGATTCCTCAAATATTAATTATTTTTATTCGAGTTAATATGATCCGTTTAAATATAAGAATATAACAAATTTATTGATATTGATTTATGCAGCTAAAATTTCAAAGCACCAGTAGAATTAATTTATACAACAATACATAAAAAAGACAGCAGTTAAATGGATAAGTAAGAGCATAATGGATGGTCGAGAACAGCATTTGAAATATCATCAATCATGTAGAATACATGTGACGTAAGCGTCTATCAGCTGGCGCAGGCGCAGTTTGCATAATGACAAATTCTACCTTAGGAAGGAGGGTCAAGAGAGAGAAAACGAACATTGTTATCTAACATTTTGGAATGAATTTTCAACTATTATTTTAAAATTTATTTTTTATATTGTAAAAAGTTTTAATAAAACCACGCTATAATTACTGATCAAATAAGAATGAAAATATTATCTGAATTTTTGAAATAACATCTGCTTTTAAATAATTGAGATATGTGAATGTATCTCTTAATAGAAACGTGCAGAAGTTATATATTTATGAATTCATTAAGTTTTATTGGCATCGAAGTAATTTAGTTTCAAAACAAAATTAGACATGCATAATTTTGTTTTGAAATCGGTTTATGAGCTATGTGATTAAGACTAAGATCTAATATAATCCAGATAATGTGATGAAGAACTTGAAGGATAATTATCATCTCGAGGAAAGCTTAATTAATTTGATCATAGTTAATGATTGCAGCAGTAATTCTAAAATAGACTTTATCTAGAGTACAACCGGGGCATAGATTTAACTAAACTTTACTAAGTTTAAAATTACGAATACGAATTACGAGTTGTTAGATAAATATTTCTCGATATATTGTTCTTATGTACATAAGCCTTTATAAATATATTTTCTTACTTATTTTATAATTTTAATACGTTCATTTAATTGGTTTATATCATGCAGGTCAAATTGTGGAGATATATATGATTTTCTTTTCTGAATTTAAATGGAATGAAATAACAAAAAAAATCCTAAAAACTCTAAAAAAATCCAACCATATGGGAAGTGAAGAAAAACGTTTATTCTATAAGTAATGTATGAAATTCTAATTCGAATACGTGAACATTCCAAGCTTGTTAAATCTTTTTCGCTATAGAATTATTGGTTCGTACATCTCCAAAATGAAAGTAATTATTACGTCCTTGGAGAACTCAGATTTGCTTTTTTTCATTTCATATTAAGTTAATATTTACTATTTCAATGTCCGAAATAAAGAAAAAATCTTCATTAAAGACAATATTATTCCAATTCTTTTACAACAAAATTCTATTGTAAAAGAGTTCTCAAAAAATCAACAACAAATCTTTGGCCCTATTCAGTATATAATATAGACCTAAACATTGATTTAAATTTAAGTATATTTCCCCAAAATTTGAAACCTAAAGTTCTCAGATCTAGAAGCTAGTTTTGTAATCATTTTGCATTTAAATGGGTTTTAAAAAAATAAAAAAAAAGATCATTTAAATATATACAGTTTCACTTTAAAAAGTACGAACCTAGTTAAGATCTTATTTTTTGGAAATATTTTAAAAATAAGTTTAAAAGCTTTTAATTATTGAGATAATTGTCACAAAAACTAAAAGAAATTAATTGTTCTAGAATAAATAATTACAAAGAGCAATTAATTAGAATAAATAATTATTAGTTAATTAGATTCAATATTCTGGAATAATTAATTCTTTAAATTATTTATTACTTTTTCCTTGCAAATTGGCTTTTATTCAAATCAATAGATTTCAACAAAACACAAGGGGAACAGTCTTCATAGATAATATATTGACTCAACTTTAAGCATCATTAATATTTCCTTTGACACAATAAACATATAATTCTTAAAAATATGGGTATTTTTGTTTAATTCAAAAGGTTATATCCTAAGAATTGGTAGTGCTATTTGAAAAGCAAAATTGTCAGTTTAAATTCAAATATGCTAGAATATATTTAAATCTTTAATAAAAAGAGAAGACTTTTTAGAAATTTGAATATTAAAATTCAATTTCTAAATAATTTCTAGAAATTTTACGAGTGTGAAAAATGGAAAAAATAATTGAAATTTGTACGAAAATGTATTGATTTGCTCCTTGCTAAGAGCAGAAACAATATCCTATCTGAAAAATACTTTTAGATTTGTATAAATTATATCAGAATTTCCTTGAATAAATAATTATATGTGTTTATTGTAAATGAATTATTATAAATTGCAATTTTAAATTTTTGTCGAAAATGATGAGGACAATTGCTATGTGCATCCAACACAACAATCTAGATTTCAGAATAAAATGGACAGTTCTTTTTAGAAGAATGTTTCATACGGCTTTCATTAGGATTTGAGGAGCAAAGATTTGTTACGACTAGTGAAAAGTGTTCTCATAGGAAAATAAAAAAAAAACCTTCTACAAAGCTGTAGGTGTCGAACTCAATAACAAGCTGAGAACATAAACTGGAGAATACCCATTCCACAAGAGGAGACACAATAAATTCTAACGCTTCAAAGAAAAGAATTGGGAAAATATAACAAAAAAGCGAAATTTTTTCTTCATGTTATACTAGAAGAGAATACACGTCGACCCCTTTTGAGGATTTTCATTCAACAATAAACTTTAGAAATGAAGTGTAGAAAATGACACCGAGATGTTTCAGTAATGGCGTCGTATTTCTTTCAAAAGGAAATTTCATTTTTTCTTCACTAAGAATCTTTGTATACCTTCTTATTATTCCGATTGATAAACTTTGTTAAAATATTCATAAGCCTTAAAAATCTAATTGTAATTAACGTTTTCTTTAATATTTTGTGCTTTCATTATTTTCAAATTTAAAAGAAAATGAATCAAAAAAATATATTTCACACATTTATAACTCACTTAAAAACTGGCTAAAATAATTCATTACAAATTGGTTATATAAATTTCAGGAAAAGGAACATCATCCATGGATAAATAAATTTATCCGGGATTATAGTTCTAAAAAATTCTACTTGCAAATTATAATCCATATATAATCGTTATTTTCGTATATATTTTCTGTGTACGATATGGACATTTAAATGGCTTTCTTTCTGAGATCATATGATTTGATTATTTCAAGCTTAAAAAGATGAAAATATTCATAAAATATGAGATATAAATTTCCAGTCCAAATCAGAAATCTTTAAGCGTTAATAAATTTCTCCAAAATACTTCAAATGCCTGAAGCCTAGATCTATTAGTCAAAATCCAATGAGTTATATCGTTTGACCTGATTTATTTGTGAAGATAAATATGGCATATTGAAATGGAAAAAAGGAACAAAGCAGGTATTTTAAGCATTAAGGTTTGTGCATTTAATAACAAATCTTATTAAAGGCAATATTAGAAATTTTTCAACCAACTTAAAATTATTTTATATATATAATGAACCGTTAGTAAAATTTACCTTTTATAACTTTTTGACATTTTTAAATAACGCTGAACATCTTTAGGTATCATTAAAATCCCTACATCTTTGCTGCAACAGTGAAAAATGAATTTTAAGCCTTTAGTGAATAACTATGTAGTTTTGTAGTTTGTTTGTAGTTTTGATATCTGTACGGATATCAAAACTACATTCAATATTTCAGAAAAAAATGTTAAGCGTTAAAGTCAATTTATCCTTATTTTGAAAAGTTAAAATCATCGTATAAAAAACTTGAAACACATAAATCTCTCAACAACAGCATATAAATGCCCTTTATGACCCAGTAACAGTCAAAGAACAGAAAATTTTATTTTTAAAAGAGATATCACTGTCATATGATATTCCTATACTCTATTCTTCGTTAGAACTCTTTGAACTATGAAAAAATAGCAAATCAAAGGAAATAGCATTCAATATAAAAATTAGATGATATATTATATTAAAAAATAAATTTTTATTACATTGCTATTTTTACATTAATCAAATCTACAGATAATTTCAACACTGTAGAAATACAGAAATTTCAATGTAAAATAAAGGGTATATCAATTGATGTAAGCTGATTAATGATAGAAAACTGTCTAATTTAGACTAAGTATCAAAATTTTCTGAATAAAAACTAATAGACAAATAGATTAAGGATGACAAATGATTTCAAAGCGAGAAAATCAGCGAAGATTACACCTTTTATACCATTTAGTAAATGAACCTATCTTTTACATTCTGCTATTCTATTAAATATTTTATAGTGGGAAGTTGAGAAGTGGAATCGTAATAGAATAAGTAAGAGATAACAAAATAAAACGGTATTATGCAATTTAAGCTCATATTCTATATCACTTTGAGATTAATGAAAACTACATCATTTTATTCTTCCTATAAGGCGTAGATTCTTTATCAGTAAGTTACTGATAAAAAACTATTGAAAACTGAATAAACTATAAACCTTAATAATTTCCAAGATTTTAAAAACAATTCAAATTCCCATTGTTAGTAGTTGGTCGATATAATTTAGTTATACCTAATTAGTACCTTATCATCTTGACTCAGTCCAATTTTTTGTGGTCAGTAAATTAGATGAAAGGATTTCCAATAAAGGATATGATCGCAAACTTTTATAAGTTATTCATTTAAATATCGATTTTTACTACCTCCGAGAAGGCTATGAATAGAAGATATTTTCGAGAATTTATTTTGATGTGGAATTCCCATAAAGGAAGGAAGGGATTATTATCTTGAATGTGTTATTAAGAAGAATTGGGTGATTGTATTGCCTTAAGTATATTATTAACTGCTAAATGCTGGTGAGTAATAAATACAATTCAATAAAAATGATTATAAATTAAGTAATCATCAGACTTAGAAGATATTTGTATTGCTAATATACTATTTAATTCTAACTAAAAATACTTACGTCTATCACGTAATTGAAAAAAAACAAACGACTTTCCAAAGCGTAAATAATTACACAATTTTTAAACATACCATTAACTGAAAGATTAAAAAAAATATGTAATTTCAATAATAATAAGATGAAATTTAGATTTTTCAATAAAAGTTTTCTTAATATCAAAAATGTTTTTAATCATGTTTATAATAAAAAATATCAGATATTTAAGTAAAAGGCCAGTAAAGTATCTAACTATCTAGAAAATATTAATTATTATTAATTCTTTTCCTTTTGCTGCTGGCTTCATTTTTTTTATCATTGCATATATTGTCTTAAAATCTTTGTATCATACGATTCCTGTACAAAAAAATCCATGGTGTGATATAATTTTAACAATTAATCATTCATCATTGATGGATTTTGAGAACCTAAATAAATAACTCAACGTTTTAGACAAATATTCGTAAATACACTATTTTCAAAAGAATCCTCCCAATATGAACAGTAATTTCATTTTTATTCCTCAATTTGATATTTGAGCCAAAAAACTTAAAACAAGTACGGTTTTAAAACTGAATAACAAAATTTTAATAAAGTTTGAAATCATGAACTCATTTATACAAACGTAAACAATATAAAGATAAATTTCATACGAAAAAAAACACACACGTTTATTATCATGTTAGAACATAATGTTATTTTGGGAATAAGTTTCAACAAAAATCTGCACGTGAAAAATACGAAAAATTGAAACTTTATTATCTACATGAGCATCTCAAAAAATCAGCTTTTAATAACGTGTTACCATCGCATTTATAAAAGCTCTGAGTTTGTTAAAAAGTTAATGACTACAGCAAATAAAACCTAGAAACATGTCACTTTGAGCATAATGATTGTATGAAATGCAATCAATAGGAAATGCGATACATTTTTAAAACAATCAATGCGAGGCAAAAAAAAATTTCGATTGTTTAGAATACTTAAGTTACTCACTCAAGGAAACAATTGAAATGAATAAAAATATAACTGAACTTGCCCGAGCACGTACTGCTTGACCGTTCAAAAAATTATGTTCTGATATGATACATTGAAATATGCATGGCAGATTTCATTTTAATCTTTTTTATTTAGAAATTACCAATGTTTAGGAGCTATAAATTTTTCAGAGAGGTTTTAAATAAAATGAAAGTATATTTGAGCAATTTAAATAAAGCGCATTTTTTCCATTTTATAGCATAATTTATTTCTTTTTTTGAATTGTAATTCCTGAAATCAAAAATCGAATTGTAGACAAAATTTGTAAAAATAATTTAATGTGATGTCATAAATTAGCTTGTCGGTGCAAAAATCCTTGAATAATAAATATTCTTATACCATGCTTCATGAAAGCATTTTAACCTACGATATTTGTCAAAAGTTTTCTTCTTTTAAATAAAGTAAATCTTTCACAGATACAATTAAGCGTTGAAAATCTTCTCTATAAAGGTTGAAATTCTTTATTCAAATCTCACAATATTTTGAAAAAAGAATAAAACACAATTTAATTGTGAGTCATTTCCCTTTGTGAGTTCTAAAGAGGTAGAATTCCATTCAAAATTTCTGAAAACCGCATAATGTAAGATCTGAATTTAAAATATAATTTCTCATTTTATGGAATATTTGTCGTAAAAAGCTATTTGTGACTTTTAAGTTAGAGTTTGCTGCTTCAAGGTAAAGCATAGATACTTTTTTTATACATAAGCATTTTATTTGCTTTTCTTCTTTAATATTTAAACAAAAATTCCTTGAATAAAACTGAAACCAAGCTGTTATTTTCTTTATTGGCTTTTACTTAAATACATCTTTGGGGTAAAAGGAATACATATACATTAAGAACTTACTGCCTTGTATATTCATGTATTTTGTGGAAGAAAAAAATGCTTCAAGTGTAAAAGGTGAAATGAAATAACAAAAAAGTATTTTATATAAATGTTGCATATCGCTTAACATCATTAATTAACGTTTAAACCACTTATGAATAATGAAGATCTGGAATTACTGCTCAACATTTTTTAAAAAAATAAAATACAGTGCTTTTAACCATTTTAAGAAATGCGATGGTAAGAAATGGGAATTGAAACGTAATTCTAAATTTTGAAAAAATAAGCTTTTTAAAATTTATGGAAATATTTTTTTGCAGAAAAAGCATTTATAAAAGTATCGAGTAATATTTAACAAGTTTTTAGAGACCTGAAAATCGATGTTTCAGAATATAATGATATTTAGCCATTAAAATGTGCTGCTGCGAATTTAAATGTAAATATTATTTTTCAGTATCATTGATGAAATTCATTGTAGTTTTTCCGGTCACATTTTAATTTCTTTCAGACCAATTTTTCTCCAAATTTGGCACCCTCCTACCCTTATATGAGTAAAATTATGTGAAGAGTTGTAATAAGGCGTTTCATTTTATAGTTAGAATATTAACACCCACTGGAATAGCCGAACAAACAGATTTCTTCTAAAAACATTTTATTCAAATTTTTTTGAAAATCTACATATGTAAAGTGAAGAGCATATGCCAGATTTCATGCATCTAGCTCAAAGTGTTTATGATTCATCTTGTATACAACCAGACAGAAATCCAAAATAGCTTTTACTGAGCAGAGATAGATCTAGAAGGTAGAATTTTATCAAATTTTGGATGCCAGATGTTTTGGCGAATGCAAAATGTCCCCTTTGTATACTTAGATATTTAGAAATTAAAAATATCACAGATTGAATCTCATTTTATTTTTTTAAAGAAAATTACTCAAAAAATACATAAATTATATAATTTACATAATTGTGTAATTTAATCAATAGTTTTTACTAAATTTAACATTGTGCCAATCTCTTGATAGCAAATATTATAAAAGCTTTCAATAAGAAATTAATTTTAAAATATCAACAACTCAAGCATTGAGTTGTCGAGTTTGGAAATAAAATCGACTCCAATAAAAAAATTTATTTTTTTATTTAAAATTAGCGCAAAAATTCGTGTTTTGAATTTTCAAAATGGTACATAAAATATTTTTTCTCTACTAAAGAAAAAAGAAAAACGTTGAAACGTAAGAAAAAAGAAAATTCACTAAAAGAAAAACGTTGATTCCCTGATCTCTTATCAAAGTTTTATTTAACTACCTTTATTTTTCAGGAAATTAAAAATATTAAGCATATTTTTAACTATTGTATGCATAACCCGTAAAGTTTTATTCATTTTCCTATCACATAAATTTTATGAAATTGTGCCATGAATGTAATCAACAAGTTAAAAACAGTTAATGACGTTTTATATCAAAAGAAAATATAGGACAACGTCAGGAAAGAATACAATAAAAGCCTATACGATCAGTCGCATTTAAAAATACATAGTACAAGCAATCAAAACACATTAATAGAGCTTAGATACCAGGTAGAGAGTTCTTTCCTTAATGAACATTCTATCCAGAAAATTTCAACTGCCTCTCTTCGGTCTCTCATATTTATATAAGATTTCAGCCCAGATAGATTTTTCCAGAAAAATGTTCCTGATCTTAGTTACTTATAAATAATTTGCCAGAAGGCTTTCAGTTCTCAAAATTTTCCCTTTTGTCGTGATATGGTGGCAAAATTTGCTGACAATTTTGATAACTGATCGAAGCTGTAGGCCAATTATCCATTAAGCACCCATTAACGATATCTTTTGGTCAAGCTTTCTTATTATAAGATCAATTGCATAAAAAATAATGTCATATTCTTGTAATAATAGGAAGATTATGTTAATAAGATATGAAATAAAAATATAGCTTTGAATTTATTAATGTTTTCGTATTCAATAACCTGAAGTTCGAAGCTCTTTCGTTTGCAAAATGTATTATTGCTGCTTGTCGATTTCTATTATCTTTATGTATAAGTTAGCTCTAGAATGAACCATTTATGTATAAAATAGTTCTATAATGAATTATTTATATATAAGATAGTTCTAGAATGAACAATTTATGTATTAGAAAGTTCTAGAATGAACTCTTTTAAATAAATTAAAAATTATTGATGTCAGCATTGTATATGACTTTGAAATATCGTATTTTTAAATACTATTGTATTTAAATAAACAGCAACATACTGCAAATCTTTTAACATATTCCTACAAAGATTTAAAAACTTAATCTTACTAAAAAATAGAAATATAATTTTTCACGCTGACCATGTTAATTAGACAAATGCGTCTTAACTTATTCATCAATATTCAAAAGTAGTTTATTAATAGCATTTTACCATAAAAAAGTAGCATGTATAATGAGTCTAAAAAGATCTTTTCTGAAACATTATTGGAAAACGCTTTTGAAGGTTCATTTAATTTTCACTTATTTTTTTGCTTCTCCTTCAGAGCTCAGACATAAGATTTATGAATTATTAATTCGCTTAAAAACCGTTCTCAGGTCAGTGTAAAAATGTCTAAACTTTTTTAAAAAATCGATCTTTTGAAAAAGAACTATTTAAAGTCTTGTTTAAGCCTTCAGAACTGTTTCTGACAGTTTCCGAGAAATCGATTGGAATAAATATATGCATAAAATGATCAATGGTCCTATTCAAAACACATGAAAACTTTTAAACTTTAAACTACATTCTTGTTCAACTCGTTAAGGTAAATTATGTTTTCAAAGAAAAACAATTGGAATATAAAACTTGATGACAAATTTAAATTCTCGAATTAAACTAACAAACATCACCAAATAATAAATTAGTATAATTTTAAAATATCTAAAGATTTCTTTTTACAAAATAAATAAATAAAATAAAGTTATTTTTAAACTATTTTTTTGGAAAAATCAAATTTCATATATTGTTTGAAGTCAGCTTTATTTTTATGAATAAAAAATATTATTATTATGATCGACAGAAACGGCTATAAGCGTAGGAAATGCATAATGTTATCGTTTTGGTTTCTGAAATGTATGGTGAGAATTTAGCTCGTTTAGTTTTCATTCTTATTTATTCTATTATATAAATTGAATAAATAATTCTATTATATTAATTGAACATATTATATAAGCCGACTTTCTCGCACAGAGGCGTCTTCCTAGTGTTCTGGGAGTCCCGGTTTCGAGTCCCTGTTCGCGCATGGTTGTTCTTCTGTGTGCTAACTGTAAGGTGTGGGAATGGGCCTTCCTGTAAATGGGGGCTGTGGCTGTAAAAGCCCCCATTTAAATTGGCGAGTGTGTAGCTAAGTCGTACTCTTGGCCATAGTTGGCGCTACTTCAAAAAAAAGAGACGCTCATTTTGGCTTAAATTTGCCGCTATATCAGCGGGGGGATTGCCCATAGGCCAGTGCCACAAGTAACAACAACAACCTATCATATAAATTGATTAGTCCACTTTTTATATAAAGGGGTGCAGTTTCATAAGATTTTAGAATTGCCTTAAATTGAATAAATAGAATTGCCTTAAATTGAATAAATAGAATTGCCTTAATTCCCATTGCTTATTACACACACATACAAAACGCACACACACACACATTGAATACTTGGAAATCAAATACAACTTAATCCGCTCTTTACTGCTTATCAATTAGTAAAATAAGCATTTTGTTTATACATAAAACCAGAAACTTATCAGGAATTTCAAATGAAATTTCAAAGTAGTTATCGTACCCTCTCGTCATACATAAAGGACTCCTGCGATCTAGGGGCTTGATCTCTGCTGTAGAACCGAAAGGTTTGGGTTCCATACCCGATTCTACCGAAGAATTGTCTTGTAAAAGAGTCTGGTTCTTACAATAAAACTAAAATCCATCGGAGTCAAAAGTATTTCCGTTGCTGTGGCGTGACGTTTGGAGAAGGGGTGAGAGGTCAGGTATTGTTCTCGTGATGTGATCGTTGCTCAAAATTAGGAAGGACTTCCCAAAATATCCTTAGCATTATAAACGGGACGTTAATATTACTGAACTAAAATAGCATACTTCAAAATCACTTCTTAATGTGTATAAGTGAAATTAAAATAATAGACCAATATTAGACCGTCTTCGCCAACGATCACGAAGGTTGTAGTAACTCATTGACCGCAGATTTAAATTTGGCGATAAAGATCAAAGCATTACACCATTTCAGGATTGCCATAGTTGGTGGTTTAGCAAATTATTGGCGACGACTTCAAATTTGGAGATAAAGTTGGACTATATAATACTTAAGTACCATATAATATGTGAATATTGTATTTCAAAAACAAATTGAGTATGAAATAAATGAAAGCGAAAGATCTGAAGTGAAATTGTAGACAATGAATATTAGTTTAAATTAACAGAAAAAAAGTTTTACAAATTATTTCATCTTCATCGCATATCTTGTACAAGTAATAAATAATTAAATAATGCATATATCTTTAATATATAAACAATATATCTTGATGTTATATAACCCGAGAAAGTACGAAATTTTAAAAGTATTTAATTTTTATGTTTTAGATTATGTCTGTTATTTTTTTGTGTGTGTAACTCGATATTTTTATATTATAGAATGACATTATTAAAAATTATTTAAACGTTTTCAAACTAACCTTAAAGTATGGTATGAGGCAGTCTGTAATTCATTGGATTGAAAAGCCATGCTTCACTGGAACAGAATTGATAAATCAGAAAAAGCATAGTAAAATCACTTAGATTAAAAAGTCGAAGCAGCTTATTCCAGTCATTTTCCAGTAAATATGTCATTACTTAATTTATGATAGGAATAACAAGATTAAGTGTCGATGCACTGGTATAGAGCTAGTGCGTCATCCCCATGTACTGGGCGTCCTGGGTTCAATCCCCTGGTAGGATATGTTTGTTCTTCATCTATTATGTTTGTTAAATGTGTGAATGCACCCTCCTTTCCCCTGTAGAAAGGGGCTGTGCGATGTGATGCTTGAGCTAAGACGTACTCTTGGCTCTAGATGGCGCTACTTAAAAATAAGAGACGCACACTCGGCTCAAAATCTCTGACTTCGTCAGTGAATTTGCCCATGGTAAGAGCCATTAGAAATAACAGAAAAAACAGATAATAGTAATAAAACAAATAATAAAATAATGGTTTCCTTGTGCGAATTTTCAGTATTTAGCATTTTAGAGAGCTAGAAATGTCCAAGAAAGGATATAAATTGAAATGTACTTACATAAATTAAATAACTTTTCATGTTGCATCAGTTTTTTTTCTATAATTCATATTTCAAAATTTCAATACATTTTTGGTGGAATACATTGCATATCACTAACGTCTTTTAATGAATTGAAAAGTCTTACAATTCCCTTACAATCATTGAAGGCATAAGGAACGTACCTATTAACCTTAACAAAATTAATTTTAAAAAATAGTATTGGTTCTCCAAATAATTCATATTATAAATTAGTAAATAATTAAATAATCATATTATTAGTATAATAATATTATAAATTTAATTTTAAAATTCTTGCAAGTAGTGAATTATAACTATTTCTAGTAAATTATGTTTGAAGAATTTTTTTAAAAAAATTATAATTAAATTTATGTGATTAAAGAAATATTTCAATTATGTATGAGTTAAATATAAAAAAAGAAAAGGAGAGATTTCAAATGAAAAGTTTATTTATAAAATATTCAAGCAATACCTTATTTTACATATTTTATAATTTTATTAGTTTTAATAAGAATCATATTTCTCACGTTATTCCAGTTTAAAAAAAATGTGAAGTTATCAAAAGATTCAAAAAAGTTGCTCAAAATAAAACTGTTAAAAATTAAATTAATTATCAAGGAAGAAAATACCATTGTAATAATATGTGGAAACAGTTTATCTTAAAAATTAAATTTAAAAAAACAAATAACTTTTAACCTCGTCTATTTGCCCAGATTCCCTCAACTGCATCTTTGGCAGATATTATTGTGATTTGTATTTTACATAATATTTACTTCTACTTTATTAAAACCTTCTACATGCCTATTAAAATAATTAATTTTAAAATTGTTAAAAAATAAATGAAATAATTATTATTTTAACTTTTGAAATTAATTATTCAATTTTTCATCAAATCTCTTCATTGATATATTTATTTTTATTAAAACTTTTAAATAATTTATTTTTATTGATGAATACATTTTAAATTACTTTTTTTCTATAAAATCTCTCATTTATCTAGCTGCATGCTTTTTTAAAACTTGTACTGTTTCGAATTACTGAAAAATTCTAGCTTTACTATGATTTGGTTCGATTTCTGATTAAACAAAATACACTCCACTTTATACTGTGCAATCGGAAATGCTTAAGAATATATAATGCAAAGTATTTCCGAAATAACTCATGAATACTTTTAGTTGAAATTTACGGTAGAGACAAAAACAGAAAACTCGCATCTACATTCAAGTTAAGAATAAACAGATAATGTTTTGAAAATTCTATGAATAATAATTTCGTTCCATTATTGATATGCAAAACGGATTTAAAAAACATTCTTCGTCATCGCATTTAATGACAATTTTCCTTGGATCAATTGTTATGTTTCACTCTAACACTGCATTTTCAATTCATTTCATCATTATTCAAATGCATCCATCACCTAATAAAATTCTTAAAATAGATTTGATAATTGAATGCTATTTTTGATAATTGAATCCTATTTTTTAGATCATTTGAATCGATTCTGGGTTGCATTACATTTTGTATTTTTGGATGCAGCTATTTTTGTTTCGACGTTTATTGTTGGAAATAGAAAATTGCGTAGAGACATCAGGTGTATTTTAGAATTCAATTCAAAGAAAAATACAGTTCTGCCTTCCATAGAAAAAAGTGATTTAAAGTTAAAAAATATTTGTATAAATAGTGGCATCTTTATAATAATTGGAAAATTATTGTTCGATGTAAATAATATATATAAAAATTATTATTCTTCACAAGGTATATTAATGCAATCTAACATTTATGAATAATATTTATCAGTTTCATTATTAAAAAGGTTAGTGAAATTTAGGTCTATGCATAATACAAAAATATTTTTAAATAGATAAAAGCAATATGCTATATAAAAACAAGAGTCATTTTTTAAATAATAGACTATTTTCTATTACATTTTATTGCATTGAATTAATTTTTATTGTCAATACAACAATTTATTATTTCTTATTTTCTGTAATATTTAATGGAAGAAGCCATATGAAGAAAAAAAATGTAACGAACGTCGTGTAGCTGAGCTTAGCATAAATATATATCATTAAAATACTTATACTTTGCTGAAATAGGAAATATTTAATGGGAAAGAAAAATGTAAGGGTGTTACGTTCATTTATGAGCTTTTTATAAGAAATATACTGAAGTGCCAGAATAGTTTTCTTATAATAGTTAGTGGGTAATGTGGTTGTGATTTATTTTCCTTATATGTGTAAGCTTGAGATTTACCTCTATCCAAATGATGGAAATTCGAATATTTGGCAAAGTTATTTCTTAGTTAGCTATGAAATTGTATATTTTTATAAGATATGATGCTATTTAATTTTTTATAAATTTATGCAATGTATATCCATTTGAATTAATTAGAGTGTTATCATTTTTTCCCTATAGATCGACTAATAAAAATATTTTGCACAGTGATAAAGATTCATAAAAGAAATATGGAAGTATGTTTTCCTGCTTATTAAATGGGTGTTTCTTTTCTTGACTATGCCTTCTATTTATATTAGTAAGCTTTTGATCTCTGATGCTATGCGTAAAACAACCATTTCACTATAATTGTTGCTTCTCCAAAACTCTGCTATTAACCGACACAAAGGAATTTTATTGCTAAATTTCATAGTTATGTGAAATTCAGGAACAAAATTTTTAATAACTAACAAAATTTTAAAATTATGTTGACTTAAAATTTCTTTTAAAAAAGAATCCGCACTTGTTTTTATTAACAGCAGAGGAAAATCCAAATTTAAAAACAGAAAGGAAAACTCTGTATTGTGTTTAACAATAAACTGTTCTAACATACAACGGGAAGTATACAAATTATGTATACAGGCATTATTCCACTTTAATCATACCGATACTTAAAATCTATTTATAAAGATGTGTTGTTAATAATTTTTTAGCAAAATATATGCAATATTTTTTTCCGGAATTTTTTTTAAAAACATGAGTAAGCTTAAAAATTTATAAGATTTCTTTGTAAAAGGTAAAATATATTGATTAAAGCATCAAGCGTCTTATTATTTCAAGTACTTAAACTATGTTAAAAGCAAAGTGATATTAGAATAAATTTACCATTTCTTAAAATTGACAGATCTTGTCTATAAATGGCATTTGAAAATTTTCATGGAATTTATTATGTTCGGATAGACTACGAAGGATACATCACGCACTTACATTTCGATTCATTTCCAAATATTAAGATATATAAAATTTAAGATTTGCTTTACAAGTTTTAGAGATTTATTTCGGCCCTTAACCTCTTTACTTGCTAATTGAAAATTTCTAAAATAACGACAATTGCCAGCCGTCGCAAACCTTAAGAAAACTGTCATTTGCACAAGATGCTTCCTTTCGGGCGAGAACGATATCTTTAAAATCTGTGAGGCATGTAAGAATGATCTGGGACCCTCTTGAAAAGTATTCTAAGCCGCAGTATCGATCCGGAATGCTCCGCAACTCATTACTTGCCTGCTTTTCATTCTATTGGCATCTGACCCGAAAACTCTGTAATCCGTTTGTTTATCTCGAAACACTGTTGATTAATGAACACATGCAGCAGGCTATTTATTCTGCCGAGATTCCCGTTCATGAATTGAACTATTCAGTGTTGAATTGAGAAAATAGCAAGCTACATTAAGCTGTGGATACAATTTGCCGAAGGAGGCAATTGATTTAGAGTTACTTATGCGAGTTTTTTATATGGCATTTTGGCCACGGACATTGATATTTATAATAGATTGCATGCTGAGAATATAATAATAAGAAACATTTATTTTCTCATAAAAAATCATTATTTATCCAATGTTAAAAGCCACATTGGGCGACTAATTGAATTATGGAAATATTTATTAGTGTTTATTTTCAATTAAATATATATTTCATATCTGATATACTTCTGATAAAAATATTTTAAACATCAATCTGTGACAAGCATTCAAGTCATATTACCATACAAGACATATATTTATTCATAAAACATGAATAATTTTAACAAAGCCCCATGACGCTACAGAGCTATTAAAAACGAGGAAACTTACAGTTTTTCAGATGTTGAGTATATACATATCAATAAAATCTAGGAAAATGTTCTCATGACTGTTAAAGTGATGTCATTGGACAAGCATTTTTCATACTTTTAAACTGATGGGGGAAATGAACTATTTTAATGATATTTTTGGAAGAAATAAAAGACATTTTCTTTGTTATTAAGAAAAAAATATCAAAATAGTCTTGAGTTCTTTGACATTACAAAATACCGAAGTGAAAATTTAGTCCCCCCCAATCTATAAATGTACCAACGTTTAACATCATGGTAAAACGATCTGTCTTGTAGAATGCCAAAACACACAGATACAAATATTCACATTTATTATCAATAATAGCCATGTAAATATCGTATTCCTTAATTTTTAATAATACCATGCGTAAAGATCAGTATTGATATCCGAGCAACCTTGGTTGCTAGATGATTTCACAGGAATATTGACACTATTTGGTATTAACTAACTTGTTCAATTATTATTCAATAACATAGCTTTAAACTCACATAATGTTAAAGTCTGCATACTTAATACTCTAAAACTAATTTTATTTGTCATTCATATGAAACTAAACTATAAATTTAAATCTCACCAGTAAACGCTTAACATTGCATGTTATCTAATTTTCTAAATCCACATAGTTTTTTGTTTTATGGACTTCATTATCTTTACAAATTGCTTATTATATTTAAATACAAATTGCTTATTATATTTAAAAAATGTTTTTTCTTTTCAAGATTTCTGTCTAAAAATGGTATGATGCGATTAGATATTTAACGAAATAATGTAAAATATTTGAACTTCAACTATATGAAAAAACTATCTTTATAAATTTTAATAAAACGTTCTGAAAGTTGTCAGAGTTTAGAGAAATTTTGTAGGGTAATTAAATTAATATAAACAGAATATATATATATATATATATATATATATATATATATATATATATATAAACATTTAAGCTTACGTTTTTTTAACTGTATCAGAAGATGCATAATAAAAGTGGATGGTTTTAAAAATATGTAAAGATCTCTATTATAGCATTGTTTGAAAGCTTTGGCTTAATATTAAAAATATCATTGCATCAACAAAATGTTTACTTATATTTACTTCTTTATCACGTTTTTTTAACATTTTGGGCAAATTATTAAATGTAAAATAATAAGTAATTTTTTGAATAAATTTAAAAAATAATTTGGAATTATTTAATTATAGTTATATATTTCAAAGTATTTAGATATCTCTAGTATTATTATTGCTGATAGTATAAATTAAATTTTTGAAACTAACTTTTAATATCTCATATTTTATCTTTACATTCATTAATTCCGAATTCCAAATCATTTTGCGAAATTCAGAATTAATACTTATCCTCGGAAATCAAATATCTACGAAGAGTAACTCTTCTGAATAATTAAATATCACAAAAGAATTCAATTACTTTAACAATCAATGCTTCTCAGTGTAATTCTAGCTCCACCATTATTCCAATTATTTTAAAATGACGTAACTGAAATTAAATTTTCTTCCTACGGGACCGAGAACGCTGTTAGTTAAGTCATTTCCCACTTTTCATTTCATTGTTCAGAAAAGAAAGACTTATCATTTCCCAAATGACAGTTTTCACTCACTATTTGCGGGTTTAAAAGTTAGAATAGGAAGAGAATTGTCTGACTGCCATGGGAATCGACTTAATCAAGCTATCTTTTAGAAATAATGAACATCCATTCAGTGAAAGGAAGATCCTGTTCTAGGCAGAGACTATGCTTGAAGAATTACCGCCAGTATGTGGGTGGGTGGCTGAATTCATGCAAAAGTGCCGAGTTCTTGAATTCCGAATACTTTTCTAATTAAAATTATCATCCTGAGACTAAAAGAAGGTATATAATCTGATGTGTAGAAATCATGACTTTCCATTAAAAGAAATCCATTATTTATCGGAAGATGTTTGAATTTGAACGTTTGATCTATCAGATTTTTTTGCATGTCTCACAGTTAACAATTATATTTTTAAGACAAAATAATCTCTTTTTATAATTACAATCCATCAGGGTTTTTTAAAGTTGCTAAGTATGCAATGCTGACAGCCTAAGTCCTGATAAGAAGTGAGAATAGCGTATAAGACATAATTCCGATTTTCTTCTCATAAAAAGAAAGGGTAGTCTTCTTATGTAAAACATTAAAAAATCCTTTTTCTGTTTTGTTTTGTCTAATGAATCTTAATTTAATTAATCAATGTTAAATAAAAATCATGTCAATGGGATGCAAACATAATTCCTTTGTTGTAATGAAATTTCAAAGCTGTTACAATCATGATAACTTATATAAAATAGTTGATAAGGACAGAAGGTGGCCTGGTGATAAGGTCTAGATCATCTGAATCCGAGGGTTTCATACTCGAGACCCGATTACACCTAAAAAATGTCGTGTAAGGGGATCTGCTGCATGCTAAATTCGTCAATTCAAACGTCCTTCTGCTGGTGTGGAGATCGGGTGCTTGTTCAAGTGTCGTTCTCATCATCCGACAGTGGCTGAAAAATACGAGGTCCATCCTAAAATAGCCATAGTTTTGCTTTACAGAAGTTAATATGATTAGAAAACCCAACCCAAGTAAAAAGATTAAAACGAAATCTGCTATGCATATTTCAATGTACCATATCAGAACCTAATTTCTTGAACGGCCAAGCACCGCGTGCTCGTGCAAATTAAATTATATTTTTTATTCATTTTAATGGTTTTATTGAATTGGTCACTTTAGTATAGCTAACGATCCAAAAAACTTTGTCTTACATTTCTTGTTTAAAAAAATATCACAACTCCTATTTATTTCATTTTATATAAACAAGTACTCAAAATTACATTTTCTAGGTTTTATTTCCTATAGTAATTACTTTATTTTTTAAATCAGAGCTTTTGTAAATGCAATAGCAACACTTTATGAAAAACTGTTTTATTGATATGCTCGTGCAGGTAATAAAATTTTTATTTTTTGCCTACGGATTTTATTATTTTGTGCTTACTATTTTTGTTGACGCCAAATACCTTATTCCAAAAACCACATCCTGTTCTGGCATGATAATAAAAGCATTGAGATTAATGAATTATTACTGTATCTACTATAATTGTAAAACATTAGTATGGCCATTAAATTGCATCTGCCTACACAAAGAAGATTTTCTTTCTTGAGAGCTGAACTCTATACTTTTTACACCGGTGTAAAGAAATCAACAATATTATTTATTTAATGGGGATGAGAACGAAGCCGCTCTTTATTCATATCACGCACATATCAATAAATGGAACATCTAATCTCCATTGAAATATTAATTGATTATTTACTTCTTTAGCAGCATTTCAAGTGGCTGCTACTTATAGTCCTGAGCTGAAACAAACCTTAAGAATTTATTTCTTAAATAGAATCCCAAAGAATTCTATTTCTTCTCTTCTTTTTTCCTCTGTTCATTTAGGTCGATGAAATAAGACTAAGATATATTATTCTTCTATTCCATTTCCAGGCTTTAGTTCAAAGTGATAATTCTCTATGTGAAAGCTGGAACGTATGTGATAAAATTATTTCTTGGGATTCTTTATTATCTGTACCTGGCAAATACTGGTTTCAAAGTCATAATGAAAACTTTGGAAAAAAAGTACAGTCTTTTATGCTGTTTGCTGCTTCTTATAATATCAATAAAAATGACTTTGATGCTGCTTACAAGAACATGAACAAGATTCCCAAAGCACTGCAAAGGTTATAGTTAACTAACGGTGTTTTGATTTTCATATGAGGCAATAACTTGGAATTATTTAAATTTATTTCATTTATATATTCATATGACTATTGACATTATTTTCATTCATATATATCTTAGGCTATCGCTAGTGTAGATTAGAGTTACTTCTTAAAATTATTGGAGAGAAAATCGGTTATATTTGGGATTGGTATGGTTTGGTTATATCAACGTCCCTTTTAAAGCAATATTTGAGTTATTTCTTATATGTGGGATATAATATGCACGCAATGCTACTTTTTTCAAAACCATTTATATGAATTTAAGTACGTTATTTCTGATTGGTTACACACATATTTTCTTGTTTTAAAGATTTTTTGCCACCACTTGTTTACATATTATAATAAAACTTGTAATAGTGAATATCATTATTTTAAAAAAATAGGATCACTTCTTCAGGAACAATGAACACATCAAATGGGGTAGGAAGAAAGTAATGAAGTTCACAAATATCTAGAAATTGCCTCTTTGATTGAAGAAATTAATGATACAACAGAGCAGATTCATCATATATCTATAAATATATAGATAACAATACAAAGTGCAATTGGTTCAACAAAGCTCAGCATTTTTTGTAAACTGATTGCTTTCGGAAAGGGAGGTTTTTTTTTTACATTTGTAACTAATAACATTGGATAGAAGAGCTGACTGGTGTGAAATTCTCCCTTATATCTTATATTCTCTAAGTGCTTGTATAATAATATTGCAAAATTCCAAAACATAGTTTGGGGGGATTTCATTATATTAGTTAAAACTCATTGTTATTTTTTAAACTGCAGTTTTAAAAATGAGAAATCTGATTCTACAATCTACATATTATTACTAGTGAATAAGTGCTTTGGATTGATGTATATGGTATGGTTTCCTTATTTTTAGTTGTTTAGAAGTACCCAATTTATTAATATTAAAATTACATTTTCAGAAAATTATCATGGTTAGAAATAAAATATACCATTATTACACAGCAGAAAATTATTCTGTAAATAACAATGATCTTGATCTATGAAGCGAAAATTAGAGTTTCAGATATCGAAGGAGAAAAAATTCCCATTAATGGATATCATAACTAATAGATAATGGAAATATAATATCATATATACTATATTTAGATATCTATAATAGCGTAAATATAATATCATTAATGTAGCATTGCAGTCGATAAAGGTATTATGGAGTTAAAATAAAAATAGTAAAAGGGCAAAATATTATTACAATGGCTGTTAACATCCAAAATAAATACCATTGAGGAATTCAATGTAAAGATTCCAATAGCGGAAATAAATATGCATTCTTTGAAATGACTCCTCTTGTTTTCCATTAATTTATTTTTTTTTTCTTTGTTTTTTTACAATCTTATAGTATACAGATATGGCTCTTAAGTTGCTGTCTGTAACTTTAATTGTGTTTTACAATTTACTAGAATTTATTCAAATGAATAATTTCGTCTCCTAAAATTACTCATGATGAAAATTGTTTTAGTTTATTTTAAAACTAAATATATAGTTTGTAAAACTGTATATCTTAATTTCATAGTTCTAGTGTTTAAGATAAATCATAGTTAATTGCCAGAATCCATTTGTGTTTATTCAGAACTCAAAGATAAGTTCCCTTTCCATTAGTAATATAGTTTTATTGGCATTAAAAGAAAGGAAGTCTTTAGTCTTTTATTTGCTGTTCCAATTTATTTTTCTTATTCGTATAAAGGGGCATGTTTTTTTCTTATTAGTGCAAACATTTGTTTAGTTTTCAGAAAAATCTAAGTAAGTAATTAGTATGCTTATATGTTTTTATAACTATAAGTTGTCTATTAATGTATAAGATAAGTCGTCTAAGTATAAAGATAAATACTTAATATTTATATAAGAATATAATAATTGCATATTTAAAAAAAATATTTAAAAAATTATGTAATAGTTAGGAAAAAGTTGAATAAAAAATAACATTCATTTCTTTGTTTTTATTCGGTTATCTTAGTTAACCCAAAGAGCTTTAAATTTTATTTGTTCCGATTCTTTTATAATACATGTAATTGCTTCATATCTTATTATCTTTTCCCCCTTAAGCCTTATGTAAATCTGCACTCTACTATTCCAATGCTTTTCCTTCTAAATTGATGCATGTTTTCTTCTACGCTCTTTCTCTTCTTTTTATGTTTTAACTACCTACTTATTTCACTTTTTATTAAACATGTTCTTTAATTTATATATTTGTAATAAAATGTGTAAAAAAGAAGAAAAAGAAATGTAATTTATTTTGTTTCATATTAAAATAAAAAAAAACTGTAACAAAGAGAAGTTCCTTAATTTAGAATAGTGTAGAATTAGAAATTGATGAAATTACTAAACTGAAGAAGGGCCGAGATAGCCTGGTTGGTAGAGTGTTGGACTCGTTTTCATTAGGTTGCAAGTTTGAACCCCACCGGCAGAAGGCTCTCCTTGTGTCGTAGTGCATTGGCCACGTTAATTCTGACGTGGCCACCAAGTCTTTCATGCCGAGAGTAATACCACTGGGGTCACTGGATCAGAAGTGACCATTCTTTGTCCCCGATATAAATTGCGATCTGCGGATGAATGAAGTCCGTAGCTTGAAACAGGCTTGTGAGCTAGAAGTCAGACTTCTGCCATCGGGTTCTCTGGAGTCTATACCCTCAGATGTCTCCTCTTGGGAGGGGCACCTCGTAATTGGGGATGAGATGCTTCCGGAATGGTGGTTGGATCTGGCCAACCCGGTGGGGTACACTATTAGGTGGGAGTTAGGCTCCTCTCATCGTTGACGGGACGAACTTCCTTCGGTGAGGTTTGTACCATGGCCGGTGATGGCCATTAGGACTTAACCACAGTTCCCAATAATTGCTGTTGCTGCGGTCCGGTCATTCAGTTCGTATGGTTAATCCGTAGGCCTTCGTGGCTGGTCGGAGAGTCTGTTGTATGACTTACCCTCAGATGCCACTGACCCCACCCTTCCGCTGTAAAATGGAACACAACAGCAATTAAGCAGAAGATAATCTTATTTGTTTTTAAGATTCTATACAGAATTAATTTTTGAAAGAAATGAATATAGGATAAGAGCAACATAACGTTAGATACTTATGAAGAATGTGATATTAATTTAGGTTTCAGTACTAAATGGCAGTTTTCATCAACACATCCTTTGGTTTTCGAATTAACATTTGAAGACGCAAAAGTAATACGATAAATATAAAAACATACAAATAAGATGTACAGCCAATTAACAGTCCTATCTGGTCAAAAATGAAATTCAAACCTCTAATTTTGGCTATAAAAATGCTTTTGAAATTTCATCAATCAAGCTAATTTTTAAATGATTTGTTCACATATTCAAGGACAGGAAGACAAAATATATTCCTTATGTAAGAAATGCTTATCATAAATCATACATACCTACCATAAAACATAAGCATCTATTATAAATCATAAATGCCAACCAGAAATCATATAACCAATCATAAATCATATATACCTACCGAAAATAATATACACTTATCATAAATCATATATACCTATCATAAATCATATTATATATCTGTAAACTACAGACTCCGTCAGGGTTTTGTGCGACGTAATTGTAGCGCTGCTGATCATCCGAATATGCTTCTAAAAAGCTATTCTCTCACCTTTCTGTTCGGAACGTTCTCGCATTATCCCTTGGTGAAACGAGTCGTAAAAATCAAATTTTTAATTTATATAGTTAAATTGTAAATAAATTATTTTCCTTAAACGTTTCAATAATTGGAGTCACATAAAAATGCACACAACCCTAATTACAACATTTTCATCCAAAATTTGATACAAATAAACAATTGGGGTTTTAAATTATCAATGATAAATGGATATAAAATAGTTATAAATATAAAATACATCATACTAAATGTAACCAATTCATTTTTGCTCCGTTTTTAACTTTGGTGTTTTTAACTTATGATCAAACTGACATAACTCCAAAATGCCCTTTAAAGCTAAGTGAAGGTTAAAAATGGCACTTCAATATTTCTTGTCATATAATTTTATAATTAAAAGTTTTCTCTCAATGTATGAAAATTATAAAGTATATTTAGCATATTTTCTTTTTATTTTATAAGCTAAGAGCAGTAAATGTTAAATGTTTACGATGAATTTCTGAATTAAATAGTTTTATAGCTTTGAGCAGAAATCCTTTCAATTTCCAATAAACTCATCGACTCTGACTGTTATGAAATCACCATTTAGTCACAGAGTGTTCAGAGTCGTGTCAGTTTTGTTGCTGAAATCCCACAAGTGGTTACTGTGAGGAGTCGCTTTTGGTTTAAAAGGCTGTCACAAGCTCATTGACAGTGATGGATGTGAAATGGCAGCGAAGCGAAAAGAAGACATGAGAGAAACAACGTTTCGGAATTTTTCAGGAAAAAAGATTCTGCAAACATTTAGGAAAAGGAAATTCTTTGTTTTTCTGCCCATCCCGTTGTTACAATTTAAAATCTTCGAAGTGGAATTTCGCTTGCTTCTCTAACTTATTTTCTTATTCTATATAATAAAGCTTTGTTGTAGAATAAATGTCTTAACCCACCTTTATTTTAACTTGTCTTTTTTAATATTTACAAAGATAGAATTTTGTCATCTTCCCACCCCCACCCCTTAATTTCTGATAACCTATGCCTTTCAACTTCTCTACAATTGTGTGCTTGACTGTATTATCCCATTTTCAGATTCAAACATCAATTTAATTTTGATAAATTTTGGATTATATCATTACGTTCATACACATTTCTATGAATTTAAAGAATATATAATTTCATAGTATATTGCAATGAATTTCAACTTAATTAATCGAAAGATAGATAATTATTTTCTTACAAAAATGTTCGCCTACTTTCTTTTTCGGTACTTACGTATTAGACCTCCGACGGCAACGGCCGCCGATGGTTAAGTAACTCATTGGAGACAGATTCAAATTTGGCGTCAAACTGTCAACGCCAATGAAACCAACAAAATGGCGAACGACAGTTAAGATCTGAACAATTTTTAAAATAATGGTGATTTTTTGCTATTATTGGTGTTTAAGCAACTCATTGGCGACGCTTTCAAATTTGGCGATTAAAAATCGACGGTCTAATACGTATTTACCTCTTTTTCATCGTATCGAAGTGTTCTTTATAGTTTAAAACCATGAGAAAGCTCAATAAATGATTAAATTCAGTCAGATATCAAAATTGAAGACATATTTAATTTTGAATCAAACCGGGCAAAATGTTAATAAGATTGTCCCCAATATGTAAATAAGCTGGACAGTGGCCGGTTGTATCATGAAAATATACATAAACTTTTGCCAGCGAACAAATCGATTGTTTTATACCCTATGACGATATAACTGCCATGCGCTGCCAAAATACTTCTTATCTATTTTCTTATTAAATGCCTAAATATTGAATCAATTGTTATCTTTATAATTAAGTTTTTCTACATTTTCAACAACTAAGTCATTAATATTTCTTTATGCTTGCAATGCTATTTTGAGATAATTCTCATAACATGATAAATATTATTAACACTTATTTTTCTGGAATTATAATATGTATAATAATCAAAAAAGAATATGCTGGCCTTTCTTGAAGGCACATGAAATAAATTGAATTACCGAACAATTGCAATTGCAAAGATAGAAACTAAGATGGAATCTAAAGGTCATCTCTGGCTGCCGTATAGCAACTTCCGTAGTATAGGATATGACTTGTCATCGGTAGGCACCAATCCTGAATTTGAACGAAAACCAACCACCATAACTTCTCAACCTCATGTCTGAGGTGATCCTGATGGCATTGGTGTGCATAATTTAGTTTGTTACTGAAAATGGAAATGAAGTATAGATAAATTATAATATTATAAGGGTTATAGATATTTACTTATAATTAAATTGAAACAAGTGGAAGTAATTTTCTATGTTTTAACCCTTTATCTACTGACGGTACATAAGTACTATTTATATCCGTATTATATTTTCGTAGTATGACTATTTGTGCCGATGGTATTCAAAATAACACGGAAAATGTAACCCGAATAGCAAGAACTTAATAAAAGCTAAAAGCAAGAATGAAAAATATTTAATTAATAATTAAATTAAGATATTTTTAATAATTGAAATTTTTCTTGGGTTCTCTGGATTTATTCTGCAAAGAAACTAAACTATTGATGCAAAAATGAAGTTGGAAAATTGATGACAGCATAATTCAGTAGATAAAAGGTTAATTGATGATGCCGTTTCCGCTTTTTACCACGGAAAGGGGATGCAATAGCTTCTGAGGGTATGGACCCCTGAGCACCCAGAGGGCAGAAGTCAGATTTCTAGATCATATCAGGATGAAACACAAATACACTTGCACAACCCCTTTTTACAGGCAATCCCTTTTCACACATCTTACAGATAGAACAACCATGCCCTAGCCGAGACTCCCAGAACACGAAGAAGACGCGCTACCTCTGAACAGAAAGCTGGGAAAAGGGTTAACTGCAATTTCATTAATGAAGCGATATTTTGAATTGTAGTTAGAAAATTGTATTGGGTAATATTTCTCAACAAACGCAGTTGGAAGTATATACTTAATTGTAAATAAAAACTTAATGCATTCATTTTTTGTTTTTTTAATGATTGTGTGATTCAATAAAAAAGTAATTATTTTTAAAAAGTTGATATTTTCCATTTTTTTTCAGACACAAGTTGCTTTGCTTTACGATTCCATCAGCCTCATCAGCAGAGCCCTGCAAAAGATGAATGAATCGATTCGCTTTGGTGTTCGATCTTGTTCTAAAATCCAACCATGGCCACAAGGTAGAACTCTGCTCAACTACCTCAAAACTGTAAGTACGAGATCATTTCTTCAAAATCTAAGCAATTCGGTCAAACATCTTATTAGACAAATAATGAAAAGGAATTGTAGATTATAAATAATAGAAATAAAAGATTGAAGTGATATCTGTTATGCATATTTCAATGTATCATGTCAGAGCACAATTTCTTCAACGGCCAAGCACCACGTGCTAGTGCAAGCTAAATTATATTTTTATTCATTTTAATCGTTTCATTGAATGAGTCACTTTAGTATTGCAAACGATCCAAAACACTTTGTCTTGCCTTTATTGCTTTAAAAGAAATATCGCATTCCCTATTTATTTCATTTCCTATAATCACGTGCTCAAAATGACATTTTTCGTGGTTTTATTTGCTGTAGAAATCAACTTCTTTTTTTTAATCAGAGCTTTTGTAAATGCGATGGCAATGCCTTATAAAAAGTTGATTTTTTCAGATGCTCGTGCTGATAATAAAATTTCAACTTTTCGCCTACGGATTTTTGTTGACGCTACAAATTGCATTTCCCAAAATAACACCCTGTTCTGACATGATAATAATTGATGTATAGCAAAATGTCAAGAAATATTTAGTAATATAATTTTACCAAAGAATATTTTTTTAAAAAAAACTGATGTATTAAATTACAAATTAGCTACTAAGCAATAATAAATTTAAAACCGGTTATTCCCGTATAATTTGGGCATATGAAAATAAGATTTTTCACTTCTTGTCTTCCATTCTAAATAAATTTCTGACAAATCTATAATATCAAAACTATTATGGAGAAATCTTGAATGGCAAAATGTCAAGAAATATTTAGTAATATGATTTTACCAAAGAAATTTTTTTTTAAAAAAAAAATATGAATTAAATTGGAAATTGCCTGCTTTTATATTAAAACCTTTATTTCTCTATAATTTGATCAAATGAAGATAAGATCACTTTCTTCCAGTTTCCCATCCTAGATAGTTTTCTGACTAATCTATAGTATCAAAACTATTATGGAGAAATCAAGAATTATGTAATTTTTTTCATTGATATTTTAAAATCAGTTTTTATAAAATTAGTAAAACATTTAAGAAAAGGTATCATAACTAATATATTTGAATCCCAAGTTAAGAAAATAGATTCATCAATCTTCATAGATAAGGAATCTTAGTTTTTAATGAGTCAGTTAAAATAGATTATGCCATTAAATGTTTTGAATCTTAAGAGAAATCCCTTTTCGTTCAACTGTTCCAAACATGATTTTTTATACATGTTTATAATAAATATTATTATTTCTATATTCTCTGCTCTATGCATCTATTTTCTATGTATAGTCTATGAAATCTTATTATTCTATGCACGCGAGCATAGTAGCATGAGTTTAGAGAAGAGAATTGGATCATATTGAATTTGGAATAACATTTATTGCTCATTAAAGAACAACAACAGTTACAGTGAATAGGAAGATAGTCAATATCTGTGACTGATATTCTGTTCTAAATGAAGGGGCTGCGGTCGCCTGGTGGTAAGGTCTCGGCTTGTGAACTGCAAGGTTCAAGTTCGTGACCCGATTCTACCGAAGAACAGTCATATAAGGAGATCAGTTGCACGTTAACTATGCCATAGTCAAACATCCTTCTACTAGTGTGGAGAGGGAGGTGCCAACTCAGGTGTTGTCCTCATCTTCTAACCATGGTTCAAAATTACAAATTCATTCCCCAAATCACCCTAATGTTACTTTACAATGGACTAACTTGATTTATGGCTAACTTGATTTACAGGAAGAAGAAAGATGTAAAAAGCAAGTATTTACTAATCAACAATAAAGAGCTGGCGTTTACCACCAGTTATAAATTTTGACAAATTTATGGTTCCTATTCAACACTTTTATTTCCGAATACCAAATATAACTATGCCCAGAAAAGTTATTTTAAGCATCATATCTCATTTTACGCATATTATATTTATTGTAAAAAGGTACCCTAGTTAAGTCGAGTTCGGGGATTTCGTATAATACTGTCAGGAACTTAATGTGCGGCATCTATCTTTTAATTGCTCTCCACCTCTAAGATCCTCCTAAGATTATATTACTCCCCATTTTTCTTCCTTTCTTCTATCTGTCATTTAAATTGAATATATTTAATAATAAATACAAATACTTAAAATAAAATTCCTTCCAGATTTCAGTAATACTATAAAACCAAACAATAATTGGTAAAACAGTTTGAATTAATTGAAACAATGCAAAAACATATTTAAAAAAAATTACAACTCGGGAAAAATCACATAAGAAATCAATTGGTACCCTTAAAAATAAAATATTTCGAATTTTAAAGCGATGCGAATGTTATTCTACGCAATAATATGTTGAAAAGTTATCCGAGGAAAATGTGAAAATATGAATTAATTTTTAATTAAATTTTCAAATAATTTTTTCTAATTTTTCACATTTCAAAATACATTTAATCAGTATTTGATATATTTTGATGATCATATCTTGTCTGTAAAAGGAAACTACCAGGAGGTTTTTTTAAAAAAATATATTAGCAGAAATGTGTGTGTTTATGTGTGCACAGGTGAATTTCAAATACATTTATCTCTCATCAATAGTTTAAGATTTTATTCATTCATTATAATGTTCAAAATACCATAGTAATAATGTTAAAAATACAATAATGTTGCAATTTCTCAATAAAAGAAAAAAATATATTTTAATGTCTCATGACTCGAAAAACAAAGAACTATCTTTTACACCTTATTTCATCCGTAAAAATGAATTTCTTTCGGAATATAAAAAATAAAAGAAACCCTATGAAAACTACGTTTTCTGTATATGCATAATCTAAAGTTAATGAAAAACAAAAACATTCATATATAATGAAACACTTCCGTTTCAAAAGTGCATTTTTATAAAATAAGTCAAGAAGAAAATCGTTTAACATGCATTTTTAAAACGCCCCATTATGTAATGGAAAATGTAAATTTCCAATTTAATCATATTTTCTCTCTGATGTGAACAGAAAAGTGAACTCCGAAAAAGTCTGTTAAATCATCAAATGGCAGAATTCATATTTTTCGCTGCATAGATTTCTTAAATATATTTTCATTTTGAAGAATCATCATCAATCATCCTTTCATTTTAATCATTTAAGATCATTTCTCTTTTCTACAAACGTATTTCATTTGTTTAGTTAGAGACATAAAATAATAAAATTCTTCATTACAGCTTTGAAGATCATCAATATCAATGAAGCTGAAAAAAATTCTTTTGGATTATTGAATTAAATTGCGTTTGAAGTATATTGGAGCAGAGTTTTAACACTTTTGTAAAATTTAAGTAGCAAAATTATTTGATTCTTACTATTCCAGGTACTAAAAAATAATTTATAATTTTATGTAAAGGGTGATAATTTAAAAAAAAATTGCATATTTTAGAATAAAACATATATTTTATAAGTTAGAATTCTAATAATTAGAGTATAAGTAACCGTGATTTCAAGTAACCATGCTTTCAAGTAACCATGATTTCAAACATATATTATTTGAAAACTACATTTTTCTCTAAAAGATAGATCTTACTAATGTATAAAACCTTATCGAGACAGTTTAATTAAAGTGTCAATTCAAGTTTAAGTAGTATTTAAAATCTAACTAATTTTCAATGTTTCATAATAACATATTTTTACCTTTACCAATTTTTTACTAACAAAGACTATAATAGTATGCATATCTATGTTTCTCTGTGAGTGTCAGTACTAAGCAGATCAATGTAACTAACTCAATCCTAGAGATATTTTTCCTCTTGAAAGATGGAAATGTGTGTCTAGGATTGAGTGTTTTTACGATGTTAATTAACAAAGAAATGTCATTTCTCGGAAATGATTTCTGAAAATATTATTCTATAAAACTAGCTTTCACATATTTTCAAATTTTATCAACATTTCTTTTAAATGATACTAATTAAAAAATTTTGGCAATTTTTCGAATACATATATATATGTATATATATATATATATATAACGATGATAATCAAATCGTTTTCGTCGTTCTGTCAAATATTTTTAAATATAATTTTTTTTCATTATTGAGAGATAAAGGTAAAATATTTTATATAAGAAAGATTTTCCCTCCTAAATTATCAGCTGTCTTTCTCATACATTACTGTCAATGAAGTCATTAGTGATGTAGAACGATAAAAGAAGAATGCGACGTGTTCACTGATTACGCGCATAAGAACCAAAAGGATAAAGCCATTTAACACCTTCTTGAAGACCACCAAAGATGATGAAATGAGACGTTTATGCCTGTTCAGAAATGGATATAATTTGAAAAAAAAAGAAAAAAAAACGACACATGCTCTTATAGGTTTATTAACTTTGTACTTACAAGTCGAAATTGTAAGTAACATTTTTGGACGTATCTTTTTGGATAGCATGCAACGAAACTATTCTACATTGTAAACTTGGGCATGGTTTTAATACCTCACAATTAGATGATTTCACTCTCGTGAAGTAGAAGCAAAATGGTTTAACATTTATTCAATATTTCCAGTTAACCAACTAGCATATATATAAATATAACTTTCTTGAGAACAGAAAGAAGAAAAACATGTAGAGTGGTGGCGCTAAGAGGAATGATCAAGATAAGAAGGCAATTTCTATAAGTAGCGATTTTAGTAATGTTCTCCAGTCCAATTATAAGTCTCTACATGGCATGTGGGAGGGTCTATGGTTTTGCGAGGATATTATCAAAGTCGATTTCGGGCTTTTTAAAGTCATATTTTTTATAGTTTTTCTGCATTTAAAAATCTTAAAGATAATAAGTAAGAAATTGGGAGAAAATTTTTAATTTATAAAGATTATTTATGTTTTCTTTCGAGTTTTGGAGGTACGGGAAAGGCCTATTGAAATTGGATGAAGGTGCAGTTTTTGAGTAGTAAATAGAGAATTATTACATGCAGAGGGTAATGGAAGGTGGGTATTCAACAAATATAGATATACAGAATATTTATGAATACCTATGGAAATAGATTTTTTCAAGTGCTTTAGTAAATAATTTTTGACAATGCTATAAGAAAAAAAATATTAACAGATGGAGGTACATAGATAGCCTACTTCTAATTAGAGAATAAGACTATTGTAACTAATTGCTACCCTATAGGGTTAATTCTAAAAAAAAACATGAAAAACTATCTGAAGCTGACTATCTTGACTTAAAAATCAAAATTGCTAGTGGTAAAGCACTAGTGGGTATCTATGACAAAAGTGACGAATTTAATTTTAAAATAATTAAACTTAGCAATTATAACTCTTATTTGAACTCAAAAATTTTCCTAATACTCGTATGTTCTTGGGTATTTTTATTGCTAATATTTCATTTGTTATTGTGTACAGTATTTTTTGTGACCCATGAGAAAGTCATCAGACCGGATTTCTTTTCTTATTGTTTTTACTTTAGGTTTTTTTCCTACTTTCACTATATATTTATTCTCATTTTTTGGTTTATTTATGCTACTATATATATGACTTCGTATTTTATTTTTTAGAACTTTACTTAAAAGTTAAAGATTTGATATAATTGGAAATTATCTATCAATAAGCTACTTTAATAAATCTATATAAATATGAATGAATCTCCAAATATGTAGCTAAGTGCAAAACTCGAGAACAGCTCAACCAATTCGGCCATTATTAAATTTAAAAAATGTTGTCATTAGGACACGAGGAAGGTTCTCATTGAGTAAAAAAAGAAAAATGTCAAGGAAAATAGTAAAAACGGCACTTAATAAGAATGATATAATTGATTGCCCCAAAAAGTCTGCATTTCCTCATCTCCAAATGAGTAAAACTTCAGTTTGTTTTTTCCTCACCCAAACCAGGTTAGGCTTAAAATGTTTTCGACTGATTATTTAAACGATTCAATTTTTTTTTGCATAAGTGTCTGAATAATTTAAAATTCAACATTGTTAATTAATCAATTTTTGAATACATTTTGAAGTACTTTTAAATTAAAATAAAGCAGAATAAAGGAAATTAAAAATCTATAATATGTATTGCGTTACTTCGACTGGCATAGAAAATTCATGTATTTGCGTAGCTTCAATTGCTGTTGAAAATTCACGCTTGTGCACTGTGTTGTAACTGTTGATTATTGTGTGTTATTATTGTGTTTAATTTTAATTCAACGTACTTTCATTTTAATTAAAAATTAAAATTTTGGACTTGACTTGATTTTTAAAAAAATAC
This sequence comes from Argiope argentata, assembly GCA_026289955.1. NCBI lineage: Eukaryota > Metazoa > Arthropoda > Arachnida > Araneae > Araneidae > Argiope > Argiope argentata. The sequence goes on from JAOUZG010040071.1 coordinate 6,030,472, forward strand.
TGACTTTTTTTCGGTTTTGCTTTATTTAGGTAGGCTCTGTAAATAATTAGTTTTTAGAATCATTCTGTGCTTTCCCATGCATACAAAGTCACGGGTAAAAGATAGTATTTTAAATAAAACTCTCCAAATATTATTTCATTAACAAAACAACAAATCTAATCAAAGTTTTCTCACCGTCTGGAAATGTAATCTTGATGCCCTGGTGGTAAGACCTTGGCTTTGAAACCAGAAATGTCAGACTTAAGACAAGATTCCCCCCCCCCAAAAAAAAATCATCGTGTAAATGGAAACAGTGCAAATTAAATCATTCGAGGTTAAACTCTCTCTCACAAGCAGGGCATGGATGTTTGGAGATTGGGTAAGAATTGAGGTATCATACTCATCATTTGCCCGATGCTCAAATTTACGAGATCTGGCCCTAAATAGAACTAGCAGGTATCAATAAAACTAAACTGAAAAAAGTTCCTTTTAAATATGTTATAAAGTATTGTTTTGCTTGATTTAGCGTATTTATTTTCCATTATCAGTATAAGGAACTATTTTCAAAATATAACCTTTAAGATTATTTGTCGTTTCTGATGCTCATTGCATTATATAAATATGAGAGAAGTTATTGCGTGTGAAATAAAGTCTGAATATCTTATTTTGTGAATATAATTAAAGGTATTGCGATATTTAAATTAGTAAGAAGAGATAGGAGAATTTAAACCAGTAACCCATACCAACAGGCATTTATTTCTGTTTTAAAAACGACGTTCTAACTTTTAAAATGAAGAACGGCATTGATCGGACTATAATATTGGTGAAAAGTTCGCTGTAATAGAACACGTCCATGGCAGTGGGATTACTTAGGTTGGGATAGAGAAGATCAAGGAGATTTCTCTCCACAAGTTTGTTGAAAGTTGTCAAATTCCCCCGAAACATGTCATTCCACAAGAAAGATTAATCTATGCTGTGCGTGATGTGCATACTTTTTGAGAAGAATAGAACTGTTTCATTGGCACTCATTGTTTGATGCAAATTTCAGTGGAACAATGATTCATGTCAAAGTAGGGAGCAGGATATTTCTTTCATAAGTACCCTTCCAAAATCAAATATTTACTTTCATTTCTTTCTCTCGAAAGAATAAGCGTAAGAAAAATAATATTTGTAACTTAACACTGGTTTCACTCAGAAATTATTTCTTTCAGAAAAACAGATGCTTGACTTGAATGAAGTGTTTACATTATTACAAACAGTTTCTACCTTTTAAAAATTTGGAAAGATAAAATACTTTCTTTTCTTTTTTTGCTTCGAAGATTTACATAAGTAAACACAAATAGATTAAGTGGTGTAACATTTGTTACAGCATTTGAATAGTTTTATTGTTTCAATAAATAAAAGCATACTCAACATTAAAAACGGAAATTGTCAAGTATACAAGCTTTGGCTTATTATTTGATTTCCGTTTTACTATATTAAATCCATACGCTTTTAAAGCAATAAGTTTTTGTTTATTTTTATGTAAGTTTATTTGCATATGGTATTTCATTTGCTTTTCTAATTTTGGCAATCCGTTGTTTATTGTATCTAGTTTTTAATTAAGAGACAAAATTAAGCAAACATTCTTGAAATAAATAAGCTAAAAGTGTGCTAAGAAAGGTTGAAGTATATTTCACAACAACTTGTTTTCAATTTAGTTAATTAAATCGTTACAGTGAATTTCAAATGCATTTTTTGAATTGATTCATTATTGGAATTAATTTACAACTTAATAAAAAATCATTTGCATATTAAAGCATAAGAATATACCTTATGCTTTTAATAAGATTTTATCGACTGCTACCCTTAATTTCAACTATTCTAATGAATACGTTTTAGAATCATTGTTTGGAGAAATATACGTATGTATTGAATTAAAGAAATTGATTAAATAAAGGAGATAATCAACTGCAAGTATTTTCTTCATCTAATTGGGATTTTTTGATTAAATAATTAACAATTTATCACAAAATAAATTTGGTTGGCTTTATTATAACACTAATTAGTTTTTGAACCAGGATTATGATTATTTACAGATATTGTTCTCCCATTTAAGCGCCATTGTACCGACAAGATAAACAATTATGCCTAAAACCACGGGAATGACTATGTCATTTGTTATGATCACATGGAAATTTTCTAAATTTTGGCAGATACATATAATAGTTTTAATTTTGGTACTTATGTATTATACGTCTTCACCAACGATCGTCAACGATGTAGTAATTTTTTGGCGACGGATTTAAATTTATCAATGGATCATTAAATTTAATCAACGGATTACACAACTGCCGGATTGCTCTAATTTTTGGTTTAATAACTCGTTGGAGATGACTTCAAATTTGGCGATAAAGTTGGACAGTATAAAATCATTTACCTTAATTTTATAAGTTCTAATTATGCATGTTTTTATTAGGAATGTTAATCATGGGTGTCTGTTTCAAGACTGTTAATTTTCAGTGGATTTCGTTATGAATATACAGGATAATAGAAAAAAATCCTGTTCAGCTTCATGGATTCACAACAGCTTCTGATGAAGCCATAGAAAAAAAACGTGCATCTCTGGTAAATTGGATGTGCTAAATTTATTGAAGCAAAAAGCCATTAGCCATGAAGTAAACACATTTCAAAATTATTTCAAAACTTAGTGAAAAATACTGTAATTAAAAATGTACATTATTTTAAGACAAAAACTGAAGAAAGAGTGTTTTGAATCCATAATTAGTGGAAGTAATTTGATTAAAACTATGCACTTGGAAAAACGTTTGTAATATTATTGAAAAATATATATATTTAGCCCTACACTCCCATGATGGTTTTTTAGGGAGATATTTTAATTGTCGCTGTTTACTTTTTTCGTTAAATTAGTTGATAATTGGCAAACATTTCATGCAGGTTCAATGATGTTTTATGCGCATGAATATAGAATCTTTTTCTACCTGTCGATAGTATAACTCATCCTAACTATAATTCCAATTTCAGGAACTCTTTATAAGTTATTTATGCGAAATGTAATATATTTTATTTTAATTTCTTTTCGAATCCTAAGCCATTTTGAAACTTGTTTAAAAGGGTTTCAACTTCATTCACTAAAAGGTATCTGAAAGTATTATCCATTAAATAGTATAAATGTACATTTTGATATTAGTATTCATCAAATAATCTTCAAAACAAGCATAATTCTTAAAAGAGCGCTTTATTCATGTATATATTACCTGTAAATGATGTTTTCAGTATCTGCAAAACATATTTAATCAGCCGATAGGGTACTTTAATTATAATAAAATAAAATAAAATAATCATACAAAATAATTATATTATTAATATTATTATTAATTTTACATTATAATTCTATATTATTAATATTAAATTTCTACAGGTACTTTTAAAACATGGATATCTTTCTGAGAATATATGTATAAATAAATTATTCCATTGAAAATTTATGGATGAGGTTTTTGATGTTTCCTGTATCTCAAGTCTTAATTAATAATTAAATCTTGATTTATTTCGGTTAGTACATTAAACGATGATTAGGGTTTCAAATTGGAACGATTTTAAACAGGAAAGATTTTAAGTCATTTGTATTGGCAAATAAATGCAACCACAAATGAATATATTACTACAAGTATTTTAATTCATAAACATAATAAAATAGTTATTTAAATTTAATTCTTATATATGATATTACATTTCCCTGATATTCAACATCATTTTAAGTATTATCTCTTCAAAACCATTAGCTAGTCAAACAAATGCAATTGTTAAAGATACATAGCTAAAGTATATTTAATAGCATTATCTGAATGAGCTCTAACAAATAATTCTAAATCATGCATTATCACAACAACAACCATCTTTCAAGCTACTTAAGAAATCTGATATATAATTTTTACCATTAATATGTTGATTCTCTGATTATGGTACACAGCTGTGATCTTGTATTTGCGCTTCTTAAAGCATTTTTAATGATTCCTTTGAGAGTTTTATCTCATATTCTAACTGAGCATTTACATAACTCCGAAATGGTGCTCTGATGGAAATATAAATTCAAATTAGTTAAGAAGGAAACAAGTTTAGGAAGTATTTTTTTAACTATATACCTTGATTGATGAAAAAATTTGTCTTTCCTTTTTTTATCTCTTTAAGCTTGTTAAATATTTATAGTGGCGATTCTAAGCATTTTAAGTATATTCACATTTTTACTTGCTTATACGAGCTAGATAAATTTGTATGAGATAGATATTAAGATTATGTTTCCATACTTCACTTAATAGCGTATTGGGCCTAATTTGTAGAATTTAAAATAACAACAATAATTAAATAGTTTTTTTTTAATTTAAATTGTTTGTGAAAGACATTTCATTAAATAAAGATGATTTTTTTACGATTCTATATAGAATTAATATAGTGTTTCCCGGATATATCTCTTGTCTCCTTATGCTACTTAAAATAAGTGAATGGTCAAGTAATTGTTATTTATTAATTATAATATCGCAAATAAAATTCTTAGAATATTAAAAAAAAATATTTGCATTTAAATAATAAAGATCAAACATTTACAATTTATTTTATACATTTTGTAATGTATTTAAGAAATAATAAAAAGTCAATTTTATTATCTTAAAACTGTTATGGAATAAAATTAATTAAGGAACAGAATCCATGAATGAAATATATAGTTTATTAATATATTGCGAATTAAAAAAGAAGAAAAAAATAGTCGAAGAAAAGTTAGCATACAATAATTTAAATATATTTTGAAGTATTTCTTCATTTTGTTAAAAGATTATACACACACACACACACACACACACACACACACACACACACACACACATATATATATATATATATATATATATATATATATATAATTGTGAGATAATTACAACGAAATTTGTTAGAGGTAATCATGATTACCAGATTTGAAAATAGTTTTGATTAAGATTATAAAAAGAATACAATAATTCATTTGGATAAGTGGGTTAAAAAGCGGAGACAAAAATAATGTTAATGCGTTTTATTTTGAACTTATAATTATTTTTCCCACCTTTGTGATTGTTCTTATGTTACTAGAAATTAAATGAATACAATAAAAAATTGCAAAATTTTAATTCAATTTTATCATTTTTAACGTTATTGTGAAATTATTATAAATTGGTTCAATAATTCATTAACTGAAAGATGAATAGATTCTGCATGGCTACGAAAGCCTCACTCATTCATTGCCTAAATAAAGTTAAGTTGCTTCAACTGCTTAAGTAAATTCATTGCTTAAGCAATTTCTACTTCCTGTAATGGTGGTAAATGGAAATATTGCATAATAATTGTAAAGGAAGCAAGTTATACGAGACATTAACATAATATGTTTGGAGATAACAATCATTCCTAATTTAGTAAGCAATTGGATTCGAAAATATTTGCACTGAATCTTCTCTTTAGTATTTTTCTTAATTTTTTTCCGAAAATATGTTGTATATTTACATTCAACAAAAATTATTCAACAAAGCAGGCAAGTGTAAAGTACATTTTACTATTGCTTTTCCTTAGGTAATTGTAAAATATTTAATATCCAGGATTTTTTATTTGCCTTTTACAACGCAAATATTTCAAATAATTAATAGAGCTTAAATTGTTGATTATATGTCGTAGTTGCAAGATAGATCTAAAGAAGGCTATTTAGGCTATTATTCATCAGTTGGGTTACTTGAATTAAAATGGAACATCGAATCTTCATTGGATGGTGGATTATTCGTAGGCAAAATAGAGAAGCTAGTGGCAAAGGCTTAGCAACTTTCCAACATTTGTAGCTTTTCAAAAAATTTATTTCATAAATTAAAGGAAAAAAATCAGAATAAAAAATAAAAACAGAAGGCCGTTTTTTCAAGAATTTTTTACTAATGAACATATTTGAGCATTATTGCTGATTATTATTATTATTATTTAAATTTTTAACCTAAAACATTTTATTTAATTATTTTTAAGTACATCTAAGTTTGCGGTAGGGATTACTTTGCTGAAGATTTCACTTTTTAGGTACCAATTGTTCTTATTATTTTATATTTATTTAAAAGACCTTAATTTAGAAATTTTGCATCTAATTACATTTTAAATAGTACGAAAACTACTGTTCTCTCATATCTTTCACTTAAATACCTGGAAGGTTACTAACCTATTTTTGGTTTATTTTCGTTCAATATTGTTCCTTTTAGCACATATTTGACATCAAAATTTTGAGTAGTACCATTTTTTATACGTATATATTTAATTATATTGATTGAAACATTTATAATTTTTTTAAAAAAATATAAATATGTATAATGTGATGTGCAACACAGTTATAATGATTTTTATAGTTAGCTTTAAATCTAAAAATATCATTAAAATAAAATCCAATTTTTTTTTGTTTTGTCTTTTACAGATGACTTATGAAGGAATGTCTGGCTTCATAAAATTCGATTCTAAAGGTTTTAGATCAAGTTTCACTTTAGATGTACTGGAGTTAAAACGCAACGGACTTTCTAAGGTAATGTGTCCTCTTTTAATATAAATTTGCATTACAACCTCATTGATTCTAAAAAGTTTTGTTCAATGATACGTCTTTTATGTAAAAAAAGAAGTATGCTGAAATAAATTGAATATAAAAGAAATTGTACCCTTATATATGAACAAATTTTTGTTATTCTACCCGTCTTTTATACAAGTACATTGGATATTTTGTACAGTTTGCTGGCAAAAACTTCAGATAAATCTTGGATTTCAGAATATCTGATTTGGTATAAGCCTTATATTTCAGATTAAATACGAGTATTAGAGCAGACAATTTTTTAGGATATTATTCACTGTGATAAAAATATCTGGATCTCCGTTATTTTAGTTAATACAAATCGATAAAATTATTTCTCGGTTGCATATCATTTTGATAAGCTACCTATAATGCTTGATTTAATTCTGTAAATATACTTTTCAAATAAGTATTCTAGTTGAGAAAATGAAAACAGTTATTTCTTCGACTCTTTGTAAGATATCAGTGTCCGTTTTGATGCTTTCAACATTGTAAACATCCACCTGAAAAGGAATGCAAACAGTTCTGGAGAAAATTTTCATCCTGTTTACTTTTGATAAGGGAATATAACATCACAGCTTTAATATATTAGACATCTGAATCTATAGATATTTAAGATGAAAATTTGCGTTATGCCGAGAAATATTTATCAATTTTAGCAATAAGTTTATTTGATGTGTAAAATGATTTAGTAAAAGATGTTATATCAATGTTTCTTCTTTATGACTGCAATTAAGATCTAAAATAATTGGACTTGTTTGTAACAAGCATTTTGATAAGGCGTTACGATTCGCTGTGACTCAGAAATTCATCTTCTAAACATCAGCTATATATTAATTGGGCTTGAATTGCAAAATATTTATAACGATAATTGATAATGTTTTGACAATAACAGAATAGAATTTGACTGATTAAAATGTCAGGATTTAATTGGTGTGTCGTAGGAATTTCAGATTAATATATAGATATTAAAAGCATTTATATTTCTAAAATTTTGACGTAAAAATTTGCATTTTTAATTCTGAAAATAATCTTAGAACATCCTGTCTTATAACATCCGGTATTTGTGTCAATTATTATTCAAAATATCTTTAAATATGTGATAAGAAATTAATTTCAAGAGTATATAACTGTCCTAAATAATAAGTAAAAACTATCCTTATTGAAAATTTTTACAATAGAAAAATATTTTATCACTTTGAGCTGCATCCATCATATATTAAAGACAAGAGTTTAAAAAAAACTACATCTGATCTACTTTTGGAGAAATAAAATAATATCTTCAAAATACTTATACAAACATAGTTTGTTCAGTTCTCATTAAAGAATTATACTTAATAAGTAGTTTTGGTATTAAAAAAAATCGTTCGATAATTTAACAATAATTAATTTCATTCTTTTAAAATATAAATACAAGATTGAGAAATCGTTATAACTGAAATATTAGAAATCTCGGGTAATATATTATTATTTTTAATTAAATTCATGAAAAGAAGATATTTTGTAACTGTTTTTAAAACTGTATATGTTTGGTATCTGTATGTGTTTTAGAGTATATCCTGAGATGAAAAAATATAAATAGTAGTATTAAATAAATATTAACTGAAGAAAGGTAAATAAGTATTTATAAACATAATTTATAATTATTTATATAACTTTAAGTATTTATAACCGTGATATTTTTTAAAAAAATTATGTTGGTTGTATATTCGATACCCAATTATTAATAATCAAATAATTATACGTACTTTGGTCGTTTGCAAATCAAATAGAAATCTTTTAAAACATATATTTTTGAAATAACGTAAGCTTTAAAATTTAATGCCATTCAGAAGCCAATGATTAACTCAGAAACGCAATAATTGTTGAAATATTTCCCAATCATGTAAAATGTCTTTGAAGTGTGTGTGAAAAACAATCGTATGAAAATCTGTATGTGCATTTCGTTCTTTTTTAGGTCGGAACATGGAATTCTGTAAATGGATTGCATTTTACTTGGAATTATTCCGTTGCTTACGCCGAAGTAATACAGTCGCTCAAGAACAGGACGTTAAAAGTTACAACCATATTAGTAAGTACACTTTTTATCTGTCAACTATTTCTACAATATTATATCAAATTTTAGAATAGCACAATTCGTTCGAATTCTGAACTTATCATGGTTATCCATCTGCGTTTACGTAATCCTATTACTTGAACAAATAAAGAAAAATCATCATTATTATTATCAGGTAAAGCCTCATAGTGACAGAGACTGAGTGATTATAACCCTCTTAATGCTTGTTTCTCGGCTTGTGTGTGGTTATTATTATTGTCAGGTAAGGCTTCATTGCGACAGAAAATGAGTGATTGCAACGTTCTTAATGTTTGTTTCACTGATTGTGTGTGGTGTAATGTGCATTGCGAAGAATCTGTCGTAACACGCGATCAGATATCGATGATTAATGGCTAACCCTAACAGAAGAATTACTGAATCTTTCTGAACTTCCCGCTAAAATCCTCTTATACGTGGTTATCCGTTTTACCTGATTCGTTATTGGAGGTGGAGTGCTCTAATCCTTTCACTGTTTAGAACAACGCTAATTGCTAGCATAATTAAGGAAATGATGATGAATGGGAAACACAAACGCTAGTTGTGTCAGGCACGTGTAACTCGTAAACAAGCAATTTGTTTTAGTAAATCTATAATAAACCGTTGTATTGATCTTCTCCGAAAAGAAGAATTATTTATAAATTTGGTTAATCCTTGTCCAACTTAGGAGGAATGTATCATCAATTAATAATAGTAATTATTAAGTTGTAAAATGTATTTCTTTTTATCTATAAGAACTAGAAAGCTTTTGATGGAATTAAATTCAAAAATAATTATCTAAAGTAGAAAGAAAAGCGTTTCAATCCTTATTTTTTAATCAAAAAATAAAATTAGTTTGAAAAAAATATATTGGTTGCATTAACATTGATATGTTTAAAAACATATTTTTAAAGGTTTTTGCATTCATTTCTAATAAAACATACAATTTAATTCAAATATGTAAATGAAAATTTATGCAGATGAATAGCTTTAAATTGAAATCAAAATTCCTCGAATATAGAGATAGTAACATTAACTCAAAAAAACTTCTTAAAAATTTAATAATTTTATAGATTTTTAAAATATATTTCTAGACATATACTTTTCGATTTGTTTAATAAACAAATATAATCTATTTCAGTCAGGTCCAAATACTTAAAGTTAGTATAAACATTTAATAAAACGATAGAAAACATTAAAAAAATACACTAACAGCTATTTATCAGTTAATTGTCAAAAACATCAATTCAGCTACTATAAGAAAAATGGCTTTAAAATGCCTTTCAAAATTTAATAGCATTATTTTATATAAGTTTTGTTTCCACATTTAAAAATAATGTGGCTCTATCATTTACTATTTTTTTAAAAAAATTAATGGTAAATATATTTCTTACGATATAAATGCTCCTAATTTCAGATAATAAATTTTTAAATCCATTTCGATTAAGTTATTTCATTTGTCATATTAAGATAACATTTTTAATCGATGTAAAAGCTTCGTTTCATCCTTCTGATTACGTTTACTATTTATTGTTAAAATTGTGAAAAATATTCAAAGGAATATTTTCATACATATTACTTTCCATGTGCTCACTCTTAAAGTTATTTTTTCAGATTTTACACTTATATTATAATCAATAAAATTTTTGAAAGCAATAAAATACGAATAAAATGTAAGATTTGAAAAAGAGTAAATCATTTCTGAATGCTATTCAATCAAAAGAATGCATTTTATTTGAAAATTATTCTTTCACAAAAATGCTTTCTTTTCAGAGGACTGAAGTAAATTTTCCTTTAAAAAATCTTCTCACATAAAATGTTTTGAAATTTCTATTCATTAGTTTCTGCCCGTTTAAATAACAATATAAAATGCATTCTTTTGCAAAGAGAGAAAGATCTATTGAGCCTCTAAACAAAGTAAATGGAATAAAACAGGGGACTCATTTTAATATTACATTTGAAAAGAAAAAAATCTTTTAGAATTGCAACCTATTTCGTATGCCATTAAATTATTATTTTTTAGATGTCTACAATTACCTTAATAAGCCATCTTCATTTTAAAGGGAATTTTTCTTCTAGTAATGCATATAAAAGCATTTTCTTTGAATGGAAAATTTAAATATTCAATTTTTTAGACAACAGAAGACTTATTTAGCCAATCATTTTTACATTTAGCATTCAAACAGGACTTATTTTTCTGATTTGAAAATTAAGAAGAAATTTTAATATTTATTTTTTTACTGAAGTTTAGAATTTTTTAATAATTGAAAATTAATTTCAGTGACAAATTTACTCTGAATTTTCATTTAAAATAAGTGAAACTCGTGTATACCTTTATGGATTTATTTATTAATTTAGATTATTTATTCTACAACATTCGCTTTTATTTTAATTTTGTAACGAAATGTATATTATTTTTCTTTTCCTATTAATCTAAACCTTACTCATAAACTAGATTTTTTATATTTCCATAAACGATAATAAAACCCAATTTGGATCAAAGTTAAATACAATATTCGAATAATAAAACAATTCTAATTAAAGTAATTCTAAATTTTTTTAAGTTAAAGTTAAATAATTTAGTTATTTAAAGTTCTAAATTAATTCTAAGTTAATTAAAATATTATTGAAAGAACATTCTCGCTAAGTTATTTTAAAACTATGATACTATTCCATAATATGTGCTCCATATTATAATTTTATAGCATTCTAAGCATAAATAAAAAATATAAACAATGTATTATTTTATTAATTATTGTTTAACATTTCCTAAATAATGATTATTAAGTATTTGCTGTTATTTGATAAAGATGGAGATCATAACGAATGGCTAATAAGTCACAATCTGAAATAAACTTTTCAGAGGATAAAGATATTCGAAAAAATAGGGTGGTTATAAAATAATTTCTCTGTTATGTGATTTCTAGCAACCTATTAAATCAACTGATAGAGAGAGAAAAAGACATATTGTTATTTATAATGTGTACTTTAGATTCTGACGATTTAAGACAGTTCAAGTTACATCTACATTGAAAAAGTTCAAGTTTTTGAATGACAATACATCATTTTTCATTTTTATTGGTATATTCCTTCTTTCAAATCTATCATCACATTTAAAAACCGTAAATGACCTAAAAATAATAGACATATGATGGAAATTGCCATTGTAAAATTTCCTCGTAGTAGTTCATAAGATAAATGGAGGGAATGTGTGAAATGCAATGAGTTACAAGTACTTTGCATAATGTACAAAGTTAGACAGGCGACGCACAATGGCATAATATCATATACGAAACATGCAATAAAATTTAATAAGCAATGTGGGAAGATTGCTTTTTAATCAAATTTGCGTACATAAAAGAAAGTAACAGAGTGAATTAATAAATCACTTTTATCTGAATGAAAAAATGCTTCCGTAATCTTGCGAGTTTATAGATGAAATAGTATTTTAAGATGAGACCCATGTTCAATAAAAATTTTAAATTTTACGGCTGACGCTCGTAAAATCTGTTCGTGGTCGCAAAATCCTCCATGTCGAGAGTATTATCACTGGGGGTACTGAGTCAGAGGTGATCATTCTCTGTTCTAGATCTAAATTACGATCTGAGATAAGTGAATGATTATGAATTAATAAAGTCCACCCCCTAAAAAGAGTTGTGACGTGTGTGTTGCTAAGTCGTTCTCTTGTAAAACAAAGAGGCACATATCATATGTTTAAAATCTACTGATCGTATCAGCGGGGGATTGTCCATGGCAAGTGCCATAAACAACAACAACAACAACAGCGTTTAAATTCAATAACAGATATCATGTGTCTTAATTTAGTTTTCAATATTTCAGTCACTTAGCTTTATCTTAACAGAAATTTTTTATGCCCTTTTAGTTTTAAACCTTTAGAGTGAATAATCTGAAAATTTCAAGATTAAAATTTCAGATTAAAAAAGCCTTTTTTCGTTAAAAATCTAGGATGACTATGCTCTAAACAAATTGCTTTTATCTTTACAATATTATAAAACAAATTTTTTGTGTAAAGTATATTTATTATGCATGGATTTTAGTTCAAAATATTTTTAAGCTTAAAAAATAAAAGGTAATCTAACTTAACGTGTAGTAGTTATAATCAGCAATTTTTCGATTTGAATTATGCATGAAAATTTGTATTAATTCCTGAATTAAAAGCTTAATCTTTTCTATTTGAAGCGGTAAATGTACCATATCGTTTGTCGTAAAACATTTTTCTTAAATTTTCAACTGTCAATTGGGTAACAAAGCTATTTAAAAGTAGAAATTATTTTGAAGATGCATAATAGAATTTTATTTCGCAAAATGCTAAGAAGTTGATTTTTTTCTATTGTTATTCTCATCCCTTAACTGTCATTTTTTGTAACACCGAAGTAAATGGTTAAAGTAATTTATATGATTAAAAGTGTCATTAAATTTAATTACCGCACATTGCCCATAAAATTGTAATAAATAATCCTTTAAGAATGAATAAAACTTAAATGAATTCAAAATATATCGAATTCAATATAAGGTCTTTCGCTCTATGGTTTTCTCTTATCTTTACTTTATCTCAATGATTTCTCTTATCTCAATTCCACATCTCGCTGAGCAGTTCTTTCGGTAAGAAAGATTTATAGTTTAATCTTTGTTCTATCTTGCTTAGTCTTGAAAGTCACTGAAGCTAAGCATGATGTCTATTTTCGCAATCTGTTAGATCGTGATAAAGTGAAACTAAACAAGATTGTAGATTGGAAGTGAGATTGAAGGAAGAAAACAATCGAATATCTATGGCAGCAATCGATTACCTTTTCCACTTCCGGGGAAAGCTGGCTTGTGTTTAGTTGTAATTTTCTGTCTATTTCCATCGATTTCCTTCCGAACAATTTCCACTTTACTTCTTACTAGTTCTTAACAGCATAGATATAGTACAAGAATTCACTCGGAGACTTCGACTCGAAATGAATACAGAATAATCAAAAGTTTTAGCCTTACGCTTGGATCATTTTTTTTTCTTTTCGTTTCTTCTTGATATTTAAAGACGCGACTTTTCCAATATCCATAAAAAAACAGATTTGGATTTGAAATCAATAGTAATTGAAGGAAATAAATAATAGTAAGAAAAAAAAGCAACATTTTACTAAATCAAATTACCATCGATCAAAAATACTCTAAGAGATTATTCGTTGATTTTCTGATTACTAGTTACTTATTACCAGATGAAAGCTTTTGGAAATACGATGATTCATCTATTATAAAGACTTCCGTAATTTAATCATGCAAGATAGTTTATTTTTAAGCTTCAATCATTAATATTTATTAGAACCGAAGAAATTAACTAATCAAAAGAATGAAAAAATATTTCACATAAATTTAATGATTATTTGTACTACAATATTCAGATGTTTTAATAGATTAAGAGTAACACTTTGCATTTTTTGAAAAGAATAATTTAGAAAAATCACTAAGATTTTGGTGACAAAATGTCCATGCCTTTTAACTATTTTCGTAATTTAATTATACAAAAGGATTTATTTTTTTATAAGCTGAAATAGCCAAGAAACGAATTAATGGAAATACTGTACAGAAATTGAACCAATATCTCTCTTAAATAGAGCTACAATTGAAAATATGCATGCAATAATGTGCCCTTTTGAGCTCTAACATTCACAAAATAGATTTTATTATTGTTATTATTGATAAAATTAGAGAATGACATAACATTACATGTTCCTATAATTTCATAAAACCAAACTTTATTTTACTCAGCCTTTGACTATCCATGTCTTTAGCACAGTAATAAAAATAATAATTCGCATGCATACTTTTCATTATTTTTTTTGATAATTCAATAGCCTAAGTGATTAATTTCACCTCTATATTTATTTAAATCCTTTTCCATGTAATTATTTGCATAAAATTTTAATGAAATTAAACAAATGAAATCTCTAAGAGATCTTTATATATATATATATATATATATATATATATATATATATAACATTATTTTAAAATAAAACTATTATGAGCGGGAGAGGAACGACTATTCCAAAGATAGGGAAAAGATTTCACTAAAATAAAATATTTTCCTATTTTTTATATTATTAAGAAATTTAATTTTTAGCATTTAAGAAATTTAGTTTTAAGAATGTAGAGTTCGCAATGCTTTAAACATTATTATTTTTCCAAATTCAAACCTTGAGACAAGAATTCACTAAAAATAAAATATTTCCCTAACATATATATTATTACGAATTTTAATTTTTAGTATTTAAGAAATTCAATTTTAAGAATGCAGAGTTCGCAACTCTTTAAACATGATAACATATGAAATATATTACCACGTGCAAAGCGTCTTATAGAATTCTATACATTTCGTATTTTGAAAGGCATAAACAATATTTCACAATGAATGAAATATCACTATATCCAAAAATTTGTATTATGAAACCATTAATAAGAAAAATATTTTCAAAATTTTATTTCTTATTTTGTTATTGGAGTTAAATTCTTAAAAAATATTAATTATTTATCATACAATAACTTTAACTCATTCATACCTTTAAACAGATATTTTTAAGCATTAATGCAGATTACTCCAAGTATGTTACTAATATGAAACATCCCTTATTTACTGTTCAATGGAGTGTTCAACTACTCTGTTTGCTTGCCCAAACGCCTGCAGCGGAACTGCAGACATGAAAATGTATGCTCAGATTATCTATAATACATATAGGTCTTAAAGGCATATTAAATTGTCAAATATGAGCGCCTCAGTTCCAAATACTGTACTCAGTGAATTTTCAACGCAAATATAATAACTCTTAGATTATCAAACAATGGTACATGATTAATTATGGATTATGAAAGTTAATACAGTATATAACAGTTCTGATTGATATGCTAAGCACCGTTGTGTCGCTATCACATAAAATATATCTTTCAGTTTTAAAACAGCATTATATGAGCGACATATTAAGCGTTTGATAACAAAAGAAAATAATTTACTTTGAATATTTAAATGGTTATTATTTCAAGATATGTCTCGTAAAACTTTACTTTTAATCATAGTCTGATTAAAGAATGAAATCTCATTAACAATATTAAAGTATCGATTCCACTATTGTAAATTTAGTTTCCTCTGAATTTCAGTTTAGTAGAAAAGTTTAGAGAGAAATTCTGAGAAATGTTTATTAATATTTATTTAGGTTTAGGTTCAATAGAATTTCTTTATCATTTTAGCATTCAGTATGTTATATAAACTTCATTTATTTAATCGTATATCACATAATTTGTGCCAGTTTCTAAAGAAAAATGATCCTACAAATAAGTTTTTTTTTTCAATTAAAAGGGTTCATTAAAAAACTGGATTTAGGAATTTTCTTCAGCAGAATAATAAATGTTTTGTTTCTTTTTCATCAGTAGTTTTATTTTCAAAGTCTTTTCCGAAATTATTATGCATTTCCTGAATATTTCTTCTTTTATATGTTTAAATCGTAATTTTTGCGGGATTAAAATTGATACAAATTTTACAAAAGCATTAAATATTGTACAATTGAAAAAAGAAGAATAATTTGCTTTGCAACATTCCGATAAACCAAAAAATAATGAAATATGTTTTACGAAAGTCACCTTTCAATTAAATTTAATTGATTTTACCAAATTTATGGTATTTACCTTGTATTAAATCATTGCATTATTGAGTTACTGAACAATGGATAAATAGTAGGAGGACATTCTGAACACCTAATTTGAGAAAGTTTTAGAAACTATGTGAGGAAAGTTAAATCCTTTCTTTCTGGGTTACATTACACTATCAAAATAATAATTGATGCACAAATCTGAACATCCCATGATTTTAAAATTTTTTAATCGGATAATGCATGAAATTGTTAATGAATGCGTTCCAAAATATTCATATTTGTGCTCAATTTGAATACACATTCATTGGAAATGGAAATTCTCAAACTCAGTTAGAGAGAAAGAATTCCTAGTATGTGTTTTTCAGTAGAAGTTGCTCTTGACTTAAATTTATTTTTCTTTTCCCAAAATATATATCCTTCTTTCTAAACTACTTTTTTTATGAAACAAACAAATATATATATATATATATATCATTTAGTGTATTAAATGATTTCGAAAAAGAAAAGAAACGCTTAATTATTTTTGTTCAAATAATATTTTTAAATTACTCAAATAATATTTTTAAATCTCACACCTGTTATTAGTTTTAAAAAACAGTTAAATTTAGAATTAAGATCTTTGTAATTCAATAAAAGAAATGGAACCCATTTCATATTTCGAATTCAATCATAAAAGTAAAAGAGAGTTTCCAGAAAAATCCAAAATTTAAAAACTTTACTTTTTATAAAAACTTAAATTCTTATGATTTTTTTAAAAGTTTGCATACGTTTATAAATCTATCCTCAAAAATAATTTTAAAACGAAATAATATACAGAATAAATAAATTCCTAACTTTAAAAGTTTATAATATAAAACTTAACAATAAAAGGGAAAACTGATAATAATTTCATTTTTCTTAATATTTTAATGACGTTTCTTGTATTAAAAATCAAATATCAATAATTAAAAGATATTAAATTTAAAAAATGAGTTGATTCTTACTATTGAGGCAGCGATGTGCGTGAATTCATGCTGAAATCCATCTTTTTTTTTCTTTTTTTTACTATGTAAATTTTTGCAGTTTCTTTATTTTTTTCTGTAATTTGAGCTTAATTACTATTAATAACAACAAAATCAGACGAACTTCTTTGTTTCGAATCATTAACCTAAATTCAAGATCAATAGATAGCACAGAAATTAACAACTGAAATGGAACCAAATAAAAGTAGTATAGTAACCTTATGACGGAGCCATGCAATATTCTAAACTATAAAGAAAGAGCAGTGTCCTTTTTTTATTACTATACGCCACTTTCAGAGGTTACCCTTTTTTACACCTTTAAATTTTAACCATCGAAAGTGAGAATGGAGACATGTATTGGAATGCATTTTTCCGAAATCTCCTTACAAGAAATTCGCGATCCATGACAAAAGGGAGAAAGAAGATATTCTTCTTTGACTTTATTCTTTCAATCCATCATGGATTTTTCCAGAAATCTTATAACAAATGTTGGTAAGAATGGATACATGTACCCATTGGCTTTGCCAATAAATGTTCTGGAGTAAGTCAATGGAAATACGAAAAATGTGGAAGAACTATCTTTCGTTGTTCACTTAGAATATAAATAAAAGAGAATATGTTACTGTAGTAAGATAATACAAATACCACACTGTATATGAATTACTGCATATGAATCTTTACTGACATGAATCTTTTAAGGTTTTGCTTGCTACAAAATGTCTTTGTATAAATTTTTGATTAAAATATTATCAAATCATTTTTAAAAATTTATATTCATTATCTTAATAAATCAATCAGTTTACAAGCATAATTTGTAAAACGTAAATAAAACAGCCACCACAAACAATGCATATTATTCCAATTTAATAATTTATTATCTTCACTCATAAATAAAAATGATGAGGTAGATTATTTGTTTTGTAATTTCTGGTCTGAGTATGGTCCCTGAATATAAGAATAAGTAAAAATACAAAAAAAGAGATATATTTTTCTCGTTTAGTAATTTTGCGTTTCAGATTGCAGCGCTAATTATGAAATACATATAACTTGTGAAATTGTTTGAAATGATTTTGTTTTACACAACATTATGAACAATTTTTTTTTTTTTTGATTCTTTGAAAATGGAAAATTGCGATGAGGAAATATATGAAAATACATAAATACAAATATCAATCATAACGCATAAAAAGTCATGATTTTTTGAATTAATTATATAAATGTATTTAGTAATGAATGCTCAGGATCAATATTGATAATTTTGGAAAGTATATTTTGAAATAAAAAGGAAGGTAATCATTAAAAACGTTACTTGTCTAAATAATAATGAATAAAATTAATTTAATTAAAGGAAAAGTATTCTTTATTTTCAATTTTGAATTGAAAATCATTTTCATTATATGATTTAATTACTTTTAATTTCATTATTGTTAAGAACATAAACATAAATAACTTGAATAAAGTAATAATATTGGGACATATATATGAATACTAAATGATTTTGTAAATTATTAAACATCATTCCATTAATTCTTTAATAACTTCAAAGGATTCAATATGTTTATTCTATTTAAGTCATGATGTGAAGGGAAACACGGAAATTTCAAAATACTACAAGTTAATTTGAAATAATACTAATTTATAAAGTATCCTTAATAAACATAGGTAATTTTTCCCTTTCAAAAAATAAATATATTATAAAATTTTGATTAGTATATTGCTCCATATTTTTATATGTTTATTGTTTTATATACGTTTAAAAATGCTGGCCAAAATATAACAATTTATAATCAAATAATAAACATATTAATTATTCACTCTGTTATACTTAATTTTTAAAATTCATCAGGAAATATTCTGAAATAACTGCTTCTCGAATTTACTGCTACTACTATGCTTGCTACTTTCCGAATATATTATAAAATTTATGTTTGAAATTTTTTTGTTAAATTCAGTATGTAAATTTCAGATAGGTTAAGCGTGCTCACTTTATAACAATGCTTGTTTTCGAAAAGCGAAAAAAAACTTGTTTGATATTAATGTTGCATTTAAAAATATTTAAGCATTATCATTTACAAAGTTCCATTTTTTGTTAAATTTCAAAAGGATGGAGGATTTTTCCTTAATTTGGGTAATGTTAAATTTCTGAACTCAATATATTGCAATTCATGAGCAGGAAGAAAATATGTGAACAACAATTTAAAACTAAATATTAAGGAATTGTATTTAAAGTTTTTTTTTTTGCATTTAGTTTATTATCATTATAATACTTCAATCGTGACTACTAGCATATTTTCTAGTCATTTTCTTTGAAAATCTATAAAGTTTTATATTGTTAAATATAAATTCTTTTCCAAACCGTCCTTTATGTATGCTTAGCATAATTAAGATTGTCAAAAACTAATTTTGATAAAAGAGTATACTTTACGATGAAAATAATCCTTTTTTTAGAGTTCTTATCACCATTAACATAATTAAACTACTCTTTAAAATTGCTTACTTGCTTTATGGTTTCAAAGAAGTTATGAAAAGGAGTACATCAATGCAAACGTGGTTTAAAAAAATCACAGAAATATAAATACTGTGGGTTAAAATATTTAATCAAAGGATGCATCTTTCCATGTTAGATTTTTAACAAAGAAATGATAAAATTGGAGGATTTAAATCTTTTAATATTTATTATTTTTTAAAACAGAAAAATAATTAAATATTTTTCCTCACTTTTACATTTACGAGATAATTTCAAAGCTTTAACACAACCACAACAAAGAAACAATTTCAATAAAAAAATCTATATAAATACAACAGTAAATAATTGTTTTGTAAAACATTCTATTAAAATACTTAGCAAATAAAATTTTAATCTCATTCGTTTGACCTTTGTATTTTAAATAAGAGGATTAGAAAAAAAATTCTAACAATTTAAAAAATGGTATAAAAGCTACCATTTGGTATTTTGCTTACTTAATTAATTACAATTCGGTGTTTTTTGTTTACATGCATAATATATGAAACTTAAATTATTATATTTTTCTAAAAAGTATGAATAAAACTAAAACTATGATAAAAATGCATTGTTTCACTTATTTAGACAAAGGTGATAGACACAAAAGAACATTTTCCAAAAAGAGTTTTTTAATGTTTAAATCAGCATTGAATTGTTGTTGAACAATTCATGTTATGTCCTTGAACAAAAGTTAATTTTCGTATAAGCTTTATGTCATTTAAGAATATGAAATACACCGGTATAGATTTTTTTAAAATAAAAACTCAAAATATTCTAAATAGATAAAAATATTTTCATTCTAGCTCAAATGTATGATATTTATGGAAGAAAAGATTTAATTTCAATGCCCGAGTGAATTTCCTTTACAAAAATGACCTAATAGAATAGAATAATTGGTGATTTAATAAAAATTTAAAAGTATTATTATTACTATTCAAAACCCCTTTTGCTAAAAATAAAATACCATTATATTATAAATGCAATATTGGAGCAAAGAAAAAGGTATTTTTTAATACCGATTCATGAAATGTCGAAAAAGAACTGGGAAGCTTCAAAGCTTTAAACTAGATTTGGGGAAATTAAATATTTTAATGAAAGTAATTAATTAGATATCAATATTAAACATGTAATTGTTTTATCTTTTTAAAATTATCTTTTCCAAATAATGTAGTAAAAATTTATCGAAAAAACACATTTAAATACGAATTATTTTACAGTTATGGCGTTTTTTTTCTTGAATAAAAGTAATATGTAATGAAATAAAAATTTTACAAACTTCTATCTCCTTTTTCTTTAGAAATTAACATTTAAAGATTTATCACTTCTTATTATAACTACACCTCGTTACAAAAAAAACTACCGAAAAGCATTGAGTCACTTTTATTTGAGTCATTATTAACTATCCTTCAAAACCCACCCGTAAAATAGTGTAATGACGGCATTTATTCCTATCGTTTCATGGAATGAGCACTGTAGAGATGAATAGCAGCGGCTTTCCCTTAAAGTTTCTGGAGACCATTAGTGATACAATCACCGACCTTCTATCAAAAGAATATTCTGAATTTAAATGAGAGAAGTATCTGTAAGAATTATAAAATTATTTTTTGCTTGATTTGTAGAAGGAAAATGAATGCGTGTTACCTTTTTTTAGGTAGTAATTAATCTCCTGAAAAAAGTATAATTGCACTATGTGTAAATGACCTTAATGCCTAAGGTTTTATAAAAAAGAAAGGCGATTTTTTAATCAAATTTTCACAGTTAAATGATATTATTTTAACAGCATTTGGATTTTGAAATTACACTTTATCGCTGTAAAATTATTAATGCATTTTCTAATGTTCTGGATTGAATGCAAATTATCTTAATAGTTTTATAAAACTAAAACTGAATATTTCAATAGCAGAATAAAAGACTAATTAATTTGAATCAAACTTTATAATAATGGTATACTGAGACTCAAAATTGTATTTTCAACAGCATTCTGACTGTGAAATGAAATACCATTGGATTATTTAGTTAAAAAATGTTATTTAATATAATTCACTTAATTTATTGTATTCTGTATGTATATATTAATGTCTTTAACCCCTTAACGTTTTGCCCGAGTATCAAACATGCATCCATTTATCCTATTAGGATAATTGTAGACAAATAGTAAGCCATTCATAGCGATTATAATTCAATATGAAAATTACTAAGAATACTTAGAAAAGATACTCTATGTATTCCCATTTGAATAAAAATAAGAAAATATTCCCAAAATAGAAGCTTTCATCTTATTAAATAGTAAAGAAAATAAAACAATTAAGTGGTTAATAATAGTATATATATGCTAGCATTTGTATCACTTTTAAGGTGTGCTAATATTTGTATCACTTTTAAGTGGTGTTAGTATTTGTATTACTTTTAAGGTGCACTAGTATTTGTATTACTTTTAAGGTGCACTAGTATTTGTATCACTTTTAAGGGGTGTTAACATTTGTATCAATTTTAAGGGGTGTTAGTATTTGTATCACTTTTAAGGTGTACTAGTATTTGTATCACTTTTAAGGTGAACTAGTATTTGTATCACTTTTAAGGTGTACTACTATTTGTATCACTTTTAAGGTGCACTAGTATTTGTATCACTTTTAAGGTGTACTAGTATTTGTATCA
>JAOUZG010040071.1:6052943-6093207 GCA_026289955.1 Argiope argentata
TTGTATCACTTTTAAGGTGTACTAGTATTTGTATCACTTTTAAGGTGTACTGGTATTTTTATCACTTTTAAGGTGTGCTAGTATTTTTAACCATAAAATAGATACAAATACTAGCACACCTTAAAAGTTATACAAATACTAGAACACCTTAAAAGTGATACAAATACCAGAACACCTTAAAAGTGATACAAATACTAGCACACATTATAAGTGATACAAATATTAGCAGATATATACTACTCTTAATAATAAGAATCATTAAAAATTCGTTAAAATTCTCATCCAATGATTTTAAGACACAATTTTAGAGAACCTTATTATCTAATATATCTGATACATGTACCTTTTCCAAACAAAAACAAAACAGTAAATAAGCCAATGAAACTCAGCTCCTTGACTGCAATTTCTTCTCCTTCCGTCTTTCAGAATCCTCCTTACATGATGATCAAGAAGCCAGAAGATCAAACAAAAGGCAGCAGTGAACTGTATGAGGGGTTTTGCGTGGATCTTTTGAAAGAGATGTCACGCATTTTGGGATTTCGCTACGAGCTGAGGCTGGTGCGTGATGGATCATATGGATCCAGGAACACCAGGGGGGAGTGGAACGGCATGGTGCGGGAGCTTATGGATCGAGTGAGTATTTATTTGACTTTTCTCCCGGCCTCACTTCTTTTAATCAGTGATCTTGGTTTAAGTAGTTAACTCTGGACTTTATTGATTTCAAACTTATGTTAGGTATGTCGTCAATAAAAATGAAACACCTTTATAACTTTGTTAGTTATTACTATATCTTCTCAAAATTGGAATCTTTGGAAGCAGTTTAGACAGACAGGTGTGTTCAGATGGACAGATTAACTGAATTAATTAGCATAAATAAGTAGTTAAATAATTCAGTTAATTAAATGTTATGCCAAAATGTATCTATTATGAATATAAATACCATTTAGTAATTCGATTCAGCAGGCCTCTTTAGTACACGTATACCAAATAACGTTTAGAAATTCGGTTGAGTTCTTTAGTTATACTTAATTTTATTTGCTGAAAACTCCAGCAAACCCATTAGGAATGTTTATTAAGTATGTATCTGATTTTTAATATCAAAATATGACAATGGGATTTTTTTTATCTTTTATTCACTGGATTTTCCATAGAATAATTAAAAGGATTCAGGTTTAACCTTAGTATGAGTATAAGTCTTCAAAATATAATAATTTTTACATAAAATAATCAATTATTTCATACTCTAAGCAAATGTTAAATATTTAAACGCTTCGGTATAATGTTATAACGATAAAATTTTAAATTAGAAAATTTTATCCAGGTTAAAGCGAATTAACCGGATGAAATGTCACTTATCTGATTATGAAACTGCATAAAAATAAGTTTTACAGGGACAAACAATATCTAGATTTTTTAAAAAACTTTTTCGTATGCGAAATAAAAAGTCAAAGAGGCATAGTCTTCAAATAAATTCATCATTAGATTCAGTGAATTCTGATATGTGAGGCAACTCTAAGACCGAAAAAAGTGTATTCGAATTATATCCGTTCGTCTATAAACACACTTGCCCCAAAAAGAAAGTATTAGAAGAATCAAGTAGTAATTTGCTTTTTACTTCAAAATTGTTAGTTTGAATGAAGTTTTAAAGAAATCACCTGAAAGAAATAGATCTTTCATCCAAATATATTTAAAAAATGAAAAATTATGCAAATGAATGTTGCAATAGATTCTATCGGTGTCAATTTTAAAATTCGCCAAGAAGATAATTAAATTAGTTATGGCACCTAAACTGTTCTTAATCGAACTTATAACTTCATCAGTAGAAGAAAGGGGAATGGTATATTGGATAGTATGCAACATATGAAGAAACTTATTGGAAGTTTATTTTATAGCATGTAGAAAAATTATGATTTTAAAAATGGTGATTTGATTGAAAAATTTTCATATATTACCTTACACTTTTAAATGGTTTGTATGAAGATACTTTTTATAACAGGAATCCTGTATGAAAAAGGCTTGATGCAGCTTGCTAGATTATACGAAAAAATGCAATCAATGGACATAAATACAAATGCATTAAGTCATTATCATTATCATGCTACCATTTCTCGAGCTTGAGCTTCGAAACTATGATTTTTTCATAACCGTAATTGCAAAGAGATAATGCTTTAAAACTCCAAGGAAATCCTTTTAGAGATATTTTGAAAACATCCTGCTCCTAATTACAGAAAATTATGAGTAGATGTTTAACATTAAGTCAATGATTATAAATAATAATTACTAATTAAGGTTCTTATTTTTGTTTTAATAAATTTACTTGATGCAAAAAAATGGTATTGTTTTTCCTGGATTTCTATTTTCTTCACTTGAGGATCAAGAATAAAAATTAATTAACATTTCTATAGTATGCCCGATATTCAAACTTTATAATGTATGAGTAAAAAAAAAAGAAACATTATTTTTTAAAAGGAAGTAAAATTCATGTTAAATTAAAATGATCTGGTTTAAAAATAAATTTAATATTAGGTAATTGTGATGTTATACTGATTATTAAATCTCTTGTTTCATGAATAGATCGATATCTACCAATAAATTTAATATGCTGGGTCTCAAACAGTCGGATCTGCAAATCGATTGAAAAAACTTTACAATTTATACTAATATTTTAACTATTTTGTGTTATAAGCACAATGTTTTGAATTCCGTAGAAATCATTAAAAATATTAAATTTGCATTATGCATGCGTTTATATCGAGATTTTATAGAATGTGATAATTTTCTTCAGGTAAGTAATTTTGTTTGAGAAATATATATAAAAAAATTCCTATATATCGCTGAAAGTTTATAAAATTCATTAAACATTTTAAATGGCATTTTTCAAAATTCTGTAACTCTGAAAATAAAGATCAAAACGCTGTAAAATTTTATTGAGATGTTAATTTCATTTCGGCAAATAAATCCATCAAATCCACCAATAAATATCTTAGCTTTAATAGAAAAATTTCGGGATAATGTTTAATCAACTTCGTTAATTAACTTGATTAATTTTTTTTTGCTGCTTGGATCAAAAGAATCCTCTCAAATCATTTTTATTGACACTACGTGAAAATACGATTAAAAGTTAAAAAAAAAATACAGAGATTAAAAAATTAAAAATTCTTATTGATGACTACGCATACGACGCATTTAAGAATAACGTAATCTTACAATAAATGTAATCATGAAGGTAATAAAATAATAAAAAAGGCACTACTTGTTACATAAGAAACTAGTTTCATTTATCGAGTTCAATTTCATATGATGTTATATTTTATCTTTACATCTATTTTATTATTTTTTACATATTATGCATTGATAATAGATATTTGATAATATTTATTAAAAACTGTAATCTTTTATTTTCACTTGGAATTAATATGTAGCTTAATACATTACGTTGAATTAAGATTTTTAAGGGAAATAAAATATGCCAATAATTCGGAAAATAGATTTTATTCTCAGATATCGTTTCCCTATTTTAGTATTTTTTTTTCAGCCAGAAATGAAGAAACCGATATCAGTCTTAGTTCTTAAAATCTTTATTTATAGAAGTGAATTATGAAAAAGATATGTAGGTAAATTTTTAATTTTTTTGCCATTATAACATAGACGCAAAGAACATATCAGTAGTCGTAAAAGCCATAAAAATTTGAAAGAAAATTAAACTAAGAATAATTTCCTATTGCCATTTCCATTTGATTAAGTTCTTTTTGATAAAAAATCGTGACTAAACTTCCTTTAAATTACCAGTGTCATTAATGAACATTTGCATAAAACATATTTTATTAAATAACATCATTATGATTCTTTAGTCTTCCATTGTTTATTGCAAAACATTCGGCTTCAAACAAAACAACAAACTTCAATATCTTTCAGAATTCCTATCTATCCACATAACCTAATTTCAAACGCACCCGCAGTTAAAAAAATAAAACAGAAGTCCATAATTTATGGCTCTCAGATTCCGTTAGAAATTTGCATATTTATTTATTTTTTTGCTACCTCTAGTTCCTGTTCTTCATCATTTCATCATCTAGATGGTAACTAATGTGTTCAGCTAATGATGGATTTGTCACCATTTCCTTTTCCTTTTCTTTTTCCATCTTGTAATGGTGCAATGTTGATATAAAGTTTCTGTTGCATTTGTGTTTGACCTAGTTTCACAGAGTCCCACCTCTGAGTTAATTCTGGTGCGCTGTTTTTCTTTCGCGAGGATAAGTTATCTCAAGGTGCGGAAGATTTCCAGTCAGAAAAAGATAAAAAAATTAATTGTTTTACGAGTTAAGTTGTCTTAAGTGACCTTAATTTAGGTTGAATACTTTGGATAAATTTAACCATTCCTTTTATTCATGTAGTGCTAATTTTAGATATCTGGTTGTACGGATTATGCGAAGTGTGTACTGGATAATTTGTAGAGAACATGAAATTATCTGTATTTTCTAAAGTATCGCTTGCCTTTTATTGTTGATCAATTTAGTGCGCATAGAATGATATATAAGAATTTGGGAAAAATTAATCAATTCATTAAAAACTGTAAATTAATTCATTAAAAACAAATGCATTAAATTTTTTTAATTATATTAATAATTTATAATTCCTTCATAATAAATTAAAATAGATATTTGTAATATGGAAATTCGTCATTATACTTATGTATCCTTGATTAGGCAATAAGTATAGCGTTAATGAATTTACCATAGTGGGCTTCTGTATGATATTTTAAATATTGCATGTATTTCATCTTTAATGTTACTTTCACTGTTATTAATTAATTGCAATGGTATATTTATGACTAATATAATCGCATTTTGGTTTTCAAAAGATGTTAAATATCATTTAGGCAATTTTTTTATTAACACAATCTGAGATCTTAAACAGTTTTATTTAAATTTAATTATTTGATATTTGTAAATATGGGATTTTATAATGGAATTTTATCATGAAATTCCAGATTTGCGGAGTTCAAAAAATATCTGCATTTTGAATTTTCTTTACAGTATACAATTTTTCTTAATTCAAATGAACACTAACGGCTAATTAGTTTTTTTAATTGAATGTTACATCCGTACTAGTGATGGAGTTCCAATACGGTAAAACAGTAATGAATTAAATGCCTGTAATTTATTATACCGTTACATTTAATGTCATTTTTATAACTTTTAATCATATTCTATTTTTTGGGTGGGGAAACAATTCTAAACTATAAAAAGCGCAATCGTTTATGATCCAATTTTTGTAATAGGTATTCTTCATTTTAATGTCTTAACTTGTGCATCAATCAGCATATAAAACATATATAGAAAAAAAGGTTCAGATTAATCCTTACTTATGCGTGTTAAATAAACTATGATACTGAATTAGATACAATATTTCTAGTCCTAAGAATATATTGTTCATTTTGAAAACTTTATTAAACCCTAAAAATAAGATTATCTATATTTTTGTATGAACAGCTTTTCTTTCATATGGAGCCATTTTTTGCTTGGATAAGTTTGGGTATGCATCCTATCTCTTTTCAGTTTCATTTTTATATTCTCAACACCTTCAGAACTTATTTTTAAGGTTCAAGCAGGCTTAAGACAATTTTAGGTGTTCCAATCGATTTTTCTACTTTCACTGATTAGCTTTTCGAACTTTTATCATTTGTTCTCAGAAAATTATGTTATTCTTACTTTTTCTTAGACAGAACTTTCTTTTGGAACGTTTATTTAAGAACTTTATGATTTAAGAGAATAATGCTTTTCTAAGGTATATTTTTCACTTTAGTTTCTTTGTTTCTAAAATTGTAAAGCATTTCCACTCATATAATCTATTTTTCAAGTTAAATAAGATTTTCTTGAATAGGCTAGCATAAAAACATTTTTGTATGAAATTAAAAGTTTTATAAATTAAATTATAGTATCGGTTTTTATAGTATCGATGAGAACAATTTTTTTCAAAAAAAAATCTCTCAAACCTTATAAATATAAATATGAACTCACAACTACATTTCAGTAATAAATCCCAATTTAATGTGAGTAAAAGCAGTTAAGTGATAGTGTAACTCACATTGGAATTATTTAGATTTATTTCAAATTGTGTAAATCCCACTCAATTTAGTATAAGCAAATAGTATGTGTTAGGTTCGCTTCTATTTCACTTTGGTAAGTTGGATTTGTTAAATCATCATAAGCAGAATTACTGTTATTTGTGTAATAAACGATAAAGATTTATTAAATGCTTTGCAATTCCTTATTTCATTAAAATAAGCAAAATAGGTTATTTTTTCATATTAACTAAAATCAATCTAGTTGGAAAAGTTCTCATAACAAATATATTTCAAAATATTCTTGATAAGCGATTTGTGTTTCGGTTAAATTTGATTTTACTAAGTAAACAAGATTTTACTAAGCTCTCAGTTTCAATTATTAAATTATATTCTAAAAGTAAATTCATATTTAAGTGCCACATGGCTTGTATAAATATATTTTCTTATTTACTGATGATGAGTCTAATGTTATACATTGTTGTTTAATATATCTCAATATGCACTCAATTTTCGCAATATTCGCAATGTTTTAAAATATTCTAGGTTACATAATAATTTTTTTACGAAGCCCTCAGTTTCATTTGTTAAATTATATTCTAAAAATAAATTCATATTTAAATGCCACATGGATTGTATACATATATTTTCTTATTTACTGATGATGAGTCTAGTGATGTTTAACCACTTAACTGTTTTAATTTATTTATTATCTAATCAGATGACATATTCTATTTTGAGAATATATATTTTTTATTTTGTTTCAAATGGAAATTTATTGAATCTATGCATTCTACGACTTATCTATACATTCGAAGTAATTTTAATATCGAGTTATAATCGTCATAAAGGCTTCATTTTTAGCTTACAACTATCGAAATTCGATAAATAGATGCACGGATGGCAGACGGGCAAAACAGTTAAGTGGTTAATATATCTCAATATGCACTCAATGTTCGCAATATTCACAATGTCTTTAAATATTCTACGATACATAATAATTTTCTACAGTGTAGTATAATTTTGTATGATATCTTTTGTATAGTATTCTTTTGTACCTAGTGACTAAAAAATTATTATTCAATAACCTCAAAACGTAAATAACTCTGAGTATTACTTTTTTTATCCGCATGATTCTAAAAAAATCATATTGAAATGAAAATAAAACCATATTCCTACTCATTGCAAAAGTTTTTATAAATTTTTTTGAAACCTTTCTCCAGCTCACCTTAACTGATAGGTGGAGACATATTTGAAAAGATGAAAATGTTTCATATTCTTGAAAAAAGAGGGGGGCAGGGTAGGTCCATACATACATACATACAGCATACTCGGCAGAAAAAAAAATTGAAGGAAAAATTAGATTCGATTGCTCAAAGCGAAATATCCTAACAAGAAATATTTCAAAAGGATCATGCAGAATTCGCAATTTTTAAATATATTCAGTGAAGGATATATACTTGCTCAATAGAAAATGGAAAGAGAAGTCGAAACAGAACAAGTTCTCCTAACAGAAAGAATTCTCAAGGGAAATCTGGTTTCCTATTACTCCAACTTTTAGATACTTTTTCCATGTTCTCAATAGCAAGCATTCTTTTGCTGTTCTCATAAATTTCATGAAACGTTATGGGAAAATATTTTGAATTTCTTCTAAAGGAAAGTAGCTAGTTCGTAAATAATTTGCTACCCGCCTTTCTCAACTTATTTAGTGCAAAATGATTTTTAACTTGATTGATATGATCGATTCAATTGCCATAGTCTTATGTTTCTAACAGATGCTGCATTTATTTATTTACATCATTTAAATTTAGGAGCATAAACATAGAAAAAATGATTAATTCTGAAGTATAAAAAAATTCAAGCTTTATCACATTTTAAAGCCTTTTAAAAATAATAATTAAGTTTTGCAACAAAAATATGAAGAAAGATTAAATTTATTAATTTAATACCGAATTCCTCTTGTTTAATTTACAACAAATTAAAATCATATAAAGATTATAATAACATGTAATTCAAGAATTATGTATACAAAGGAAACTAGTATTGTTAAATATCATTTTTTAAAAAAATGATACATAAAAAATAAAAAAATAGTAATATTATATAAGTGTAATTAGTTAAAGTAATTCAAAATCTAAGCTTTATTTTTTTATGAAATTGTTTAAAAAAATGACATTATTTCTTTATTCTACTTAATATTTTATTTATTTACAATAAAACAGGTTTTTTTTATAAGCATTGATGATTACGAGAGAAGAAGCATGATCCTCATCTTATTCTCTCATTAAATGAAGATAGATTTTCGAATTATCTTGTCACATTTTGGGTTTCTTTTTTTATTTAGTTAGCATTGATTTTTCCTCTTTTAAAAAAATAATATAATTATAAATATAAATAAAATAAATGTCCATCGTTGAAGAAAATTTGACTTCGTTCCTCGATTAGTAAAGACTGGAAACCATAAAATTGACTCTTAAAATCGAAAAGTATTTACTTTTAATTTAACTATTTTATATTGCATGTTATCTTATTTATTTTATGCAAATATACATTAAATGAAAGATTAAATTTCTCTAATGGTTATTAGGTGATTGTATATAATCGTTACAATCATCGATAATAGTTTTTTTTTCTTTTTTTTAATTGAAAACAATTTAAAATAAAGCTAAGAGTAGCTTTTTTCAGTTCTGCAAAACATATATATCATATTCAAATATCAATATATTTTTTGATAATAAATTACAAATATTTTTCATCAAATTACGTTCTGATGATAATTGTTTTAATGTCTATAATTTTTGATATTTTTTTTCTCTAAATATCATTTTTTCTGATAAAAGTTGTCTTAAATTATATTGTAGGTTTTAATAATTATTCTTTGGAAATTAAATTGACTAATTGCTAAGAAATATAAAAATACATTCATCATTATCCAAAGAAATGCTTTTCTATAAAGTAAATACAAAAAATATAAACAATGTTCAATAAATAAAAGTATTTGTACCGATTATAAAAAAATTATTTTAAAATTTTCTAATTTTCTTTAACGGATATTTTTAATATTTTTCTATTGATAAAAATTGATTCAACCTTCTTGCATTTTTCATCCTTAATACCCATTACAATAAAATGCAAATTTCTTGTATGTAATGGAAATCATGCCAAACGCTTATATTTTTCAATCCTTACATTTTTTTTTAATTCATTGAGTGTATGGAATATTTTTATTTATTGAAACATCGGTTTTTGAAGATGAAAAAAAATCAATATGAGCTGAGAAAACCGAAATATTATAAAAAAAGTTTCTTGAAGCAAGAAATTAACTTATTTGCAGCTAATGACAAAAACTGCTTTTGTTGTTAAAAAAACTAAATTGACGCAAGAATATTTTTGCTCATCTTAAACATAAATAAATAAAATAATAATAAGTTATAGTCTTGTCCAATCCCCATTCCTAATTAACGATGAAGTAAAGGGTGAATTTAAAAAAATAAATGAATAAGAAAAAACTCTCTCTCCAATATTTCTTCATTATGATGTTTACACATCATTTTTTTTGCCAATGAAAAAGCTTTATTTCGTAAAAAAATAATGTATTCCTAAGTTATATACAAAAGTTTTTAATTATTTCATATTTCTGAGTGAAAAGAGATTCAAATAATTTGCCGATAATCTATTTGATAATAGTTTCTCAATTCGTATCAGTTTACAATAAGTAACTTAATTAAACACTGATCACTAATTATCACCATTTTAATAAAAATTAAATGTTTAAGTAACCGCTTTTATGGGGATATCTGAAATTTAATTAATAAAATGTGATAATAAAGTTTGAGGGTATTACTTTATTTGAATTATGTATAATGGGTTTGATTTACTGTTAGAAAAATAAATAGACTACTTAGGGTTTTTTTTTCCTTTTAGCATCATTTTGTTACAAAATTTTGCATTTGCTTTAATATTTTGATATCTAGGTAAAAATTTTATTGCTGTCATTTCTATTGAATATTTAAAACGAATAAATTTAAATAGTATGCAGATTTATCTTAATTTAGCATGTTAAATAGCAAATAGGATTTCTTTTTAAAAAAACGTAATTCCTTTTTTTATTAATAAAATAATTCGTTACGGGAAAAATAAAATTTATATAACATTCTAATTTGTTAGAAAATATTTCAAAAAAATATTTTTTAGAAAATGCATAAAAATATTTTAAGAGATAAACTGAGACATTGACATCTATTTTCTAAAAATAATCATCTAGTGAGATATTGAAAATTAATTATTGATGTCCTTGGTAAAATTTTAAAGCTAAGTTCTTTAATTATGCTGTCGATAATTGCATACAAATGAAATGCAACGTTATTTACTAAATAATTACTTTTTTTCTGTAGTCTGAATTAAATATATATAATTTTACACCTTTTATTGAGTATATTGCACAAAATTTAGTCAAAACTTCTTTTTAAATTACACATTTTTGGGGAAATTCAATATATATATATGAGCGTTTTATTCTACACATTGTTAGTCCACGTGTTCCACATAGTTATCTATAATAAATAATACCAGTTTTAATTTTTGGTAAATTATATATGGCAGCATAATTTCTATATCAAGAACTTTATTGTACTTCCAATTAATAAAAACATAAGATATTTTTAATTCATTTTATCTAAAAATGTGAAGATTTTCCATTTTTCAATACGAAATATGAAATAGAATTTAAATAGTATGCTGAAATATGAAATAGAAGTTTATTTATTGCAAATTATTGCTTTCCAATAATAATATTAATATCTAATACAATATTATCTATTGAATCAATCACTAAAAAATCACTTTATTCATTTAGGATATCCCACAGATCTATTTTAATTAACCAACATCTGCCTTCATCTTGTTTTGTCAACACCCGATGATATATGTAATTCAAAGCAAGAGTTGTAAAGGTTAGATCATTTCCCAGAGGACGAAAATTTTTCATTAGTTATTATTACAGAACAACGCGATCTATCGAGCTTTTCAAAATCTGTCCCAATTAATTTTGGGCAGAGACCACACTAACATCCGTAAAAGTAAGGCGTCTGTTTTCACGAATCAGCGATTCTCCCAAAGGTAATATATTTTCAGTCATAATGTTTTCCTACTTCTAACGTCCTCCTAGAAGAAATAATCTGACTTTCTAATCATTAAAAATCTCTATGTTTTAATTCTTTTTAATATTTCCCTGAAAATAATCCCCATGTAAATATTCTTATTTAACTCTAAATAAATTCTTTTATTTTTTCTAAAGAAGTCTCTTCATCCTTCGTTTGTATTATTTTAATTTTGGTTTAGAAACTAACCCGTAAATATTTTTTTAAAAAAAACCTAGACATCACGCCACTAAAACCCTGCTATCTGAAGAATCTAAGTTTTTTAGAAGATTTGGTTAGATTCCCATATTCATATATTTTACTCCAAAAACTTCAGAAATGATTTAAGGAAAATAAATGTAAAATTGGTTTAATTAATTTAATCAAAACAATAAAGTTAGATTGCGCCATTTTTTATGCAATGTATAATGGATTATCGTCCATTAGTTTTCTAGAAGGATTAATGCTACGATCTTTTATAAAATTATCTTTCAAGCAACAAATCACTGCATTCATAATTTACCACTTCAGGAAACTCTAACGGAGCATTTAATTAAGGAAAACGCGTGATACATTTTAATCCTCTTCCTCCAAAAAGAATCAAGATTCACGCCAACAGAGAACAAAATGAAGCCATTCCAGGATGCTTCTAGATAATGAACGCACACTGTAGGGAGCGGATATCTTCCCCAAAGTTTCGAGACAAGACAAAGCAAAGCAGAGACTGCGTCTATTTTCTGTTGTTCCGCACACCCCATCTGCCAGAGAAAAGAATAACGCAGGTGCAATACATTGGTTCTGAATCCAACAAGGCGTTGCCTAATTTTTCTGGGAACTGATTAAGTGGTTTCCTCTAGTTTTCTTTTCGTTCGCTGCTCATTGTGCAGAACTCGGTTCCAGTGGAGTTACCTGCCACTACTTCCTAGTACCTTGTTAACGAGACTGTCTTCGGGAAGTTGGAGTAATTGGGGAAGACTGATTTATTTACGGGCTTTTTTATGAGATTAGGACACCTTCTCTTGCAAAGAAAGAAGAGAATGCGGTTGCCGTGATAGAATAATCTATCAACCAGAAGAAAAATGTTTTTTTGTTTTAATTGAGGATTCGGAATGTCAGATCGAAAATTAAATTATTTTCTACGAGCGTTCGTGCTGGGCTTTAGTTTCTAAGTCTGAAACACTGTTTGCATTTCTTCTAGAAACAGATTACTTTGTGTATGTTTAAAAAAAATTTAAAGCAAAGAGGTGAAGAGTGTTGAAATAAAGATTTTTGAGGAATTTCGTTCTAATTTGGGTTTTGCGGCTTAGCGTTGGCATGCATATCAATCAGCTGTACTCATTTTCATAAAATAGAAAGAATGAATTATTCTTTGTGAAATTTTTGTAAATTATACAAGATACTATTTAAATTTATGTCAGAATTGGTATCAACAAAGTAATTAGTGATAAGTTTGTTCAAATATTACATTAATATTCATTAAAAAAATCTAGTCTGAAAGATGGATTTTTTAAAAAACATATTCATGTTTATTCTACTACGCTATTCATCTTTACTCTTGTTTCTTAATTCATAAATTATATACCATAACCTGCAAATACTGAGTCAGTTTTATCGTAAATGAAATTTTTCTAAAAATATTTCTATAATTTAGTGTAAGTTTTCTTTGTTTTAAAGTCCACGTGCTTATTTTTTAATTACTAGATGTATCTAAATACTAAAGACTGTTTATTTATGCAAATAAAAAGACTCAACTATAACGAAAACATAATGTTATTATATACTTGCTCCATTCACTTCTCTACATAATTGTTTTCTTTCACTTAAATAGCTTATGAATTAACATCTTACATTCATTTGCCAATTATTCATGCATATCAGTATGTATGATTGATATCACCGCATACTACAATTGATTACAATATTAAAAGCGGGTAAAACCCAGAATCACTATCAGCTTGGGAAAAATATGGAAATCGATAAGGGCAAGGTCAGGACTACAGCGACTTAGAATTTTCCATTCGAGCCTATTCAGCAATTCTTGAAATCAGACAGATGGGAATTGTCGAGAATAAGCCAGAAAATCAAGCTAAATTATTTCAGAAAGCTTTTTCACATCACCGAGTTTTATCGATGAATCGCTGTAATTTTATTAAAGTTTCATAATAACGATTTTTATTAATAATACCTTCTTGACCGAAATAATTGCCACCACTAAAACACGTTTATAGGCCCAAAATTCGATAACAATGACATTCCGATTTCATAGAATAGGGTAGAATTTTCTCATATTTTTGGAATGGATAAATATGACATCTTTCATATGATATATTCATATGATATCTAATTGGGTAGGGGGCATGAGATAAGATTCAATCACGAAAGAAAGAGTACTGAAAAACAGAAATGGCCTATTGTTTGAGTGCCGTGAAAACCTATTTAATGAACTGGTGGCAGAAGAGCATGATATTTAATATAATAATAATGATTTTTAAACTCACAGTAAAATACAGTAGATATTTAATTTTAACCGGTGAGTATGTTAAGAAGTAAAGGGATATTTAGTAAAATGTAACATGATTCTGCGCCACTATAAAACAAATTCAACTAATACGGTTTAAATTTTTGAACAGCATATTTAATATCCAGAATTCATAGTATACAATACGCAATTATACATATCTTTCAATACACAATTTATGTTTTCTGAAGAGCCTTTTTAACATTATGGCCATAAAACGTTAAAAATATTAAATAATTATTTTCATCATATAATGTATTCGGTTCCGAAACTTAATTTATCAACCTTACTTATTTAATAAAGGTTTAAATATTTAAAGAAATTATTCCAATATATTAATTAATAAAATATTTTAATTATTTATATTGGAAGATATAAATAATTCAAATAAAAAGGAAATATAAATTTCTTATTAAATTCGGAAACTTGATATTTTAGGATCAATAATTTTCATTTTAAAATATTTTAATCACAGAAAAGAGTTAACTAAATCTATGTTTTTTCGGCAAAAATGTATTAATTTTAAAATAAACAAAGCAAATTAAATATTATCTTAATTTTATGTATATTTACTATTATATATTTACATATTATTTATATCTGAATACTATATTAAATATTAAAAATCTGATTTTTCCTATATGAAATGATGATGAGTGATTTATGAAATTATAAACCTTTTAAAATTTTGCAATGCAAAATATTAATATAAATTACTTTCTTAAATAGAAAAAGTACGAGAAATGCAAAAAATTTCTCATTAATTTATTTGCGTTTTCATACAGTAAGCATCACTGCTTTAATAGTAAATATACTCTGCGTTTATTAGTAAACTGACACAACGGATAATATTTAAATATAGATATGTAAATTATTTCCTTTTGAATTTTGCTTTGAAATTATGGAAGGAAATTCTAAAAATTTGTATCAAAATGCATTATTTATAGTTTATTATTACTCAGAATCGTGGAAAAGCATTTATTCAATTTTTGAAAAGTAGAGGATTATTCAATTGTTAATAGATAATCACTATTTTTAAGCAAATTTTCCCATATTATAGATTTCAGTTTGAGATCTTTGATTACTGCCTTCTTTATACAGGTAACTGTTTCTTTATTACAATGCCGTTTCATTATTATGGCTTTTATCATCAAAACAAATATTCATTTCAAATACTATTTTAATTTTCTCAGAGCACATTATACTATAATATGCTAAAAGAAAATGTTTACTAAATATAATTATAATGATGCTTATAAAACTTATAAATATCTCGCGAGTAGCATCATTAAATGTCTAAAATATTGAGCTAATTTGAATTTTTTTCTGTTTTATTTTGTGTTGGATTATTCAGTAAATGGAGTAGAAAATTGAATTAGTTTATAATTTAAGAATGAAAGTAGATTGGAAGAGAATATCAGATGTTTAATCTTATGAAAACGAAAAAAGAAAATATATATTCAGCTCTCTGAATAATTATTATTGTTTACTTGAGCTTGATTCCTTCCCTACAAAAATCGAGGGAAATTCCAAAGAAAAATTGAATAGAAAAATCATTAACTTTTCAATTGGTAATCACTTCCTCAATAACAACGTTCTATTTAGGAGAAATATTTACAGTTATCCAATTACAGTATGGAGTTCACACCTTCACATATTCTCAAAGATCGAAAAATCAAATGTTAAAAACAAACTTAACCCCTGGACTTATAATAATTGGGTACACTGAACTAGAATGAAAATATATGTTATCGGTAATACATTAAGTTTCGATATTCTACAGATTATCACCTCATTTTAGAAATTACCTGGTGTCTTTAAGCTGAGTATGTAATATGACAATAATTTAAAATTTTGTCAGAATTCTACTAGAATGCCACTCATGAAGTAACTGTAATTTCACAACGGAGTTGCAAATAAATACTTTACAAATAACCAATAGATGTTCTATTAATACAATGAATATGTGCTAGTATGCCTAACCGGGACATTGCATTTTTTAAAAGTTGGAAGGATATTATTAGAGGGTATTTGTGAAGTAATTGCATAGAAAAGATTAATTTAAAAAGCTTTTGTATTTACTGCAACAAACGATTACTCACCAAGAAAATTCAGCTAATATCCCATGATAAATATACTGAAAATTTGACTATATATGCTGATAAAACAAGTAACAGTAAAATATAAAAAATTTCTTTTTCACAAATTGAATGTACTAGAATCTTTTGCAAATAAGTTACAAATTTTCCTAGATCCTCTTTATCTTTGTTTTAAATATAATTGATATTTCTTGGTAAACTCTAGATATAACAAAGATTCCATTGCATTTTAGAATTCAACACAATAAAATATGGAATTGTAATAATTCTTCTCTGAGGCTCAGCAGAACTTTTACTGATATTTTCTGATTTTCTTAATTAGAAATAAATATTATTACTACAGCGTTACGTTTTATTATCATATCAGAACATGATGTTATTATGTGGAAGGAGGTAGACGAAAATTCGTAGGGGAAAAAATAAAAATAAAAAATCTTAGGCAAAAAATTGAAATTCTAATATATGATCGACCACCTCAAAAAATTAACTTTTTATAATGCGTTGTCATCGCATTTACAAAAGCTTTGTTTTTAAAAAAGTTAACTACTACAGTAAATAAAACCTAGAAAAATATCATTTTGAGCACGCGATTATGTGAAATGAAATAAATAGGAAATATGGTAATTTTTAAAACAATAAATGCGATACTAAATTTTTTTTATCATTTGCAATACTAAAGTTACTAATTAAATGAAAAAATTGAAATAAATAAAAATATCATTCAACTTGCAAGGGCACGGGGTCCTAAGCCGTTCAAGAAATTATGTTCTGATATGATACATTGAAATATGCATAACAAAATTTCTTTTAATATTTTTTTATTTTATTTACAGGAAGCAGATCTCGCAATCGCAGATTTCACCATCACCTACGAGCGAGAGCAAGTCGTGGATTTCACGATGCCTTTTATGAATCTAGGCATCAGCATCTTGTTCCGTAGACCTCTTCGTAAAATTCCTAAGCTCTTTTGGTTCCTCCGGCCTCTCAGCCTGGAAGTTTGGATGTATGTGGCTGCAGCTTACATGAGTGTGAGTCTACTCCTGTACGGGGTGTCCAGATTCAGCCCATATGAATGGGGTCCTCCTCATCCGTGCGAAGGTATAACTGTCCACGCCTGCAGGAACTGCTTCTCAATACAAAACAGTTTATGGTTTACAGTCGGCTCATTGATGAGACAAAGTTCAGAATTAACACCAAGGTAAGTTAACTCTCTTATTTTTCCTTTTGATTTTCAATCATAAATCCTGCATTTTATTCGATTTTTTAAATTTTATTTCCCATCTTTTATTCACCTTAAGGCAACCAAGGGATCTTTAAAATAACTTTTTTGCAATTTTCCTTTAGCTTTTTGAAATTTTA
This sequence comes from Argiope argentata, assembly GCA_026289955.1. Taxonomy (NCBI): domain Eukaryota; kingdom Metazoa; phylum Arthropoda; class Arachnida; order Araneae; family Araneidae; genus Argiope; species Argiope argentata. The sequence goes on from JAOUZG010040071.1 coordinate 6,070,122, forward strand.
CAGGAATTAAGAGTAACACTATAGGAGATGACACACAAAATTTGAAAGAAACATACTAATTTATTTAGAAGTTAGGAGGGGTTACTATAATATAATATTAGCGATACATAACATTTACTGAAAAATGTTCCAGGCTCTCCAAATTTGTTCGAAAATGCTCCAATTCGTATTAATTTTTACTCTAACCCTTTATAAACAAAAGCTGGGATTAATCTTGAAGTTTAAGTAAAAATATCAAAACTAAGCGATGTAATAACTCAAAACTACTTACATTTTTTTTTAAATCAGTTGTTTTGAGTCATTACATCGGTTAGTTTTGATATTTCATACTCTAACGTCAAGATTAATCCCAATTTTTGTTTTAAAAGGATTAGAGTAAGTAATAATTAAAATTGGAATTCTTTCTAACAAATTTGGAGCTCATAGAACATTTTTCCCTAACGTTATTATCGCTAATATTAAATTATATTACCCCCCTTCCCTAAACTCATAAATAAATGAATATAATGCTTTAAAATGTTGTGTGTCATCTCCTAAAATGATACTCTTAAAGCCAGTAAAATTTCAAATCGCTAATGTGAAAAATGCAAAAAAATCATTTTAAAGATCATTGATCGCCTTAAAGTATTTTGAAGTTATTCATATAAAATTACAAACTATGTAAAGCTAAAAATATTAATTCGCTTCATCAAAGACTCCAAACTAAATAAACTAACTAAAACTAAATTTTGTTGAATATTACTAACGATAAGTTTACAATAGTTTACAAAGTACAGTATATCACATAACTTTGTTAAAATTTCATATAATTTCTTTAACAGGATATATTTAAATTTTCAAACGAACATTCACGATAATAAAGTTTAATTAATAGGTGAATACATGAAAAATTAATTATTTTTTTCCTAAATTACCTAGTATTTTTAATTGTGTAAATGATTGTTACACTTTATAAAGATACAGGTAAGAATTTAATAATTGTCCAAATAAACCAAATTATTCGAAACAAAAAAATATGAGAAAGTTACTTTGATTTTAAAATGATTTAGATTTAGGATACAATTTATTTTGACGTTCTCTTCACGCGAATAAATAATTCCACTAAATAACTTTGTTGAGAGAATTTTATTTAATATTTGCTGACTACATGTCAAAGTTATTTAACTATGTAATTTTTATTTTTTTCTTTTTAAAATTTAAAAAGAATGCTTGAAAAAAACGTAAGAAAGGTGAAAATTTATTCCATGAGCAATAACATTCTATGATATTAAGACCCTCCCAGAAAGACATAATTAGGTCCCGAATTCCGAATTGCATGAAGTATACAAACAACTTTAATTCTTCTACAATAGCAAACATATTTAGTTTGTTCTATATTCTCTTTGAAAATGGGTGAGTATTCTCTAATGCTTTTCAAAGACCCCAAAGCAAATAGATAACAGAAAATACCATCCTGCATTAATCCATTAAGTGAGATTAATTTGGACCACAAGAACCAGTCTGACCTTCTAGGATTAACTATATTCCAAATCAGAATTGACAATTGCGTTACAGACCGATTATCTTTCCGTTAGGGTCTATCTAGGGTCTATCCGCTGAACTAGATAAGCTGGGAATGGGACGAGTTACCTTCCTTTAGTCCTCGGATAAGCTATATAGGTGAGCATAAATGTAGTTTCTAACAATGCTCAATTCCCCTTATCAGCTCTCTATGACTATCATTAAAACAGTTATTTAAATTATTGAAGTGCGAAATATATTCGCTAAAACTACATTTTTATGTGAATAGTCTAATGAATACACATTTATTGTCTTTATGAATTGAAAATAAATTTGTTTCGAATACAGGGAACTTTCAGATCTATATTCAAAGAATTAATCCTATAAAATTTAGAAACAAGTCAACACATTTATAAAATTATGGTGACACAATAAAAATAACTGATTTAAATAAACTTAGGAAAAATATAAACATCTTATTTAAAAACTAAATGATTCACTATCTTTAATCCGTACTTATTCCAGTCTATCAAAAAATATGATTTATTTATAGAAGTTGAATTATTTTCTGTGTGGAACTGTCTATGGAGAATCTCCTTTCGATTCAACAAATCAACAACTTTGATAATTGAAAAATAAATTCTTATACGTTTACAGTTGGAAAATATATTTATTTGTCCTGGTTTGTTAAGAACTGCTAAAAGTGAACAGTATAGTGAGTATAAGAAGAAGGGAAAAAAGGCAAAAAAACTCTATCAGGCTTTTGTTCCTAATGTTGGACTCTATCTTAGATTGAGCCACTGTTTTTATAAAAATATTTATTTTTTTTTTCTCATTTATTTACTTATGTTCTTCTTTTGTTTATTTACTTTTTTGTTTATTTTTCAATATTTTTCTCTTTGTTTTTTTAATTTGATTTTTCTGTTTTCAAAATTTAATTTCCTGTATTAAGTAATTTTTTTATTTACTAATTATGCTCCAATGATACTGTAGGTGTAGAGTATTATGCAATCTTCTTTTCGTCTCCACTTTTTTTTTCTTTTTTGTCTGTTCCCTTTTTCTCCCACTCGCCTTTTTTCTTTGGCTGGTTTAGCTTCTAATACTTAAGCGTATAAATTTTTTTTGAATGGCTAGTCATTTGACAGCTATTTAAATTCTATATATTTATTTTTATCTTAATTATGAGTTATTTTAACCGGTGTAACGCCACATTCAGCACACACCTAATCATCATCAGAATACAGGGTGCTTTGGCAATTCGCAAAAATTTCATAATGGAGAGAAATATGACAGAAGAATAATTGGGTCTAAGTGAATCCTATCAGATGGATAATAATTTTTTTCATATAAATTAATTATTCCAAAGGTAATCGAGACAGAACATACATTATATTGAAACTTTTCTGTAAATCAGATTAGCCATAGAGTGCCTGCCTGGAACTGTATTCGTCATTAAATCTTTACTATCGTCACCATACAGAAAATTAAAGGTAAAAAAATCTATAAGGATACTTCATCAAAAACTATTGCATTGCGAAAGTTTCACCGGGAAAAACGAATGAACTCTCCGAAAAGACGTATTTCATCGAACGGAATATCGAATTTCGAAAGCCGTTTGAAGGAAATGGAGTTTAAAGAACCCTCTAATAATGACAAGTAAACCTTGAGTTCAGACAAATACAAAGTATCCTGTAAGAATCAACAACCAAGACGTTATCGTGAAGCAGCAGTGCCCAAGAAGAGGGAAGAATAGTGGAGATTTCAGAATTATCTATTCGGCTTATTTCATTTGGAATTTTGCATCCACATCCGTTCAAGATATGAAAACTTCATCAGTTATTAAAATGCAGATACAAATAAAGAAGAAAACATTACTGCACTGACGCTGGTAGAAACGAAATGAGATCCAGAATGGACTCTGAACAACATGTAGACATTTGAACTTTTTTTTCACAAATTGGCAGAGTGCCAATAATCTAAACAGGATCTGAGTGAAGTCAAACCTTCAGATGTACTTTTCACTTAATATCTTCTCCTTTTGCGAAAATTTGATATGCTCCCTTTTACCTTTCAGTCTGATTATAATCATTTTTGAAGTTCTTATTCTTCTGAGAAAAATATTCAATCACTGCAAAACGGTATGTTACGCTTTTATGTCACTACATTGAGCTTACTTATAGAAGCACATACTTTAGTTTCCATTGTCATAATACCGAGTGTCCAAAAAGTCCCCGTACTCCAAATTTAAAAAATCACTGTTCACGATTTTTTAAAGTATATTAAATTTTGACAAATTGACGAGTAATGAAACCATGGACATGCTTGAAGCTTTTTTCGGCAATCGACTTATCTCAAAAAATCTTTGGCCACCTCGATCCCCTGATCTGACCATCCCGGACTTTTTTCTGTGGGGATATTTAAAGGACAAAGTTTATGAAGGTGATCCTCAAACAATAGATGATTTGAAAATCGCAATTACCCAAAGGATACAAGAAATCACTCCTAGCATGTTAAAACGTGGTTTCGAAAAACATGCACAAACGAGTTCAGCTTTGTCTCCAAGAAAGGGGTGAGAATTTTGAACATTTATTATAAATTTAAGTTCAGTATTTTTTCTTTAGTTATGTTAAAAGTGCTTTTTATCATTGGCATAAAAATTATTCTTTTTAAACATATTGTTTTTGTAAAATAAATTCACAAATCATCAGTAAGGGAACTTTTTGGACACCCTGTACAATATAGTGTCTCTGGTTCTTTTTAGATAGTCAATATTTTCCATTTATATATTTTTAATTGATATAAAACCAAATGCTAAGTCGAGGTTGCAAATTCAATAGACTTATTATCCGCTGATATTTAATTATGAGGGCAATTAAAATGTCGTACTCCAACCACTTAGGTGGAAATAAAATATGACTTAGATCACCATATAAATCATCGGTGGAATTGATGCTGAAATTCTATACCAAATCCTCAAAGGCATAGTGGCACTTCTTACTTGGATAGTACCTTATGCTGATGATTTTATTAAACATCCTTTACTTTAAAATTGACTAAAGATAACTTATTAATGTGTCCCACTTGTGTTCACCATATCTTTTCAAAGAGTCTTAGATGTATATGTGAACACTCTTTTTCTGTTATATTTCGTCATTTGGGATAATTTTCTGCATGGGAAAATCCGATTCCCATCCGAGCATAATGAAACTAAAAGTATTTTTCAGATTATTTCTTCTTAAACCAGGAATTTTTGAAATTAATGGCATGGATTTATCAGCTTCCTTATATGAATCAGCACTGCCACTTTTATGCAGTAATCAATATTTCATGACTTTCATTCTAGCGTTTTCTGATGACGTATTGTGGTTTTTCATTATAACAAATAAAGGCCGTCAAGACTAAATAAAAGATGAAAATCATCATACCACTTCCTATCGCTACCATCAGACAATATGCCAATTAATTATTTTGAATTGATTAGTGGTAATTGAAACGTATGAATTTTGTTTATTTCAAGCATGATATTTCTTTTTGAATATATATTATAAAAGCTCCCTAAAAAATCTAGATTTTTATGGTATAGATGACTCAAAACTTGTGCTTCTGAATTCAATTTTATAAGTTAGTAATTTTATAGCTGCGTTATTTCTACAAGAAATTTTAAGAAATTTATGAAGAAGCTTAGAACCATCTATGTTGTTATTAATATATATGTGTATTAGTAAAATAATTAATGATTAATTAAAATAGCTAATCATTTCTTTTAAAGGAAATCCAAAAAAATATGTCTTTGGGAAATAATTCTTGAATTTTCAGAGACGCATAAAACTAGGATATTTAAAGTCTTAATTTTTATAACATAATGTGTCATAATTTCTTTAGCTAAAGGTATGTAGTTGTAGTAAGTAAAGTAAAGTAGCTGTGCTGAAAACATTAAGTCTGTAAGAATAAATGGAAATTGTATTTGTATTAAAATTCCACATTTACATAAAATTTTGCTAACAAATATAATACGTTTTTGGCTTTTTAATGATATAATGGGAATATTAAGAAAAATAAAATGATCGTGTTACATTTTTTGCACGTTTAATAACATTAAAAAAATTTAGTATTAAAAACACCAACAAAATATTACATAAACTGTAAGATATAATGGCCTAAACATGTTCATTTCACTGAATAAATAATTGCGAACGTTATACAATAAATTATAAAATAAAAGTGAAATGAATAATTGGATTCATTATTGTTTAATTCGAATAAACTGGAAGTATATTGAAATATGATTATTTTGATAACATTTGAAATAAAATCCTTCGAGAATCAGTAATAAATTTTCAACAATTATAATTACTTGTGCGTACTATTTAAGATGAAAAAATTAACGATTAAATTTTTACATAGTGTTACATTGAAAATTTGATATAAAGTATTTAACAAAAACAAACACCATGCATAATTCTACTATTTATATTACAGATGTAAATATCTTTCAATCGAAATTATGCTGTCAAAATAATTAAATGAGCATGAAGGTAAAAAATTTAAGATAGGAAGCGTTTTATAGTTACCACAAAATAAATTTAATGACACTTTCTAATGTTCAAAAAATAGTACAGATTCTTAAGAACAGGTTAGAATTCATGATATCTCATATGTAGTTCTTAAAAATTAATACTGAAACCCACTTGTTACTATACAACATTTTTGAGTTTTAATTAAATTAGAAAGATAAAATGATTCGGAAATTTCTAAACCTGCATCTGGATTTGACACGACTCGATACTTCTGAATTTAATTCAGAATTTGAAAACGCCAATGATACCATCAACTACTCGAGATTCAGTGAAATAGAAGTTTTAGCTGAAGTTATTTAATACAAATGAAACATGTTATAAGATTTTCGATCTGTTTTGAATTGAGAAGATCAAATATCTAGAAATTTGAGTGAACTGAAGTGTACTTAGAGCAAGTATTATGGTTTGAGGGATTTAAAATTCAATACGTTTTAAGAGAAAACAAACTATTTATTTTAAAATCTAATTTAAGGGGATATATCTTTTAAGATATCAAAACTTGCTTTCATTGTACTGGTTTCACCTTTTTGAATTATTATAATACTTATACCATAATTTCTTTATCTTCAGTTGTGATTAATACATTAGTTTGATCAGTTATTCATTAAACATTTTCCAAGAAATAAAATAACACTGATTGAATTAATAAATAAGTTTTATAGGATAGAAAGTATTAGAAAAAGTTGAATATCTTACTAACTTAACCTTTTAATAGGTCATATTTTTTCTAGTCACAGTATGTTAAAATATTTTTAGGATTGGCATTGGTTTAGGAAAAGTGATTCATTTAACTTATTAGACAATTTATTTTGATAAATTAATTAATTTGGTTAATTAATTATTAATTAACAAATGCAATACGGCATTATGTGTGAGATAAGGCACTGAAAAATCTGCTTCTGTCCTACTGAAAAATTCGTCAAAACCCATCTCAATTTATATCATTTCATTTGAAAATTGATAAATTTATTGGGAAGTGAACTTCCTATGGTCTTTGAAAGGGTTAAATTGATCTATACAAAATATTCTTCCAATTTCAAAGTAATAATTTTATTAAAAAATAAAGTAATAATTTGCATTAAACATGAAGTTATTTTGTTCTAATTTTTCCATCAACTGCTATTCCAGTTTCAGATATCGAGTTAGGAATATCCTGCTGCTAGTACAAAAAAAAAGTTTATCCCATGTATTTGAGTTATTTTCAATGAAATTTATAATTATATATTCAAACGTGGGATTGTAAAATTTACTTGAAAATTACATACAACTACTAACGATTTTTTTGTTACTTGATCATGCAGCTTTAACCTAAAATTAAGCGTTGAACATATAAAATATGTTTATTTAAAAAGAAATTTTAAAATAAAGTTTTATATGATTAAAAAATTAAAAACAAGATTTAAAGTAGGCACATAAAATATGTCCATTATATCTGTAGATTTAGTTCTGAAATATATCCCATTCATAATTTGAAGATTTTAATAGAATAAGGAAAAAATAAAATTGACTAAAACTTTTTTACGTTTCTCTTAATTTATTCCGAAAACTGATGGAAATTATGTGAAATATATTATTTTTCTTACAAACTTCTAGAAATAATTTGTGAAGTAATTTATATGAATTAATATCTGGTGTCTTTCCTTTCAAAATTCTAAGAACGCTGTCTCAGAAATAGAAACTACATTTTAATTATTAGAGATGCAATAGTTTCACTTATTTTTCTCAGGTTTTTTTAGTATTATTAATTAATTACAGTATGTTTGACAGAAATAAAATCGAATTTTAATAATTAGAGATTCAAATTTTTCCAAGAAAATTTTGCTCAATTCTTTTAGGATTAATAACTTATCACTGTATCTAGAATGATTTCATAAATAATTTATGAATCCTTATGGACTGAAAAAAAGTATCCATTTAAGAATCCTAGTCTCTAACATGAAGCCGTATTCTAAATTAAATATTCACTTTTATAAAATTCTAAAGAAATTATTCAAAGAATTTTTTTTTTGAAGATAAAAATTAATTTGGTAAAAAAAGAAAAGAGATAAAGGTGTCTCTTTTTCTTTTGGGAAAGTACAAAGAATTAAGTAAAAGTAAAATGACTTCCTTTTTTTTTTACTTCTTCTCAGAGCTGCTTCGACTAGAGTAGTGGCTGCCACCTGGTGGTTTTTCACCTTAATTATGATATCTTCCTACACGGCTAATTTGGCTGCTTTTCTAACTGTGGAGAGGATGAAATCCCCGATAGAAAATGCTGATGATCTTGCTAAACAAACCGAAATAGCTTATGGCTGCGTTGAATCTGGTTCGACTAAAGCATTTTTTCAAGTATGTATGCAATTTTTTCCGTGATCACTTTAAAAATGCTCAAAGTTTTTTTTTACGTAATTGTAGTGTCTAATATTTTGGTTTTAGGATAACTTACTATATTTTTGGCCTTCATTTATTGATTTTTTGTATTATTAAATTGATATATTCATGAATCATTTATTAATTCATATTCAGATTGGATGATAGTAAATAAACTGACGTTTCTTCCCTTAAAGATGGTTTCAAAAGTCCGTGATTTTTAAGAATAAGGAGAATAACGTTTTTATTAAACATGTTTGTATGAGAACTGTCCTCTGATAGTAAGCATAAAAGTAGTAACTTGAAAAAAATGATGATGGTTAGAGTTTAATAGTAAATGAAATACTAGAACAACCATTTAGTAATTAAAATATTCCATCTAATTATTGCGATAAAATTTCCAAAATTAAATTAGTTTGTAAGAGTAATTAAAATATTCCATTTAATTTTTGTGATAAAATTTCCAAAATTAAATTAGTTGGCAAGACAATCCACACTATCATTCCAGTAAAAATTAATTTCTCTCATTATCTTCGAAAGCATTAGTAGATGAACTTTCAGAGTTGCTAATTTTCTTTTCAAAATTATAAGTTTGTCTCCTTCAACAATAATTAGTGGTTTTGATTTTGGTTTTCATAGGTATTTTAAAAAGCATTTTAAAAATCGTTAATTTATTGGCAAATAATTCATTTATAGGACAATAATTGACATTTTTAGTATGCATGCTTTGTCACAAAGTAGTAATTTGAAAATAATTGACAATGGTTAGAGTTTAATAGTAAATGAAATACTAGCACAACTATTTGGTAATTAAAATATTCCATTTAATTATTGTGTTAAAATTTCCAAAATTAAATTAGTTGGTAAGATAGTCCAAACTATCATTCCAGTAAAAATTAATTTCTCTCATTATCTTCTAAAGCATTAGTAGATGAACTTTTTAGAGTTGCTAATTTTCTTTTCAAAATTATAAGTTTGTCTCCTTCAACAATAATTAGTGATTATGGTTTTAGTTTTCATAGGTACTTCAAAAGGCATTTTAGAAATCGTTAATTTATTGGCAAGTAACTCATTTATAGAACTTTCATTGGCATTCTTGGAATGCAAGTTTTGCCACATTTCCTGTAAGAAATTAATAACATTCCAAATGAAAATTCGAAATATATAACTTCAAAATACATACTTCATTGGAAATATGTAAATGCCAATAATCAAAACATATGTTGTTACTCAGCAAGAAAAATATTTGCAAAAGAAATACTTATAACTGAAAATATAATCAGTAGTGTTTGTCTTGAGTTCCTGAATATAATTTGTTTTTAATCAAGTAAGTGAATACAGTGATATCATTCCCTCAGAAACAAAAATTGTCTTAATATTTTTTAAATCGCTTTCATTCTTCTAACCAAATATTGCCTACGCAATAATTGCAGTAAATATTCCAGTAAAAATTAATGACATTTAAACCCACAGACATCTGTGTATTAATTATCTCTTTTATGGGAATAATTACCTTGGTAAATTCTTTTCCCTTTCTTTCTTTTTTAATGAATATTTTTATCATGCATATGATATGGTATTAATCAGTATATCTTTTAATCCAACTCCACAACGCCATTTCCCATCATTAACTTGAAATTAAAAAAATAATGGTTGTTTAGTTTCATTAAATCCATTAGTTTTAGATTACTTTCATCTCAGAGATGGATACTTTTTTTTCTATCCAAATTAATTCCTGTTTTTGGTTTGACAAAGAGCTTAGAAAGTATTAATTTTGTAATAATCTTTATCATTACAACTGCATCCTAATTTTTTTTTGCCAAATTGCTATTCCATTTTCTGCTTAATTACTGGACGAAGTAAAATTTTAGGGCTTTTTGTGGAACTTATTTCTGTTTTGGTAATTTTAGTTAATGAGCTATTCAATTATACCTCATCCAGAGATTCCACCGATATTTTGGAATTTCTGGTTTAAGTATGAAAATACTTGCAAATATTATTCAATAATTAAATATTTGCTCTTTAGCGAACAAAATTAATTAATGCATAAATATTTCTAAGTTGCTGCTTTATTTAAGTTCCATTTAGTCTTTTTTTTTACTTAGAAAAAGTAATTAGGTGCGTTTTACTAACAAAAGCATATATTCATATTTTTTTATTTATTGTATTTCTTAAGAAGCACAAGGAGAATTAGAATATATATATATATATATATATATATATATATATATATATGCAAATGTAAATTTTAGATTATGGATTATTAATAATTGTTTTATAATTAAATCCAAACTTCAAAGAACATAAAAATTACCACTTTTTTAAATATATACTAAGCATTAGAACATAAGCAAAATCTAACACCTATATGTGCACAGTACATTTTAAATAATTATTCGTTTTATGAAATAATATACAATAATATCATTGCATTGACAAAAGAAAATATATCCGTCTAATTAGAGAGTAGGAAAAAAATGAAGGGCTTTATTATAGCAACTGCTTTATAATCTAAATGGAAATTCAAAAGCTCCTATAATAGAAATACATAAGAAAAATAATGGATTTTATAATGACGACTACTCTGAAATTTTGATGAAAAGTCAAAAGCACCTCTAACAATTTTTTTTTAAAATTTTGGATTTTAAAATGACGATTTCTTTGAAATCTAAATAAGAAACTCAAAAGAACTTTTAATAGAAATCATCACAATAAAAAAATGTTGGTCTTTATAATAACGATTGATTTGAAATCTAAATGGAAACTCAAAAACACTTCTAATAAAAATCTAATAGTGAAAAATGTAATTAAGCTGAAGCTGAATCAACAAATTGGTTAAGATTTAAAAAAAGTAAGTCGATAAAGCATGATCAGCCTTTGTCAATTAATACATAATAAACAATTCTATTAATTTTTGTAAATTCTTTACATTTGCGTACATAAAATATTTCCTTTCAAACCTTATAATTTGAATTTTTAAATTACTGATCTTAATCAACTTAATTTCATTAGTATTTTTTTTTATTTTTCCGAGAATAAATATCAAATATTTCTTAGGATGCAAATTAAATTCTTAATGATTATTAAATTCTTTAATTATTTGCTATTTTTGTTGAGAACACAATGTTATTTAAATTTTCTGTTTAATAATGTTAAGATAGACCTTCCCGATTGATTTTCATACACTTTTTGTAGTGCTTCAGCTTTGAAATGTTTTGCTCTTATGTGTTTATAAAGACAATACACTAATTTAATATGAAAAAAAGGACTTAAATATAATTAATTTATAAGAGAAAATCGTTTCATTTAATTTTCTTTGATTTCATATTATTATCTCTACCTAGTCATTAAAGTGTGAAAAACTCTGTGTTAAACAGTCCGTAATATTCATAATGATAAATCAAATGTTGAAAATTAAATTATAAATTAATCAAATTAGCATAAATTTTAATAATTATTATGTCAAATTCTATTTTTTAAACACAGCGATAAAATCACCGTTTTATTGAAATTATGCTTTCAGATCTCCGAAATACCAGTTTACAAAAAGATGTGGAAATATATGGAGTCAGCAAGACCCTCTGTTTTTACAAAATCCAATAGTGAAGGAAAACAGCGGGTTTTACAAGGTGGATATGCGTTTCTTATGGAATCAACTTCGATAGAATACGAAGTTCAAAGGAATTGTGAGCTGGTGCAGATTGGGGGCCTTTTGGATACAAAAGGATATGGCATTGCTACCCCTCAAGGTATTTATATGATTTTCTTAAAAATATGTTTTACCTGTAAAATATGCCGGTGTTATAATATCAGTCCTTGCATGTCATGCACTAATGTTGTTGTTATTTATGGCACTAGCCATTGGACAAGCCCCTTGCTGATACAACAGCAGATTTAATCTGAAAAGTGTGTCTCTTGTTTTTTAACCATTTAACAGGTTTGCCCGTACGCCGTTCTCACATCGATTTATCGAATTTTGATAGTTGTAAACAAAAAATAAATCATTCGTAACTATTATAACTAAATTGTAAAATTACTTCGGATTCGTAGATAAGTCAAGTATTCCATTTGAATAAAAATAAGAAAATATTCCCAAAATAGAAGGTGTCATCCTATTAGATAGTAAGGAAAACAAACCGGTTAAGGGGTTAAGTAGCGCCAACTAGGGCCAAGACAACGACTTAGCTGCACGCACACATTCACTTGCACCGCCCCGTTTTACAAGAGGAAGGGGGCACAGTCACACGGCTCATAAATAGCACACAGAAGAACAACCATGTCCAAACCGGGATTTGATCATGCACTAATAGTAACATTAACTGCCACTAATTCATTGATACGATTATAGTAATACCAATCATTATATTACTTATTGATAGTAAAATTGTAATTATTACAGAGGAATTTTGTGCAGAGGTTATTAATTGGTACTCTAAGTTTACTGCCTCGCAGAGCCAATGTCCTAGAACAGATGTAGTACATCTTCCTTGGGATTTGAACGTCCCCGTTTAGACATGGTTGTTATGTGTACTATCTGTGAGCTGTATGAATGTGGCCACCTATAATAAGAGACTGCAAGCTAATGTGATGAGAATGTAGCTAAGTCGTACTCTTGGCCCTAGTTGGTGCTACTTCAAAAGCAAGAGACGCTCAATCGGCTTAAAATCGCTGACGGCCGCCAACACACTTGTCCATGGCAAGTTCCATTAATAACAACAACTGCCTCTCAGCGTTATACATAAAATAGGATATACACGTAATACAACTTGCTATATATGTAATACAGCGCAATTACATAATATAATTCTATTTTTTTTCCTTCAACATATGAAAATTAACTGGAAACTTCATGTAATTGATTGAACTCGCATTTGCACAAGTAATTGAATCTAAAATATCCTATAATTGAGCAACATTTTTAATTGAACTTTTTTTCGTTTGAATGATTTTATCTGTTTCTTAAGGCATGTGCCTACCCTAAAAAACACGTTTTCATGAAAATTATCGAATATTTTATTACGTGCTCATTTTATAGCCCATACATTTAAGATTCCAAAACTGTTTCATTTTTGTTCTTACGTTAATTAGAAGCAAAGTTACAGCCTAATTAATAAACCGAAAGGTGACTTTTTGCAGCCGGAAGTGGGAATTTAAAGTGACGCAAAAATGTAAACAAAACGTTTACGCGATTATTTTGTAACTTTTAAACGGTAAAAATGTCAAAATCTGTTTTTAAAATATAAATAAACGTTCATTTTTTCATTTTTAACTATTCTTTTAAAAACTGGCAGCAGTTTTTTTTTTAAATTTAAGTTTTAGTAACTGAAGGGCACATGGCAGCGGAGAGGCCATATGTCACTAAATGGCTGTGTTTCTGCCATATCCATAGATATTGAAAGAAAATTTGAATTTAGAAGTGATGACGCAATACTGCAGAATGTGTGAACAAAAAATTATTAGCGACCATGAATGCTCTATCTACAAAGGGTCATCAGGTAATATGGAAGCTTTTGAGGCATACAGAATTTTTGAACGTTCAGCATTGAAACGACATTTGCAGTACACTGAATATTTTGGTGATGGTGACTTTAAGGTTTTTTTTTAAAGTGAAAGATGCTTATGGAAAAGACAGTGTTACAAAACTTGAATGTATAGGACATGTTCAGAAAAGAGTAGGATCAAGACTGAGAAAACTAAAAAAGAAAATCAAAGAACTCGGTGGAAAAGGAAAATTAATGGATAAATTCATTGATAAACTTCAAAATTACTATGGAATTGCCATCCGCAGTAATGTTGGAGATATTGCAAAAAGGCAATCTGCTGTCATAGCTGCTTTCTTTCACTGCTGTTCTAGCAGTAGAAATTTCATGCATGGGCAGTGTCCAGAAGGGCATGACAGCTGGTATCGATATCAGCAAGCTATAAGAAATGGCAAAAAATATTCAGAAAAGTCACCAGGTCTTCCTAGTTCTGTCATGAAAGCTGTGAAATCCACGTATTTAGAACTCTGTGACAGAGAATTATTAAAAAAAATGCTTGCATGGTATGACACAGAACAATAATGAAAGTTTTAACAATGTCTTGTGGTCAATTTTACCTAAAGAACATTTTGTGGAAAGGAAACTTTGTTTTTAGGGGCTTATATGGCAACAATATTATTTAATTCTGGATATAAAGGACTATTGCCTATTTTTAAACATTTGACAATTCTACTTAATCCTCTGACTTTAAAACTCCATATGGGAATCTATGATGAACGCATTAAAAAATCAAAGCGTCAATCATTGCCCTCCACTAAATTGACAAGAAAAAAGCTGAAAGCTAAAAAAAAATCAAAATTAGTTAAAAATGAGGTTAAAGAGGGCTTAACATACAAATATGGTGAATTTTGGGGATAAAAAAACAGTAAAAAATTTTTATGGTGCAATAAAATCTTAAAATGTGTTTTCTGGAAAACTGTGTTTTTCAATATTTTGTTTTACGCTAAATATCACCAAAAAAAATTCTTTTTAAGATTTTGAAATGAAACTTTGATAAAATGTTTAAATATGTATTATCTTTGTTATGAACTAAAACCTTATCTCTATTTTCATTTTTAAAAATTTCATTGCTTTTTTTGTAATAAAAACATGTCTTTTTTTCTTTAAAAAATGAGTTTTGACACAAAATTTCAAATATTTCAAAAACTTTTTAAAATATTGCAAAGATTTTAGTTCATAACACATAACAGGGTATTATTTATGTCATGTATAAATATTATTGAGCTATATAAATTAGAATTTTTTTAGAAACTTTACCGTAAGTGCAATTTTTCATTAACATTTGACTCAATATTACCAATATTTCCAAAATTAATGATATATTTTTTTAAAAAAATTACATTTAAATTCAAAGTTTTATTTCCCATTTTAAATAAAAACATCTTTTGTTCCTGGAAAATTTAAATATTTCAAAAAAAGTCTCTGAAGGTAGGCACATACCTTAAAAAGATGAAATTTTTAATAATAATTAACTTACTTGAAGAGCTAAAAGTTTGCAGTTTTATAACATTTTGTATTGTGGTAGGTTACAAACTATTTTGATACTTTTATAAATAGATTTGCAATCAATTCTAAATTTAAATTAGTTTTTATTCCTTCAATTAAGCGTCATCAATAAAAAATAGCAGATCTTATAATTCAAAGATGTAGAATAGCAGAAATAAATAATTTTTTTTTATTGTAATGCAATAAATTGTTTTTAATAAAATTTATTCTTTAATGTAATATATTACAATGTTCACATTAATTGTAGAAGTCTTTGGTCCCTTTATTTGTATCCAAATGCTCAATTTTGAAATCTTTAATCATTATACGAATTAATATCGCTTTATCCACTTGCAGATAATTTAGCTCTGAACGCATAGCTTTTAAAAGTCCCGTTTAAAAAATAAATGTGATTTGGAAAAATTGAATTTTTTGTGTGACTATAATCATCCAGAAAAGCGGTTTAAGCATATAACTAATTGTATTTTCTATTCCGATGCGATAAGCTGCGGAATTATTCTCATACACAACCATTTGCGAATTTTTGTTCCATCCTTCTATTACGTGCATTTCCAAGCGTGTAGCACCTATACAAAAAATGAAGCAGCTTCGAAAAACACAAAAGCTCTTATCTAAAGTTAAGGGTAGATACGTGCAATTATTTGCAAACAGCCGTTTCAAAAAAGAAGGGGAAAAAAGGAAATAATTATTATTCTACCAGCAGATGAAGAGTTAAATAAGGGAATCAATCCTATTTGTGCATTTCTGATGCTTCCTGAAGTGAAATGTTCCTTTTATTTCCTAAAATTATTTTAGCCGACAGCGAAGAATTTGATGGTTATCTATGTTAATAACTTTGCAATAGCTTATTTTTTTTTTCAAAATCATCCCAAAAACCTCGAAAACCGTTTTTACTTAGTAAGTCAATAAAAATGTACATTTTCAAATAAAATAAAATACTGAGTACTTTTTAATTTAATTCCAGAAAATTCTTTTTCCTCCTCTCTATCAGTTTCCGCTGTTCCTAGAAAGTAATAGAAATTATATTTTATAATCACCAATTGTGGCTGCTCTCAAATACATGTTCAGATCTCGAGTTTTTTTAAAGGAAATTGTGGGAAAAAATAGAAATTTCTACTAAACTGAGATATAATAGTGGGTTAGGATGGAGATTAGAGTTTCCTTCATTTTTAAGATATCATTTATGGCTTCCTATTGACATGTTCTTAAAATTCTATACACTTTAATAAATTCTGGAAAAATCGAATTTTATATTTTATTCATATGTATCCATTTCTAAATTATTCCAATGAAACTAAATTAAACGAAGTAGCATCGTGACTCAATTTTGGAGATTATTAGTTAATAAAGGACGAAAAATTGTTTTAGATATTTAAAAAAAAATTCAATTTTTAAAACTTTTATTTTGTTTAGTAAGTAATAAATCCTTTTGAACCACAAAATTTTGAATATGCGGTTCTTTTTTTTATAACAAATCATCAAATAAAACTAAGCAAATCGAAAACTGACGATATCTTGCATAAATTTCATACATTTGGAAATATTGAAAAGTGATTTTTATTTTGCAAATAAAAAAAGCAACATTAACGGCAGGTTTATACTTTATATTTGATGGTGTCCATGATTAATTCTGATTCAAAAGCGTAACAATCCTGAACATTCCCTTCCTGATCCCGATCGTTAATATCCACCATGCACACCCTGATCAAAACGTTATCATAAATATTCAAACCCCAAATCCTTAATAAAGTTCTTTCGAATTACGATTCTCAAATTATCTGCAGGTGATGCTTCATATCCCTGCGATCTTTCAAAGAATTTTCAAAAAGGAGATGTAACGAACTCTCCCCACGAAATAAATTTCGCCTTTACAACCGGCCAATCAATAAGTTCCGGGCTCTTTGTTAAACTACCCCCATTCGGAGCGGTTCGCTATAGATTTCCGATAGCGAACGACTGATACGCCCTTTACCTTCGGCTCTTCAAAACACACCCATATTCATGCGAACACACACACACACACACGCCGACAGTACTAATTGGCTGATTCAGCGGAATTGTCCCCCGAGCAAAGTCAAAGAATTTGCTTAGCTGGCGTACCTGGACTGGTCTTCAAACTTCGGGCCAGAACTTTTCTTGTTTCAACGAATTTCTGTTGTCTTACCCCACCGATCGGTTTCTGGAGGAATTATTAGTGGCCCCCTGAAAACCTTATTACCCATAAAATGAAGTTCGGCTTTGATGTTTCGGTTTTCACGTAAAGTCTGCTGCTAACGGAAATTAATGGCTCATATCGAATAGCCTTCAAGCTCGGTTAATTATTTAAAACGGATAGTTTATTCAGTTTTAGCCCGTTCAGCAATCTGTCGAATTTTGTTCCCATTTCCTCTAAATAGTAATTATTGCTTTTGCATACAAAAGTTTTCCTGGGAGGGTATTTATTTAATGCAAGTAATCTATAAAATATTACTTAGAGATATTTAATCATGTCAGAAAGGATGTCATTTTTGAGTAAAAGGTTTTTGGCATCGAAAAAAAAAAATTCGTTGCCGAAAAATAAAAATTTAAATCCGTAGACTAAAAATAAAATAGTTATTATCTGTACAAACATCTCAAAAAATCAACTATTAATAACGTGTAGCCATTGCATGTATAAAAGCTCTGATTAAATAAAACCTTAATTACTACAGCAAAAAGAGCCTATAAAAATGAGATAGACAAAAATTCGTAGAGGAAAAAAAACTTAGGCGAAAAATTTTAATGTTATTATCTGCACAAGCATTTCAAAAAAATCAGCTATTAATGATGTATTGCCATTGTATTTACAAAGAAATTGATTTTAAAAACATAATTACTACAGCAAATAGAACCGAGAAAATGTCATTTTGAGCTCGTTATTATATGAAATGAAATAAATAGGAAATAGGATATTTTTTAAAATAATAAAGGCGAGACAAATTTTTTTGTATCTTTGCTAAAGTTACCCATTCAATGAAACAATTAAAATTGATAAAAATATCATTTAACTTTCACCAGCAAGTGGTGCTTGGCAGTTGAAGAAATTGTGTTCTGACATGATACATTGAAATACGCATAGCAGGTTTCAATTTATCCTTTATTTATTTTTGCATTTCTCAAATAGAATGATAATACATAGGTCATGAAAATTCTTAGGATAATAATTGGTAATTATTTGATCGAGTCATTTTTTTTTCAAAACACATTTATAACAATTGAGAAAATATTTATGAACAGAAAGAATGCAATTCTAATAAATATATACCTTTAAATATTGGTTTTTTTTCAGCTTATCGTATATCTGGATACATAGTTTCACTTGCATAATTTTGAAACATAGTCATTTCAAGAAGATAGCATTTGAAATAATAGTTTTTCTCTCTCTTAGAATATCCGTAACACACCGTTGAAAGACTGCAATACCATTAACCCTTTGCAGTCCAAAAAATAATTAGATTCAAAATTATTCACCTAGTACAAAGATTTGTTTATTGCTATGAAAAATAAATATATATGATTCTTTTAAGTCGAATTTCCTTGAAAAATTAATCTACATCTCTTAACGATTAGGTAGGGGGTTTTAACAATTGAATTTGAAAAACAAATAAATAAAACGTCAAAATGACGCACAGTCTTGAATGTCGTGTAAAATTCAACATCGGGCTGCAAAGGGTTAATATAATAGGCATTAGGTTGACGAAAAAGATAGCATAATAGTCATTAAGTTGGCTCCGTAAAACAAGGAATTCGAATTCCAGACATTAATATCACTTAGGCTCTACATTATACGAGTAGTGTATAACCCTTAAAATATATTGACTATAAATTTACTGTAGTAATTTTTTTCCGAAGTCTGTTTTATTTTGGCTTTTCCGCAGAAGTCAGTCAATTTTGGACTTGCAATGTAAAAGTCAACAAAAATGGCAATCTACATGAGTCATAAATATCAATCTAAACTTCAACTTTTTTCTATATTCGGCATTGTTTTGACAAAATTCGGACACCATTGGACCACAGCATTAAAGCACAGTTTCATCAAGCTAATGAATTAGAATACTTAGCAGGGATGGAAAATATTGAAAAGTTTTCTTTACTCTAAATCTAAAATTCACTAAAAGGTTTTATTGAATTTCAATCTCATTTATTTGCATGTAAATTTATTATTACTATGTGAATACAAAGAAGAAAAGAACGTGTGAAAACTCACAACTCTAGATTTGTAAAACTAAGTGCGATATGTTGTGATTTTCCTCTTCCTATTCCCCACACATTTTAAGAATTTCTTTTGTCTTATCCTTTGATTAGTATTTTAGGCAGATATTTTAGCAGATTCGTTTTTTTAGACATATATCATTTTCAAAAAAAACATGCAATATTTATTATTGACGATCTGTGGCTGACTGATTACTGCCCTAGGACCAAGTTTACAACGTTCTGATTTGTAAAAAGTAGGATATCCATTAGGCAAAAATGCACTTCAACTCAAGAGATGTTATCTGGCTTATGAAGTTAATGCCACATATCTTTGCAAGGTTTAATTATTCACTGACAGAACTGTTGGCAATAAATTAATTATTCCAAGCTTTAAAAATATACTCCTTAACAGTATGAAACCTGATGAGTAACCATTTTCGCATGATTTAACCCTTTATTTAGTTTTATTTTGTTTAATTTGTTTTATGTTTTATGTTACAAAAAATGCAAATTTATAATCATATTTTCCCACTTTTTTAATTTGCTAGTATCTTGAAAATTTTATATTGCTATTTTCTTACTGATCCCATTGATCATTTTAATACATAAATAAATTTATTTTCATATAATCAATTTCTTTAATTCCTAATCTGAAAATTTATTTAACTTCATTAATCGATGGCTCGTCAGTCTTGTGCCATGTTTTGTTATTTAAAACTCTTTAATAACATAAGATGCATTTTAGAAATTGAAGCATAAGTGCAGTAAATTTCTTATCGTTTAAATTATTTAATACATTTATTTACTTAAAATTAAGAATTTAAATTATTAGATCGGTTTGTCAGATACTTGGTAGCTTAGTTATGTAGAATCTAAAGCTACGGTATAAAGAATGAGAGAAAAAAAAACAAATTCCATAAAAATTCGACAAGAAGTATAAATTATAAACTAGAAATTTATATATATATAAATAGATATATATATATATATATATATATATATATATATATATATATATATATATATATATATATATATATATATATATATAAATGTATACTTTTTATACAAGTGTTTATCAAAATAATGGAAACACCTGCGAATAACAGTGACCATTTTGAATGCGCTCTTAAGCCTTAAAATATAATAATATACAAACATGTCTTTCCATATATACCCATCTTCCATTTGTCAAGGAGGAGGTGGATCTGTTATGACATATGCAGCCATTTTCTGCATAACCAATTATATATCTAAAGGGATCCCCCAGGGAACACCTTGTAACGTTTTGGGCGGGGCTACTGGTGAGTTGGGCCGAAGACAAGCCAGGTCTTGGAGAAATAAAAATCTATTTATTTTCAGCTATAATACATATATATTTTTCGCACAAATACACCTTCTTGATTAAAAAGGTTACAGGATTCCACTAGGGAGAAGTGCTGTGCCTCAAATAGTCAGGTAGTCTCTCTCGTAGATGAAGACGGAGGGTGGAGTTCTTGAAACTCCCGCAAGATCTGGCCCGAGGTTCGGGATTCTCTGCTTGTTGATTATCCTGCTGGGTTTTGTAGAGCGTAAAGTGATGAACTGGCTGGAAGAGCAACTCAGGAGGCAGCTGTTCAACTGGTTGGAGGTATTCCCAAAGCTCGGATGAGCTTTCACACTTCAGACGAGACGCTGAAAGGTTCCGATGAACTCCACGTGGGCTCGGCTACAGGGTGAGGCGGCCTACGTACATTCCAAAATTCTCTCCTGAGAATTTTCCACAGAATTCCAAGTTGAATTCTCGCTCCAATCACCAGCTGATGCTACTCGTCAGTCTCCTTGTCAGTCTCTTCCCAGATCGCTTTTTCACACCGTTTTTATCTCGGTCTCAGAAACCGGCCCTTGGTGGCAAATGACCAATCAGCATCATTCCCGCAGTTTTTGATCACCTGGCCCAAGTTATCTCTCCAATCACAAGAGAGGGGTAAATGGCGTCTAACCAGGAGACATCTTGGTCCCGTCTAGTCTGCAGTTTTCCCCTTTCACAAATTCCTGGTTATCTATCGTTGTTTCCCGTGAGAAAGCAATTTGATATCTTCTCACCTGTTATCTATATGAAACCGCCGCATCCGTTATCGATGGTTGTTCCCGTGGGAAGCAATTTGATTCTACTTGTTATCTATGCGGAAACGTCACAACTTCGTTAATTGGGGATGAGAGGCTTCCGGTATGGTGGTTGTATCTCGCCAACCCGGTAGGTACACTAATAGGCGGGGGTTAAATTCATCCCATTAATGACAGGACGTACTTCTTTCGGGGATGGTTGTACCTTGGGCGGTGATGGCCATTACGTTGCCGCAAATTGTTTTTGGGGATGATCCAGTTTATTCAATAGCTAGGATTAATCCGTGTGCCTTCATTTACTGATTGGAGAGTCTGTCCTATGACTATCCCTGAAAGGAAGGGTCACTAGGTAAAAGTATAGAGAAATTTTAGCTGGCCTGGTCGATCCCATGATGCAAAATTTGTTTCCTTTAAGAGATGGAATTTTGCAGTATGATAAAGCCCCTATCCATACATCGGGGACTTGTTCGATTATGGGCTGATAAAAACGAAAATGAAATTAAACATCTGCATTGGCTCGTAAAGTTACCTGATCTCAATATAATTCAACATTTTTAAATTAGCTGTAATTGATTTGACCCCAACTTTGAAATGATAAATTCAGATAACTAATAACTTGATTTATAATAAACAAGTAATACACAAAGACATTTTCCTCAAAAATAAAACTTTGTCCTCAAAATAAAAGAAAACGAAGTCACATTGAATTTAAATTTTGAGTTATCTTGTAGGCACGCAATTTCCTAGTATTATTTCATAAGAAAATGAAGGTGAAGGTAATGATTCCAGATTGATTTCGGAGACTGATATATTTCAGAATTATTTAATTTCTTAGACTTAATTTAAGAAAAAAAAATTACATAACATAAATTTCTTCAATCTTTTTTAAAATCAAATTTTCAAATTTTTCAATATGCATAATTGTTGCACAAAATATAATAAAACTTTGAGTGAATTATTTTAGAAACACACATTTTAACGGTTTTAATGATATTACAAAGACAGAAATTTTGCAGAAGGGGTATATTAAAAATCCAAATTCTTGAAATATTAAAAAAAAATTTATATATGCACTGTTTATATCTCTATGGATCTATTAACTTTTCTATTGTATTATTAATTCTAAAGCCTATCTTTGATATCTGGATTCATCAAATGATAGCTTGTATTTAAAAAAGTGAAATATATTTTTGGAAATCCATTAGCGTGTCATCTGTTTGAAATTTATCAAAATACAGAATTGCAATTAAAAAATAAAGAAAAAAATCTAGAAGAAAATACTGAAATTAACGATCA
>JAOUZG010040071.1:6093217-6140226 GCA_026289955.1 Argiope argentata
TTGTATTTAAAAATAGTGTAATATAATTTTGGAATTATGTTATTATGTAATCTGTTTGAAATTCATCAAAATATAGAATTGCAAATGAAAAAGACATATATAAAATTTTAATAGAAAATATTGGAATTATTGATTACTTTTTAGTTTAACTATTTGTTACAAAGTTTGATTTTCAAAAAAATGATGCAACATTATTAGTATTATCGCTTAAAAATAATTAAATAATTATTAAATATCACATTATAATCGAGATTCGCTATGTATCATAGAAGAGTTTAGCATATAATTAAGTAGCTTTTTTTGAAGGAAAAAAATATTTGTAAGTTTATTTATTCTTAAAATGAAAAAAAAAAAATCCGGAAGAGGACTGAAACAATCCTATTTCTTCTGAATCACTTAACATCAGCGTCAGATGCTGAGATATCCTGCTATGTGAAAAATGGTCTTTTCAGCCATATTTCAAAAATGCAATACTTTAAAAGTATGACAGGATTTTTCCTCTATCTCAGAAAATCTAGTAACTGCTGAGTAAATCTACCATTCGGTATTTATTTTAGACTCCGCATGTTGTTCTCTCGATCGCAGTCGCGGCATGATATGTTCAAGTGACAAGAAAGAAATATAAATCTATACAAATATAACTGTCTAGATTTATCTTTCCTTGAAAAATAATTTCTGAGGCATATGAGGGTTGATCTATTGATATGCATTCAGTTAGAGTTTACTACAAATTTTTATTCTTTCTATTGTATCATTTTGTCATATGAAAAATATGGCACATTCGATCATTAAATAACAATACGTTCTTTGTCCAACAAAGGAACACTTTGTGAGTTTCGATGAATTTATTCACTTCTATTTTCCTCATTTTTATTTCCCATATACTTTTATAGCTACGATATAAGAATTCGTTAATAATGTTTATTTCATTTTTTAATTAAAATTAAAAATATATAAACTCCATTCTTTGTCATAGTTATAATACTATTTGTAGATTTGTGGAAATTAACTGAAAAATTTCTTTGTTCTCTAAAAAATTTCGATTTAAACTGATTTTTCATTACTTAAAGCATTATTTTACACAATATGGTTCAAACTTTTTAAACTACTGAGGGAAAAAGTACTTTAGTGTAATAATATATGATTTTTAATATCTCCTTACTTTTACGCATCATTATTTTACTGTGGCTAGTTGAAACATTAGAGTAAAATGAGGTTTTGGCATTTGCTGTAGAGAAATAGAATAAGATAGGAAAAAATAATGAGATGGAATAAAAAAATATATAAAGAATTTTATTCCCGTAAAGGTAAAAAGGATGTTCACAGCTCTTAAAGCTTAATTTTTTTAAGGAAGTTAAAATGACATCCACTTGTGTTTTTTTATGAATTCTGTCCTATATTCGAGATTCAAATGTTTGTTGTTTGAATCAGACTTTTATTAGATGTCAAGCTGCTTTTGATCTAACACACATGACGCTGACCACCACCGAAGATGGAAATATATTGTTGAAGTTAAGACAAGTTATTTTCACATACTTAAGAATCCAAAGAAATGGTTTTCATTGATATGAAAAGAGAAAAAAAATTATAATTGCAAAATATAAATAAACTGCGCAAATTTAAAATTTCAAGATACTAACCAAAGTGAATCTTGATGAATTTGCAATCAAGTCATAAAAAAGTATTATAATTGGAGATAATGAATGAATGTTGCTTTTACTAATGGCACTTGACAAGGACGACGTGCTGACGGCCGTCAAGCGCCTCTTATGAATGAGCGCCACTTATTTCTGAAATAATGCCGACTAAGGCCAAGAGTATGACATAACTACACACTCATTATATTTGCCTGCCCAACCCCTTATTATAAGAGGGTACATTCATACAACTAATAGATAGCAGACAGGAGAACAACCATGTCCGAACCGGGACTCCAACAGGGGACTCCCAAATCACGAGGAAGATTTGTGTTAGGACGTCGGCACTGCGAGGTAGTAAACTTATAGTACCAATTAAGGACTTCTATACAAAATTCCCCTGTAATAATTGCAATGATAATATCAATTAGTAATATAATTGCTGATATTATTATAATTGTATCAATTAATTAGTGGTAATTAATGTTACTATTAGTTTATGATTAAGTCCCGGTTCGGGCATACTTGTTCTTCTGTGTACTATCTGTGAGATGTGTGACTGTGCCTCCCCTCCCCCTACAAAAAGGGGCTGTGCAAGCAAATCTGATGAGCGTATAGATAAATTGTACTCTTGGCCCTAGTTGGCGCTACTTCAAAAACAAGAGATGCTTCTTTCGGCTTAAATCTGCTGCTATATCAGCAGGGGGGTTGTATAAGGACAAGTGCCATAAGCAACAACATAAACTTTAGTGAATGATATGCTTCTCCTGTTTTTGAAGTAGTGACAACTAGGACCAAGAATACGACTTAGCTACACATTCCTCACATTTTCTTGCACAGTCCCTTTCACCAGGGGGCACAGTCACACACCCCACGGAGAGTACAAAAAAGAACAACAATGCCCTAACTGGGACTAGAACCCAGGACGCGATATCACGAGGAAGACGCACTACCTCTGTCCCAGAACACCTGCTTAATAAATGTATTCTGAGTAGTATATATAATGTTTTTCAAATTCATAACTACTTTAGTGAATTAGACTGACAGATTTATGGCCTTATTTATTTAGTTAAATCTTTTTCATATCACCTTTTGTAATTTAAATTTTGCAGTAAATGCAGTTTTAATTTCACTTCCAAATTTGCTAATTTTCCCACAGGTTAAATAGAATTGTATTTTATTTAGATGTTAAATATGGAAGGAAACAAAAGAAAAACTAGAAATGTTTTTATAGCGTACAAGGGCATAATTTTTACACTTTTTTGGTTAAAAAAATGTAATTATGTTAGTTATTTTTTTTGCTGTCTTGTTTCGTTTCTGAATAGCAAATAATGACATTATTTAAAAACTTTGCAAAAAAGTAAAGAAAAAAGAGAAGAAGACTCTATACGAAAAGTAAATTTTCAACGAAATGCTTCAATTCTATGTTTTTTATGCAAAAAATTTAATATATTAATGATTATTCATAGTTTTATTTCATTTTCGAATAGCCCCTAACACATTATTCAGTTAGTAAAAAAGAAAAAATAAATTACATAAGGTAAAGAAAAAAAACAGTTTTTTTCCACAAAATGCAATAGTTTTATATATGTACTCCAAAAAAATATCATTCTTTTAGTAATTATTCACAATTTTATTTCATTTTTGAATAAAACAAAATACCCATTACATTATTTAGACGTCTGAAAATAAAACTACACTAGAAAATTCAATTTTTACGAAATGACATAACATTACGTTTTACTACATAAAAATATTGTTTGTTCTAGTGACTTCACAGTTTTATTTCATTTTCGGAAATTGTATTTTGACATATTTCACTTTACCTCTTGACCATCATGATTCCACGCTCTCTGAATCCAAATATTATTCCACGGTTACCCTAAGGCAAACAGTTCTACTGCTGCTATATATGCGGTTAGAAGTTACATGAAAATGTTATGAGGATAAATATGTATTAGAAATCAGATATTTATACAAGAAGGGAGTTTATCAGAATAATTGAGGATAAAAATAATATTTGCTCCTTCAAATTTCTTTCCAAAGCAGGTATTTATAGCTTTTGGCCACCAGAAAATGCATTATTGAAATCGTATCAACTTTATAAGCTTAGGAATAGTTATAAAAAAATTATGCAAATCAGTATAATCAATAAAATTAATTCATTTTACTTTCAAGAACCATTATATCATTTTAATAACAATTTTATGTATGCTTATTAAGTAAATATTCATTTCGACATGAATAATAGATTCTTTTGAGGCAAAATACAAATTTTAATCCGTATTTCATTGTAAACTAATGCTTTAGTTCTGGCAATTACCATAATTTGGTTTTAGTTTTGAAATACTTAGAGAGATTTTATTTTAAAATTATATAAGATCTAATTTTTTTAAACATACAGGTTTTATTTAATTGAAAATGCTAATTCTTTTCATAACTTATAAATTTGCATATAATAATTGAATACATAGAATAAATTTATTGATTAAATTTTTGTTCAGGTGGGAAAAAAACTTCATAATATAGATTGAAATTGATTTATATTCATTCTGTAGGGACAAATAATTTCTAGCCCATATATAGAGATGGAGGTAATTATGCTCGCAAGATAAAAAAAATTAGTTGTAATGTGAAATGATAATTTATTTGACATTTTTTTCTTTAATAATTTCTAATATAAGTCATGGAATTATTGATAGAATAAACAACCTATATGAAGTTGAAAACTTCAAAAATTATTCCAAATACATATAATATTATTCTAACTATTACTAAATATTAAGATGAGGTATTATATAACAGTAATTCAGCGAAACATTTTATATTGATTTTTATCCGATTCATAAAAATGGCTCCAAATTTCATGCGCCAAAAACAGAAAGAAGGAAATTGTAACATTGAATAACGTTTCTCTGAAAGTCAAATTTCATGAGAAATGACTCTTTTTACTTCGTTGATGTAAATTATTTAATAGAGAATAAGTCATTGATTTGATTTATTCTTCACTTTTTTCATATAACTAAAATACGTTGCCATATATATTTTAGTTTATCTTAATAAAAAAAATATTATTGGCTTTTTAAACCCAGAATTATTTGTTTTTCCAATATATTTTTAATTCAATAAAGTACTTGAAATTCAATTTTTGCTATCATAAATATTATTAGAGTTTTTCTTTTTTGTAATAAAATAATTTTAATAATTATTTACATGAGCAATACCGTCATACCTCATATATAATTATTTTTAATCTTTTCTTAAATTGTTTTCTTTTTTTTAAAAAGCCCCACATACTTTATAGTACATTTAGCTAGATAACTAAGATAAAAAAAGTGCGGTTCAAAGTGAATATAGTTTAATAATAACTTTATTCAATTAATTTATTTCCCTTATCCCTTAATATAACAAGATATTCAGAGTTTCGTGCTTTGTGGGAAAAATATCATTAATATTTCAGCATTTTAGGTTTATGTGTAATTCTTAATAGGAATAAGGAAAATGTTAAATAAAATAAAACAAATTATTTGTTTTGCAAAATTTGCAACGTTGTTAAGAAACTATTTTACCTATATTTCAGTATATCTTACTTATTTTCTTCGTAAATAACAAAACTTCTATTTATAGTGTCATTCTAAACTTATTTCAAAACTTATTCTTTGGTGAGAATCAGAGTCGATGAATTATTTATATTATCTCTGGAACGTTTTTCGTCTATATTTTTCAATTTTTTGGTAGATATTGTCCATCTGTGGATTCATTGTGCTCTTCAATTTTTTCCATATAAGAAATATAGATATATATTTTTTGTACTTTAATAAGTTTTCTTTACTCTACAACAAAGTAAAGGCAAGAATGCAAACATTTATTTCGGAGTGAAATATTTGCTCATCTCCTGGTAAGCAAGGGTTTCAAAGAGAGAGAAAAAAATCGTTGATTTTCTCATGCTTCCATGAAATGATTTCTTTCTTTATTTTTTTTTTCTTTTCTATTTTAAACTTAATGTTTTGAACCAAAAATAAATGTAGCAATTTCTGACGTTCAAAAAAATATATTAAACCGAGATATTCGCCGTTCCGAAAATAATGCAAGCTTCTAGTTTAAACCACAGCAGAGGAAAAGACATTTCCCTTCTTTCTACGTCTGAGGAACATTATCTGCTTCGAATGCTTCCAAAATCGCTTACTTCACGCACCAAGGTGATCTCAAACTTTTGAAAGGAGTTTACTCTTTTTCTTTCTCCACTTTATTCTAGGCTCTCCCTACACCACGCCCTTTTCCAGCGTTATTCTGAGGCTACAAGAAGACGGTGTCTTGCATGAACTGAAAGAAAGATGGTGGACACCGGAAGGCGAAACCTGTCCCCCTGAAGAGAAGAAAGTGGGAAAAATCACGAGCGAACTCAGTTTTGTGAATGTTGGGGGAATATTTCTGGTGCTTCTGGCAGGAACAGGAAGTGCATGTGTCTTGGTGGTGATCGAATTTATCACAAAAAGCAGGCATCGTAGAGTAAGTGTTGGTTTATGCTTAAAATACATTTCGAAATAAACGTATCGATTATGTAGAACATTTTTCTAATCGAATATTTACTGCTAATTCATCATGTCTATTACATCAGTAACTTCATTAAATGACTTTAAATCATCAACTATCATTTAAAAAAATGCAAAAAAAATCTTTAAATTGTACATATTTTTAATTAAACATTTGCAGTGGATTTATTATAATTGTTATATCATTTTAGATGATGCATTAAAAACATTTTTAAATTTTAAACAGAAGCATTTTAACTCTCCATTCACAATCCTTTCATTATGATCGGAACATTTAGTATGTCATTATAGGTCAGTTATTTCCAATCTGTTAACAACATGACAAGTTGGGAAAATTATGATTAACCTAAAAATGGATTAATATTAGAATTTAAAACATAATGTTCAGTAATAATTTTTGCTGATTGCACGTGTAATGATTTTGATTAGCCCATCACTTTTTGGATTTTTATTAAAAAGTGTACTAATTATAGCAAATATCGGTTCTTACGTATTAAGCCGTCGATTTTTATCGCCAAATTTGAAGAGCCGCCAATAAGCTGTTAAACTACTAATAATGGAAAACAACCGCCATTATTTTAAAAATTGAGGAAACCTTAACTGTAGTCCGCCATTTTGTTAGTTTTCCAGAGGATCATTAAGCGCCTTTTCAGTTCTGATTTTTTTTGACTAGTTAAAATGATTAAAATATGGGATTTGCCTGCCAACGAAAAAGATGCAGTGACGTATTTCCAAAATTATGTAATTATTCCATCTAAAAATACGTATTTGAAAGGGCACGCGATGATTTTATAATTGAAAACGTACAAACAATGGCGGTGTTATGTATCAAAGAGTTCTGACCACCTAAGTAAATTGGTTCGAGGTAGTTGGCAAATGTTGACACATCGAAGGTCTAATACGTAAATGCAGCCAAGGTGGTTGACGACCGTTGCCACATCGACGGCCTGATACGTGAGTACCAAAATATGAACAATTATGATAAATATTCCAATAAATCATTCACAAAATGCATTATGTTTAAATATAGTTTATTGTTTTATTTATATCTGTAGATAATAAATAGTAAGGTAGCTAACTCCGATTCAACAAAAAGTTTATCCAAACAGGTTAAAACTATAAATTTGCAAAATGCATCTTACTTTATCTTCCCACCCCTTTAGAATAGATAGAGTGCATTTTTAATAGTTACATTAACATGAACCATTTTAATAAAAAATATCCGAGAAAAATATTTATTATTTTATAATACAAGAGGACAAGGGGGAAAAGTTTCATGGCGATGTGAGATAAGTAGGTGTTTATAGCAACTCCATTCTTAAAGTACGTAATTGTTTATAATTCACCAATTATTAGTAACTGGAAAAATTTTTGAAGGCAATTAGGAAGGCACGCTGGCAGAAGCTATGTCTTAGCGGCTCCTTTTCTTCAGTAGACACGTTATCAGTTGTGAGGAAGAAGCCACCATGCCATTGTTATTACCCCCATGTTATTGGAAGCGAGAACCAATTAGTAAACCGGAAAATTCTCATGTGCATTTTTGAGTTGCTCTTAGATGGGAGCAATTTTAAAATTTAAGATGAACGGAGAGAGAAAATTCCATCAGACACTGAATTAGCCCACTATCTTTTACTTAACTAATGCTTGCTACTTATCTAAGTCTGGTTTTAAAAAAAATATACGTCATTGATTTTAAATTCAAATATTATTTAGAATATTTTCTTACGGTAAGTATTTGAATTCAGAATACAGACAAACCTAAAACAGAGGATATTTTTTGCATTTAATCGATTAAAAAAAAGAATAATTTTAATTAATAAAAATATAATAATCTCTGCTTTAAAACTGCGATATCTACAGTGTTGTTGCTGTGACTAATGGCACTTGCCGTGTACAAGCCCCAGCTGATGCGATCAACAGAAATAAGGCCTAAGAAATGCGTATCTTTGTTTTTTTTACAACTATAGCCATCTAGGGCCAAGAGTACGACTTAGCTACATACATGTCACAACCCTTTTTTAGGGGGTGGACTTCATTCATGCAAATTCATTCATTCATCTCAGATCGCAATTTAGACCTGGAACAGAGAACGATCACCTCTAACCCAGTACCCCTAGTGGTATTACTGCCGACATGGAGGACTTTGCGACCACGAAATCTTTTGAGAGCGCCAACCGCCGCACACACGGGGAATCTTTTGGTCGGTGAGTTTAGAACTCATAAACTAAGCTTACGAGTTCAACCCTCTACCAACCAGGACATCCCGTCCCGATATAAACAGTAGCAGTAATGAAAAATTCTTAGTTAACATATGAAATTAATATTTTAATTTAAAATCCTTTGGAATACATTAAATTGGCTGGGAAATGAAAAGTAAGATTTTATAATTTTTACTGCTTCATCATTGTTTTTATTCTTGAAATACCCAAGTCTGCCTATCAGGTTGCGAGGATTCTAATCTGATGCATTTTTATACATAAGTTCTTGTTGTGATTTGTATAAACTATAAGAAGCATTTTGAGGAAATATATAAATCCAGATTTGTTGAGGTATTTGTCGATTTTGAGATGAAGCTGCCGATTGGCTTTTTCAACAATCTCTGAGAAAACTAATTGCAGCCATAATATTAAAAAAATTGGGAAAAGAAATGTTTTTTGTATGTGCTGTGCCTGAGTGGTTTACTTATTAAAACAATTTAATTCACAAACCATCTTTGAAATCTGCAATAAGTTTTTATACATTTCTAATATGGTATTTCTTATTTGCAGAAAAGGCGGCGAAGGTAGCAATGTGGAAAATGCTACTCTGAAAAACTGTAAGTATGAAGCTCAATTTGCTTGACAAAATTATTTATCTAGATTACATTATTTATCAAATAAAATACCATGGTGATTGATCAATATTAATGTCTTAAATTAAAATATACAAACCAAACTGCATCTTATTTACCTACTGAATTGAGTTTTTTTTGTCATTAAGGTAAAAGCATTAACATTTTTAAACATTAGTAAAAATACGTTAGTAAAATTTGTCCAGAATTCATTTTGCTGATTGCTTAGCAGTGTTTCATTTCCAGTACTTATATCCGTCAAGCGAGGCTTAAGAAAACTCAAGAAAAGGTTTAAGAAAAAAAATCTGTTAGGTTTTAAGAAAACAAAAGCTTTTAGTTTTGTTATACAATGTAGCATTAATGTAATAACATTAATAAAGGTACTCTTAACTAGTTTTTTGAATAATATAAAAATTTAATTGATTTTTTACCAGGAAAGAGAACAAGAAATAAAAATTAAAATGAAATTACTTATCTATGTATCATGGTCATTTTATAAAATAAAATGTAGTCTTCTATATCAGATAATATTAGCCATATAGTTAGTTTGTTTTGTTATAAAGCATTCTGGATCAATTATAAAAAAATATTATGCTAAAAATTATATCGCCAGCATTTTTTTTTAAATCTAGAATGAAGCAATGGTTACAACTTTTATTTCAAATGAAATCTTGTTGCACAAATGAATAATATAGCATTTTTATTAATTACACTACCTACAGATCTTCAATTAGCTTACGAAATGGCAATATAAATGTAATGACATATATTCAGTTAAGGAAGTGTTTCTTAAATAATGAATCAAATTGGTTATCCATTAATTTGACATATGAAATTAAATAACTTCCTTAATCGAACTTTCATTTGGAAACCTGATTACAGAAAATACCCTAAACTAACTGTTTTATATAATGAACCAGTCAGAAAGCCATTTTCTTTATTTATATTTTGGCCCGTAATAAAGATTAGGTTTAGAACTCTAATATCCATCCAACTCCAGCGAGAAGCATTAGCACTGGACCAGTACCACTTACACAATAGATAACTTCCTTATCGTCTTTCTCATAATCATCTGAAAACAAATAATAGGTTCTTCCACTGAGGCATGCGTTAATAAAAGCAGATAGAGAATTTAATTTGAAACCACAATAATCTTTGCACTTACTAACCAAAATTAAATTTTAAACAAATACTCTAGAGGGAAAATGCGACGAATTTTAATCAGATATGACATTTAATTTATTAAAATCGGAAGGAAGATATTTTAGCAAGTACACAGAAAGTGGAAATTATGCTAAAATAATGAAGCCGTTATCTATTATTAATCAGTTTGATTCTTCAATTAAACAGAATGTGAAGTATTTAATTTTATAATACATTAAGGAATCTTAATTTGGTAGTGGATGTAAAATTCGATATCTTGAAAATTAATAGTAGTTATTTTATAGTCTTCCATAAATTGTTGGATGGGGAATTTCATAACGTTGACTACATTGTTTGATTTGACACAAAACTATGTTTAATTAATCATAAATACACATGATGCTCAACAGTGGTAAGATGAGAATTTCTTAAATGGTGTGAAACAGAGACTGCTATAAGAGAAATTGAGATAGATTTTGACTCAATTAACCAATAAACATAATATTATTGAATCGGAAGGAAGTAATGTGAAAATTCTCAGCCATAATTAAATAGAGAGCACAGAAATAATTAAGTTACTTTACTCGCTGGGATACGTGGTAATTTAGAAGTCCCTATGGCGTTTTAGATTCGAATTTCAGAAAGTGAACGTGCATAAAAGGAATCAATGTTAATTTAAAATAAATGAAAATTACGTATGAGAAAAATGAGTTACCAATAAGGAAAGGATAATGTGTACTATTTCATTATCAGTCACATTTGAAATATTGATTTTAAAATTCAAAACATTTGAATTATCTGTCCAACTGTAAAGTTGCGATTGTATATGGAAGGAACCAATTAATTTTAGTATAATATTGCTCAAGGGATTATTATGGTGTACTAATTTATGAAATAATTTTGCTATTCGATTTTTTATTAGTGATCATATGTCTAAATTTAGAATATTTTCTCTATATCTCCAGAAATAAAAAGGAAATGACCAAGATATTATCTGCATATTAAAGGCGATTTTACTGCCTGACCAGTGGTGCGGAAAAGGTTACCAGAAATTTCAAGAAACTTCCAAATTTCGCATATTTTTATGAATATAACTCGGTGTCAGATAACATTGACGTTGAAACAGTTCCTTTGCGATATGATGATGCTCGTTTCATAAGTGCTCCTGCTCTCCTGACGATTGCTCTAACCTGGAATATTGCACTTGGCATCAAATATCGATGCGCTGAATGAAACTATTGAAACTAATATGCATATTTCTCCAAAATGTCAATGTGAATTAAGTGTATTCCATTTTACAAACTTATGTGTGTATGTGTTGAAGTAAGCTGTTTCTTATATGCTATTGTGGTACAGATAATGCACTTTCGAAATGTTGCTGGAAACTATTTCTCTGAACCAAAGTGGCAAAATTATGGCAATACCGTACACATTCACTTATAAATAAATTCCAGTTGCTCTCCCCAATTAAAATTAAATATCTATAAAATATACAACAAAACTACAAATATTTTATAATTGGAGAATGTGAATCGTGTAAACTAATATTTTTACTAAACATCATAAAGATTATCAGAAAAAAAACAATTCTTAATAAAAATGTTCCATTCTAATTTCAGCATGCAAGCTATATTGGCGTTCTTTTAAAGCCATTGTTACAAGACAATGGAAATAAAAATGCAAATTTTCATATAACTGTAAATTCTAATATTTGACATAATATTTATAAATTTTATAATTTGGAATAATATTTATAAATTTTATAATTTGGATATATATTATTTAAAAAATTTCGAAATATGTTTCAAGTTTTATAAAGTAAACAAAATTTTAATTTAAGAAAAATACTAAATAAATAAAATAAATGTGCTTATATATTATTTTCAATTCAGCTACGCCTGAAGGTAAATTAATCAATTTGATTTGGCAAAAATTACTTTCAAAACCTCAATTTACGCGGATTGTGTACGGTATGCTTATTTTGAAATGAATAGTGTGGTAGAGGAAAAAATTCCTGCTGCTATTTGTTTTTTAATAAATTGTTTGTTATGTGAAAAGAAACTCCATTGTAAAAGAGGAATAAGCTATTTTAACAAACTGACGAAAGACTTTTTCTTCTTTTCGTTATTAAATAATGGTAATGATGTATGAATAAAAGTCACAAATATTTCTCAGTGTCCTAGTTGT
Source organism: Argiope argentata (assembly GCA_026289955.1). Lineage (NCBI taxonomy): Eukaryota > Metazoa > Arthropoda > Arachnida > Araneae > Araneidae > Argiope > Argiope argentata. The sequence continues at coordinate 6,105,568 of JAOUZG010040071.1, forward strand.
TGATGTTGCTAATTACAGACTTCAAATCTCTTCATGACATTGTTATATGTTGAAAAGTTTAAATACTGAATGTACTAAATTAATTTAATTAATAAAATTAATGTAAAAAATGTGACAAGATAAATTAAGAATTTCAAGAATCATTTATTTTTAAATGCCAAAGTCATTCCTTATAAATATGATTAAAAAAGAAATATAATAAATAAAAATAATAATAAAACCATTGAAATCTACTATCTCAAATTTCATGTTATCATGTGAGAATATCATTATTTTTAGGGCGTTTTTTTAATTAATTTAAATCATTAAACAAGTTTGAAATAATTGTGTGTCTATCAGAATACACATGCGTCGATATATCAAGATTCGGGTACATGGTGAATATTCGTGCCAAGTTGAAATATTTTGTTGGTAATAAGCTGCCAAATGAGGCCACCATTTTTATCATTTTCTAATAACCCTAAAATTGATGCCTCAAAAGCGATAAATTGCCAATTTTCTGTCCGTTCATTTTGTGGCTTCAAAAAACTCAAACCAATACAACATCATGCTCTCACATGTTAAAGGTATTTAAAAAATGTAAAAAAAGTTGCCATTAACTTAAACTTTTGAATTTAAGATAAATTTTCTATTTTTAAATGAATTTTTTGGCGATAAATCGCTAAACGTTGCAACTTCCTGCATTATTTTCAAATAATCTTAAAAAGAAAAATCTGATGCCTCAAAAGCAATAAGTTGTTGACTATGCATTTTGATTCTTCAAAAACCTCAAAGCATAGTAATATCATGTTCTCACATGATAAAAATAATAATCAAAAATAATAATTTTAAATTTAAAAAAAACAATTTTATTTATATATACATGATAATTGATTTGCTCACATTTACATAAAAGTTTTTATGTTTTTGAAAAGTGTAAATAAATCAGAACAACAAAAAGAATTATCATCAAACTGTCCTGATGTCGTTTTCCTCGCATCATTTGGTTATTGCATCCTTTCTTGCCTGAATATAAGTGTATAAATAAAATGCAATCTATTTTAAAGTGGATTTTTGCAAAAAATTACTGTTAAATATTATTTCGAAACCTATAAAAAATTCTCGTAAACATTATAGGATAAATTATTCTACATAAGGATTAGAAATATTAAATCCTTTTCAACCAATTTATTTGAATTTTTAACAGTTCATTAACTAGAAATGAAATCAAACACGGTAAAATAAAACTATATTTTGACAAATCCTATTTTTATTGTAAATATTGCATTTTAACCAATTTTAAAATAAAATAGTTAAGTAAATATGCTCAATAACATGCAAATTTAAAGTAATATATACACTGATAACAGTTAAATTCAAAAACAATTGAATAATCAGTGTTTAAAATTTCATTCTCCAATTTAATTATTGAATTATGTTTGATATTTTGACTTTTTGTTGATATGGATATATGAAGCAAATTATATCGTGAAAATATTATATTTCGGATTTTGATGATTTTAAAAAATCCTGATATCTTTGAGGAAAGAGAAACATATATTTTAGTTGCCTTCGTCTGACAATCTTTCAACATGATGACTAAAAAATAAAGAAATTGAAAACTTGGAATTTATTATATCATTCTTATAACTACGAATTCGGGATTTGTGTAAAATTTCACGCGACTTATGTTTAAAGAAAGTCCATCTGTCTGTCCGTCCTTATGAATGTGAATGTCGCAAAACAGCACAGATTGTTATGGGGGGGGGGCATTTTCCTAATTATTTTAGTACAGGAAATACAACTGTAAATCAAATTGTGGACCAAATACATAGAAGAGTTGATTGTCTAGTGATTTGTTTACATCTATGCATAAAGACACAATAAACGAAAAAAAATATAATAAAGAAATTAGGTGTGCTGCTTCCACATCAAAATAATAGATTTCCATGAAATATTTGACAAGTTGGTTAAATTGCAAATATATTTACGTATGTAATATAGAAAAAGACTGCGGGAGAATAATTTAAATTAATAAAAATTTGGATATTCATAAATGTCAGCTCTTTAATATGCCCACATTTTATTTAAATGAATTATCTGTAAAAGCATTCATTGAATGTTCCACTAAAAATCCCTACTTTAATACAAATTCGAAGTTAACACACCTTTGAATATTTAAAAAATGATCAGTTGAAATACCATTTTTAATACTATCTGTATTCCTGTATTTTATCTATGCAGTTTCTTTCCACTATACATTTTTAGTTTAGTTTTTCTTAATAAAATTCTAATTCAAGAATTGTGCTAAATATAAAGTTTAATGCTTAAGTTTTCTAGGTAGTCTTGAAGTTGCAATTCATATATTATGTGATTTCATACCTGTACCTGTACTTCCTTTATATCAATATTGTGTGTACTGCATGTTTCAAAATTATGTAAATGTATATTGTATAATCCCACCATGTGATTCATGGCGTCAATATTTAAAAAAAAATAGTTTTTTTCTTCAATATGTGCCTTCCAGCTGAAGGATTTGTGTATAACTAATACTTGTAATTAAATCATTTTTAGTAAAAAAGAGAATTAATTTCTTTTATGTTTCGACTATATACAATTTATTCTCAACTTAGTAAATCGCAGTTGAATTTTTTGTATAAAGGATTACTTCAGTGATTTATTTACATTTTATAAAGGACCATTTTCAGTTTTAGTGTTAAATTTTGAGGAAATCACAGAATGTCGAAAAGTATAAAAAAATAACATTTCTAATATAGTTATGGATTTTTTATACGTGTTCAAAAGTATGTATTATGATAAAGATTTATAATTGATAAAAATTTCTTATGTTTCATGAAAAATAAAGTCGAAAATCTTGAATAACGATTTTATCTGATCTCTGGAGGGAAAATTATTATTTTTTCTTTAAAAAATCCGTTGCTTTATTCTGTGTGTATTAAGTGATATTTTTTTCTCATTTTTAAAAGTAATTTAATTCAAGTTTTTTCTTACAAAATATGATCATTTCCAGTTTTCTAATTTAGAATTACTCAAAATTGTTTAATACATTTTTAATAATTGTGTGCAAAAAATTATATTCTTGAAATTAAAGTATTTAAAAGTAAGAAAAAAATGTTTATTTTATTCAGTTTTTTTTTTTAAATAACACAAGTGATTTCGATCAATGTGATAATAATTTTTTTCCTAATATAAGCGTTGCTAAAATGTGTATAAGTTAATTTTAATCCCGTTACTTATATAAAAAATGTATAACTCACCTAATGTTAACCTTTCATGTATTTGATTTGTGTATTTCTCTTCAATGACGACCACGTAAGAAGGATATGCTGGCTGTACAAATGAGCAAATTAAATTTTTAACGAGACTATATAGATGTTTTTATATAAAAAGAAAACTTTTTGTAAAAGTATATATGTTATGTGTGGCATTGTAATGTATAAATGTAATTAATTAAATAAAGATGTTTTAACGTTGTCACTTGCTTGCTTTCATTTATTTCAATAGGCATGATTCATCTCAAAGTAAATTAGTAATCCAGTATGAATGTTAATTTTTTCAATGACTTAGAGAAATTCAAGTTCTGAATAAAGTGGATTTAGAAGTCTTTGTCTAAATTTTTTTAGACTAAATAATTTAAAATTGCTGTAATGAAGAATTAGGAATTTCTTCCATTCACGCTGCTTTTGAAAAATAGAGATTTCAAAAATGAGCGGTTAATTAAAGATCCATCTAGGACTTTTACTAGTCTTTGCTGCACTGCACAGGTCAAAATGATAGCCCTCACAATCAAAATTTTCTACACCACATAGCCGAAATGAGTTTCATAGTGCTATGCAGAATTTGATTGAGAGATTGCTTCCATCTTTGTTTTCAAATAAATTAGGGACGTTTTTGATGGATACACAGTTGATAAACATCTAGAAAAACAGCATAGATATCTCACAGGTAAGTGCTAAAGACTTTCTAACATAATCAACTTCTTTCTTTAGAAACCATGCCGTACTATTAGTTATGCAATGAAGTGCAATAACATTATCTTCCAGTGCATGAGACGTCATAATATAGGGAGTTCTCAAGCTGCAATTCACGTACCACTAATGGTCCATTCAAGTACTTTTGGTTTATTTATCCAAAAATTTCAAACAATATAAAAGTTTATATAAAATCGATACTTTTTTCTATTTTTCAAATACTTAAATATATTAATACTTAAATATAATAATAAATAATTAATTACTTAAATATATCTATTTTACATAGCCGTTGCTTGTTGGGACTACAATAATCGCATGAAAAATACAGATATGAGAACACTATTGAAACTAATTATAACAAACAACTGAATATGTATAATTTTACAATAGAAGACTTTTTCTTTAGTTTTCAAAAAGTGTCGAAGACGAAAATTATTTAAGACGACCAGGGACCTTTAAAAGTACTTGTTGCAATTTTCGCCTTAGCGATTTGAAATTTTACAGGTATTAAGGATAACACTACTTGTGAAGACACACAAAATTTTAAAGCATATTAATTTATTTATGAGTTAGGGGGTTTAATATAATATAATATTAGCGATAAATAATGTTAATGAAAAATATTCCAGGTGTTCCAAATTTGTTCAAAAGCGCTCCAATTTTAATTATTACTTCTTCCAACCCTTTTGAAATAAAAGTTGGGATTGATCTTGAAGTTTGAGTACAAAATTAACCAATGTAATAACTCAAAACTAATTAAACGTTTTTTTAATCAGTATTTTAAGTTATTATAAGGGTTAATTTTCATATTTGCTATAGTGATAATAAAGAAGTGCCTGGAACATTTTTCATTAACGTTATTTATTGCTAATATTATATAATATTAACTTCCTAATGCATAAATAAATTAATATAATGCTTTAAAATTTTGTATATCATCTCCTATAGTGTCATTTTTAATGCCTATAAAATTTCAAATTCCTAAGGTGAAAATTGCAAAACGTCATTTTCAGGGCCCCTGGTTGCCTTACACAACTACTTTGTAGTTGGAATGATGCGCTGGATAATTAGTAATTGTTATCCCAGATATGCATCTGCTTGCAGGGATTTCATATGGTGAAGGTACTATAATAAAAAAATTAAAAAATGCCTTTCATGTTTTGTTTATGTAGAAGCAATGAACAAATTACTGGAAGAAATAACGTTTTAAATTGTTTCAGCATATTATATTTTTCAGAAACTATATTTCCACCTTAAATATCAACTTAAAATAAATATTGGTTACAAATGCTGTTTCAATATGATTTATGCTTGAAATCAATGAAAAATTAAGACCACTACACGGAAATTCATTGCAATAAAACAGATGTAATCATTGCAATAATTTCCATCAATATTATATCAATACTTATTATTTTGTAATAATACTCATTTTTTTCAGTATACAAAATATTTAAAACTTATTTCAATGTTTATTACAATTTAATTTACAAATACATTAATTTAACATATTTAAATCTTTTTTTTTATTTTTTAGGAAAAACACTCCAATTTTTGGGAACGCTTTGATATTTTTAAGATACATCATAAAATTTTGTATAGGGTTGTATGTAAAAACTTTATATATTCGATGAAAAACTATCAGATTTTTAGAATTCTTGAACAGACATATATTAAATATCTACTCACATTATTACGGCTCGAGGTAATCTAACTGGATTTAGTACAAAAGGGAAATTAAAATGTAGCGACTAGAAATTCGGGATTTAGAAGGAAAATACTGTAATGTCATGTGGATTCTAAAGGACTATTCAATAAATTAATCCATTCAAATTAATTTTTGATAGTTAAAACGAATTAAATTGCTTGGATTTTATGATAGTATAATTGACTTATGCTTTAAGTAAGAATTTAAAGCTAAACAGAACTATTTCAAGAACTTTCATTAAAATTTGTTTGATATGAGAGCATATAAAACTTTTATTTAAATTTTTCCCAATTTGGCTGATGTTTTAAGTGGCATCTTTAAAAAAAATATTTATTTTTGTTTTAAAGTCTTTCAATAGGAACATTGTTTAGTAACCGAAAATTCTGAAGAAATTTGTGAAATCAAACCAGAAGTATATGTTAAAAATTAATATTGGGAACTCTCTACTACCTTTATATCTATATTTTTTGTTTCATTAACTTAATAGATATTTTAATTTTCTGTTAATTCAAATTACCCGAAGTAGAATATAAAATACCCTATCTGTGAATGTGAATTATCCTTTCATTTAATTAAAACATCACAAACACTTCAAGCGAAACTAAAGCTGAAGCTCGTTTTTGTTGTCTGCGAAAAGTTTCTTTTTCAAAATTAGTCTTACTAAAAGAAAACGTTTTAACACGTTCACTACCAGGACTCAAATTTGATAGTCAGACCACCTATCTAATTAGATGTCTCTTTCTGAGCTATATTTTAATTATGGTAGAGAAAGTTCCATTTATTTAAATAGTCGGTCTGGTACAATTAGAAAGTGGGTATGAACCAAGAGGATACTCATATCAATGAACGTGTAAAATTATAAAAAAAACTTTTTACTTTAATTTCTAGTTAAAATTAAAGTTTATAACATTTAGAGTTTCTAAAGTTAAAATCAAAATTAGATTTATTATAAATTCCTTTATAAAAACAATCACTCCTTCGACAGAAAATTTCTTTCAACCAGTTTATAAATTTTCTATCGTAGAGATTACTTTTCCATTATGCACAGAGCGATTAAATATTTTTTCCATTTGTTTAATGCTTTCATATTATTGAAATTCACAAAATAGAAATATGTATTAAGTTTCTTGAAATTCAAGCAAACGAAAACAATATACTTTTCATTAAATTCTTTAAATTGAAACCATCTATCGGTAACATAAGTAGAATGAAGTAACTAAAAAAAATTTAAGTTATTCGGCTTACAAAATTCTTTATAAGTCATCTCAAAAGAAGTTGAATGCATTTATTTTCTTTCAATTCCAAACTATTCACTCCCTATTTCATCCTTCGGCAAAATCAAAACTTCAATTTCGGTATTCTTTTAAGGAAAGAGTGGCAGCTGAACCAGAGACATAGAAAGAGTTCTTCACAACAAATATTTAGTTTTCAAGATTGGATCGGATGCCCTAAAATTGATACAAACTAAATAATAATATTAAAGAACAGATGGAAAGGAAATATAGCTATATTTTAGAACATGTAGCATATTTCATTGAATGCTTAGCTTAACAATAGCCTCTATATGAAGATCTAACTGTATATTTACAATGCTTACTGTAGCTTGATACAATATTTGTTAAATGTTGTCAAATTCATTGCATTAAGTTATATGTAACATGATTTGACAAATTCCTTTATTTAAATTGAATATTTATATCTTAATTCTTTAAAATACCATTTATGTTTTAGAATCTTTTTTAAAACCTGATATTTATTTTTTAACATAAAAGTGTTAAATATGTTTTGAAGAAAAAGTTTAGGCTGGCTAGCTGGCACAGAGGTAGCGCGTCTTCCTCGTGTTCTCGGAATCCCCGGTTCGGGCATGGTTGTTCTTCTGTGTGCTATCTGTGAGATGTGTGACTCCCCCCAGTAAAAAGGGGCTGCGCAAGCAAATGTGGTGAAAGTGTAGCTAAGTCGTACTCGGCTCTTGTTGGCGCTACTTCAAAAAACAAGGGACGCTTCTTTCGGCTTAAATCTGCTGCTGCATCTGCGGGGTGCTTATCAATAGGCAAGTGCCATAAGTAACAACAACAATAGAAAAAAGTTTAGAATGTATCATAATCATGTTATGAGGAAGTAGGATTAGTAGGAAATGAAGCCAGACATATTAAGGGTGTTAAAATGAAAATGCACGAACGGATCCTGTGGATATAAATAAATATTTTATTCAAAGAATACAATATGTGTCCGTGCAAAACGATATCATTGATTAACGAACATGAAGGATTCATTTTTTCCTGAATTCCTGTGTCCGTGATAACACACAGTTCTTCACTGTGTCCTCATGTTCATCGTCCGAGCTGAAGTGCTTCACTTTCAGCGGTTTTTTCAGGGGACCAAACACATGAAAATCACAGGGTGACATGTCCGGGCAGTAGGGAGGATGGTCGAGCTGTTCCTGCTTGAACTGTTCAATTCCACATATGCTATTCTAGAGACATGTGAACGTGCATTATCATGGAGCACAAACCCACCCTCCTAAAGCAGCCTCGGTCTTTGGTTCTTGATGGACCTGCGTAGTATTTGGAATGTCTCACATTACACATCGGAGTTAATGGTTCTTCTGTGTTCAAGGACTTTAAATTGACACATCTATTGGACGTCTTTTTATTTCGTCGCCTCTGCTCTCTCCAGAGCGTGAGGATGTTTGCACAGGTTCCATTTTACACGGAGACTCCAATCTTATTGCTAGATGTCTGGCTAAATTCTGCCATAGCAGCATAGGCAAATATGTTAACTATTACATTGGTGCTACGATTCGTATCTTTTCATTTTAATATCTTGGTATGTGACACAATGGTACTTACTGCCAGCTGGGATCATTAAATCTCATCGGTATTATATTGAAGAGAAAAACAACAATCAAAATCTTTTTTTGGAATAGCTTACATAGAATGATATTAAATAAATACCATGTGTGGTAAGGTTCAAATGAAAATGAAAAACTAAGTTTGTCATAGGAATTGAATCATTGGCACATAATTCATTTCTTTGTTTTTTCCATAACTTCTGATCAGCTCAATATTCAACAATATTTTTATTTTATTTCGTGGGAAATTTTTTATCCATTTGTAGTCGAAATGCTAAGTATTTAAATTTTTTTATTGGTTTGTTTCTTATTTTATCTTATATAAGTTTCCTTTCTTAAATTATGAAATGACAAATATGATTTTTTATATTAATAAATTAATAAATAGATTTACTTATGTCATAAACCCTTAATTATCCTTAATTAATTACATAATTAAGTAGAATACAGATCATTGTCATAAAGTAATTAATAAATAACGTATTATTATCCTTTACAAAATATATTATGATGGATTTCAAACTATAACTTATAAATTTTTAATTATTTAATTCTATTTATCACAATACGTTACGGACAAATAAAATGCAAAGGGGCTTGTCTAATTCGTTCTCAGTTTTGCTCTAATTAATTCATTTATATTTTAAATTTAATTTTTTAAAACTTTCACACGACAATATATTAACTAATTATTCTAATATATTTCGACTAATAACTGCAAGAACTGTGACTAGCATTATAATTAGTTTTTGGATTTTGCATCATTTTACTGCCCAGTTCAATTTCTGTTTTTGTATCATTTTATTACCTATTAACATTATATATAAATTAACATTTTCATTTACAATGACAAAAGAAAAATATTCACAATCAAAATACAAAAGTGCGTCCAAAATATTTGTTTATCATGACTTTATGAAAGAAAAAAAGGATAATTTTGTATACTGTAATTGATTCTCATTCACTTCTTTATACGTATGACATTTCAAATAATACTGAATTGCGTGTCATCGTTAGAAATGCATGATTTTTATAGTAAATATCAACTATTATGTTAATTTATTTAAATTTCATCACCATTTCTTCGCCTTACAAATAATATCCGAAAGAAAAAATTTGATCGCCATTAATATGAGGAAATCACAGTATTTATTGGGTTGTTCGAAAAGTCATTTCGTTTTTTTTGGTGAAAATGAAAGACGATCTTCGTATAATGAATAATTATTTTATTAAATTATATATCGCCCATTCTGATCCAAAACCTTTTGCCATCTTTCTGGTAGAGGCATGATTCCACGCTCATAAAATTTTTGGTATTTGCTGGCAAAAAACTAATCCAAGGTGATTTTTGACGTCTTCATTTGAGACTAAGGTTTTACCGTCCAAATAATTTTGCATTGACCGGAACAAATAATAATCTGAAGGAACCAGATCTGGATAATATGGTGGAGTGGATCATTTTTGTGACATTTGAGGAGCGAATCACAGACTTCAATACGACAACACAAATTTCTCTCCGTTGAGGACATGGAGAACTCAAATATCGAGCTTCGAGGTTAAACCCAGGCCTTTCAGGTGGTCATAAACAGTTGAATTCAATAAATTTAAACTCTCACCGATCTCACGTGTTGTTGTTCGCCGGTTTGCATCAACTATTACCTTTATCGTGTCTTTATCAGCTTCAACCGGCCATCCGGAACGTGGTGCATCTTCAATATCAAAATTGCCGGATCGAAATTTTGTAAACCAGTTCTGACACTGTCGTATTGTCAACGCATCTTCTCCATACACATCGGTTCATTTCTTTCTGGCTTGAACAGCATTTTTACCTTTCCTACAGGAAAAAAGTAAAATATGACGAAATTGCTGCTTATTGCTTTCCCTATTTAAAAGGGCATCTACCAAAAACTACTGCGCAAAATCAATTGAACGTTTTCACAAACAAGTATTGCTATATCACCTCTCAAAACATACAATGATTATACGTCTTAAGTGTGAAGTTGGAATAAAAAAATACAATTAAATCCTTTGTCGAGAAAAAACGAAATTACTTTTCGAACGACCCAATACATTATTTTATTATACAGGATATTCGTAAATAAATATCACAACCTCCAAGACTGTTAAAAGAGTAAATAAAACAAAATATAACTTTTAAGCTCGTTCATAATGAAATATAATAGTTGATGATTTAAAGTCAGCACATTATTAGTATTTATCCAAAGAACAAAAAGTGCCTATCATTATAAACGTGTAACTGTAACCTTTTAAACTTTCACATCAAACATGCAGAAAATAACATGACATCTGGATAACACCTATGCTTCTGGAGTGGCATACATTGAATGATTATAATTATGTTGAATTTAAATTTTCAATAGTTATTTTTTATTTTTATTTATGAGCAACAATATTAAACTTTTGTTTTCTATTAACAGCCAAGCAAAGTCGGCTTGATTGGTTGGTTGGTTTCAGGCGAAGGAAACAAGAGCCAAATTTTGCTAAGTGGCACCAAACACATGGTAATTTAACAACGGCAGTAAAGTTTAAAATTATGATTCTAATTTATATCATGCAGTATGCAAAGTTGGAATATTCAATTATGAATACAATGTTTATTCAAAACTTAAAAACAGAAAATAATTGGAATGCAAATTATTTTATTAATGAATGCTCTAATAAAACTGTAATTGCAATAAACTACCCTAATAAGTTTAATAGTTAATCCTGCTTTATTATTAGCAAAAATCCACTATTTTTTCATGTTTATCAAATTTATTCAATTCAGTAGAAAAACAAATCTAAAATAGCTGAGCATCCTAATTGAAAAACAGTGAGTTGGGGTTGATTAGCAGTTAAACGTTACGTCGCGTGACATCACATTCAGCTTAGCGAGGGAATTATCGTCTGTTTTTTCAATAGATTCTAGGCTAATGGCCCTATTCGCACTGTTTAAGTGCGCAGTTTGCTGTCTCTAATCACTTCAGCATAGAATTTTGCTCATTTTTCCCATTAATCTCCACTAGGTGCTAAAATTCTCATTTGTTATTCTAATTGGGCTGTGTTATTTTATATCTTCCTTTTATCGCACCCAAATTATTTCTTCGAGAACTGCCAACTGTTTAACCCCCAAGTTTCACTTCATTAACCTAAATGCACGTCGTTAAGGAATACAAATTCTAAAAGAATCGAGTTAGCTTTCTTTTTAAAAAAAATATAAAAAACTAATATTTTAAATATTTTTACCATTTGAATTAATGAGTCTCTATTCGTTTCTTATCTCCACAGATTTTTGAAAATAAAATAAAAGTAGTACAAAAGTATTAGATTCTGTATTTTTATATTCATTTAAAAAAAATGGAGAGGGAAAACTGTGCTTTATTTTATTACCTATCACAATCCTGTTTTATTCTATGTTCATTATTAAGGATTAAATGTATGTCCATTGCAAATATTTATCGAAATAAACAAATGATGATGCATTGAGGTAGTTTTGTGACATATATTCTCTCGGAATTTTTCATTAAAAGTTTCAATAAAATGACAATAAGTATTGGATTAATAATGCAGTAAATAAGTGTCTAATCAAATACCTGCATTGAATTAGGATTCAGTAACATGAATCAAGCATTCGATTGAAAACAATGTCTTTTTGTGGCATTGTTTTGGTTTATGGGTCATGGAAATTGGTGAGGAGATTGAACTAAAACTTTTCATTCAGTATTGTTTTTAACTTAGGCACTTTCAATAAACTTATTTAGTGTTATTATTTCTGTAACATAATGGAATTACGCAACAACAAAAAATCGACATAAGAAATGATCAAGCACTTTAGCAAGCAGTCAAAATTTTAGATTTGCAACGGTTATGCAAAATGAAAATTAACCTCAAATTTAACTTGTTTGGTATTTTAAATTTTTAACCTTTCATTTACTGTTTTTTATGGCAATTACCCTGGACAATCTCGTTGAGGTAGTCAGCGATTTAAGCCTAATCAGCATCTCTTGTATTGTAGTAGCTCCAACTAGAAAATTTTCCTTTACTGTTCAGGCAATAATAAATAATTTGTTATAGAATAATAACGAGTATCTACGATTCTCTACTCAAAGTCTACAATTCTTGTATTTTGTAACGATTGTATTACAGTTTGTGATTGTAATTTTATGCCTATGACCTTTCTAACTTATTATTTTGTTCATAAAATGAAATATAGGCCAAAACCCTGGGGAAAAACAAAGGAAATAAAATGGAAAAAAGATGAAGAACTGAAATGCTTTATAGCATTTAAATATGAAATTATTTTTTTTAAAAAAATTCAAATGATAGTGCTCCATTGATTTCAAGGTTCATTGAGTAACGTATTTTTTAAATATTTTTTGCTGTATCAGATTACATATTTATTCAACAGATGACGGAAGATAACACATAATCCCTGAAAAAAAAACATGTTCTAACAAGTAATTTACTATAAAAAACATTAAGAAAATAAAAATAAATGACGAATACATTTTTAACGGCATTTACAATGGCATTTAAATAATGTTAGACTTAAAAAATTAGTTAGATTATTTATTTGAAAACGGTATAAAATTAAACTAATAGTATTAATATTCATTGAATATTTTAAAAAAGCATGCAAATTTATAAAAATGCACATCTGTGTTGAATCAAAACTATAATTAGACAGTTGTTGTGTACGGATAATAAAAACGCATATGTTTTTATTTTATAATATCAGAAAGTGGACAAAAGTTTAGAATCGTATCATCTAATGCTATGAACACACATTTATTCTAAAACAAATATTCCATTACTTTTCTTAGGATTTTATATCAGCTGTATCTCTTGAAATTTCATCAAATGTTTTCTTTTTATTTTCTGTTTCTTATTTGCATTTCCACGGAAATGCATTTTGGGTTGAAACAGTGAGGTTCCATCAATATGTCTGCATACTTTGTTATATAAGTATATATAAATATATACCTATAAAATAATAATGATATAAATGTTATAATATAAATTATAAATACTTACGTTAGATTTGTATAATATCATATATAAATATTTATGTTAAATGTGTTTAACTATAATATAAATAGGAAATGCAATACAGAGAATTTAATATTTGCCCATTCTTACTTACCGAAAGAAATCATATTTACTCGTTTCATATAAAATTATTGGTTTCATAGTAATTTGTAATAGCTATTTTTAGTTTATAAAATTTAGAGAATAACCTAAATAATTTGAGAAAGAATATAAAATATCGATAATATGGTAAAAACAGTTATTTTTCAAAGAGGGAAGAAATTATATAAAATAAAATCTGTATTTTCAAATTAAATTATTAATATTGTTTCATTTACTTTTGAACACGCCATGCCATATTCAAGATTTAATATTAAAGTTAGTTTGTAACTATAGAAATGAAATACTCCAAGACTAAAAAAGAGGTGTGAAAATGAGCGAAGACAGAAAATTATGCATAACTGAAATGAGGGTTTCTAAATTGAGTATGTTAAATATTTGAAATGTACGTTTTAAGTTTGTAAAAAACAGAAATGTTTCTAAAAGAATATTTTATTTGAAAACATACTTGTAACCGTCCTTTGAAGGGAAATAAAAGTCAGGTTGGCTGGTTGGGCTTAGTTTTTTAGCGCAAGAGCCATCATTGGCCATACTGCGCAAAGTATATGGTTTTATAAAGAAACAGTCAGAGAATACTGAATTTGATTTTTAATTCATGTAGAATTTGCAAAAAATATGTGATGATGCTTTGCCTTTATAGTTTTCGTTAACGAATTTTCTTATTTTCTTTTATTTAATAACTTGTATTATATTCTTGAAAAAATTTCATCTAGGACATTTTAAAGAAATAAAAATTTACCACTTTTCTTTCTTTCTTAATATCCAGAAATACACCAACATATGTGCGATTTACTGAAAAATACTTCTTTGCCTTTTTGGAATGCATCACAGATTGTTTAAAAACACAGTGTCCCCAATCTGTTGGCTAACTGCCAAAGCGGCAGACAATCTGATTCATATTAGGTCAAAGACCTCAGTAATGTCATCAGTTTTTTAGTATTTTCTAGGGCAAATCTATTTTAAGAGAGACAATGCAAATTGTGAAGGTACATGGATTTGGAGATATTTCTAAAGAAATTGCTTATAATGTAAGTGAAATTAAATAAATGTGTGAACATCCAATGTGAATTCTTTATGGTTTTAAAATACGAAAACACTGCACTTTTATATAAATTAAATATAATGTTGAATTTTAACATTAATTTATTTCACTCCATTTGGTTCGTGTTTAGAAAGATGTTGCTTCGAAAGGGTATTTAATTGAATGATATGTTGGAGTTACTGAATTTTTTTTGCACTCTAATGTTCTCAAAAATAATGTATATATTTTATATCCTTTAAATCTGCTAATTCAATTGAAACTTAATTTTTTTATTTAACACTATTTAGTAGTTAATAATGAGAAATTTTGTATTAAAGATTGCATAATTATTCTAATTCTAAATAACAGACATAAAGCTTAACAGTAGAATATTCTTTAAAAATTATTTTATTTACATTCATTTAGGCATGCTTTTAAAAGTTTATCATTTTATAAAATGTATTTAATGTTAACCATGATTATGCCAGAAAAACATTATTTTCTGGCATAATCATGGTTAACAAATATTTGATTGAAATATTTTTTCTTATGTTTTCTAAAAAGATACATCAATTATGCTGTAAAAGAAAGGATTTTAAATATAATATATGAAAGCAATTCTCTACATGAGACATAATTGTTATGAAAAAACAAAGAAGACATGCAGAAAACGGTAACTTTTATTTCTTAAAATATTATTTCTATATTTGTTACTTAAGGTTTTAATATTTAACAAAACATACTTTGTGCATTTTCAAGTTTAAATACTTATAAAGAATTTCAAAAGATATTTTAAAGTAAAAATGATAATTCTCTCAAAACAATAGCTTTTAAGAAACATTTTTTTTGTTTAAATACAGGCTAGATATTTGTTCACCACTATTTGCTTTTAACAAAAACGTAAAAAAACTTTCATATGAATGTTAGAGAATAAATTAAACATGCAAATGTCTAAGTTAATTGAAGAATTTTTATTTAAAATAAAAACACAAACTTACGATCTTTATGCTAGAAAAAGAAAAATGTTATTTACTAACAAATATATACTTTAATAAAATAAAAAAAGAACCACTTTACTATAAAATTTTAAAAGATTTTCATGCCACGCTTTTATTATTAAATTTCCTGGTTTTATTTCATTTAAAAATACAACTGAAAATATTTTGTTCATAAAAGTTTCTGAGTCTCTTTATATATATTTTTTATACAGGGTTCAATGCCTTATGAAAATAACTTTCAAATTACCAAACTTTTTTATTCGACACTTATAATACTGTATAATATTATAAAGATGTTATAACAGTATTTTGGGATCTAATATGCTTATTGAGGTAAAATATTGCTTATCTATATGGCTCACGTTTTCAATATTTCTTTTTTACCAATACCCATGTTGAAGGATAGCTGCCTAGGCCTACGATCCCAAACTAATATTCAAGTCAAGTCACAATATTATTGAGTTCCACAGATATTCTCATGATTGAAAGTTAAAATTGCAATCTCGATAGGTTCTATATGTTTCATACACGTTTCAATGTCACATGCAAATAATGATCATATTACCAAAATGTGTTGTTCGACAATTAACACTGTATAATATTGTAACAATATTTTGGGATCCTATATACTTATAGGGTTAAAATTTCACTTAGATATATATTTCAGGTTCTTGGTGTGTGTGTATTATTGCAATATTCATGTTGAAGGAAAGCTGCATAGGCATACACTCACAAATTAATATCCAAGTCAAGTCAAAATATTATTGTTCCACAGAAAATCTCATGATATAAAGTTAAAATTGCAATTTCGATAGGTTCTATATTTTTCATACATGGTTCAATGTCACGTGCAAATAATGTTCATATAACCAAAATGTGTTGTACGGCAATTATAATACTGTATAATATTTAACAATATATATATATATATATATATATATATATATATATATATTGTTAACACCTATAATATTGTTAACACTTATAACGTTTCGACACTTATAATATTGTAAAAATGTTAAAACAATATTTTGGGATTTTATATGGTTATAAGATTAAAATATCGCTTAACTATATACCTCAAATTCTCAGTGTTTTTTTTTACAATATCCATGTTGAAGGAAAACTGCATTGGCAAACATTCCCAAGTTAATATCCAAGTCAAATCAGAATATTATTGAGTTCATCAGAAAATATCTTGTTATAAAGTTAAAATCGCTATCTCAATAGATTATAATTCAAAAATTGCTACAAAATATCTAGTACTTATATGAAATCGATTCAGAATTTTTGAGCTATGTAAATAAACACTTTAGAGTTAATGAAGTTCAGGACTGTTTAGGATTAAACACTTTCTAAATTATGTCTGGGCTGCAACGGCGTCGTGGCCGCGTCTCAGATTAATGGCCTAAAGTTCTGAGGCCCAAAGCCTAATCCCACTGATAATCAGCCATGTTCAACGTGTTAGAGTAAATTAAATCTGCAAAGACCCAAATGTCCAACATCAATACATCAGTATATCATGGAAATCAACCGGGGAAAGGGAGGGGCCTCTTCGGTGCCTGACAGCAGCTCATATTTACGAGGTATGGTTCTCAAATCTCTCATGCAGCTTCGAAACCTGACGTAAAGCTGATAAATCTGAACAAATATCCAGAACATTACTCAAAACGGATGCTAATTTTGAACAGTTGTTAAAAAATAAGAGATTTGAAAACATTAAATCAAGTATGGTATGAGATCATTAAATCAAACTATTTTAATTTCGGATATTAGTATTTGGATTTTTTTTTTGCCAAATTCCAAAAATTATAAATCAAAATAAAATTTATAGAAATGTTTTTTTAGTTAATAAACACGGAATTTGTACTTTTTACAAAAGTAATTGATAATGTGATAAGATCTTTCATTTATTAGACTGCCTGTTTGATTAAAAATAAATTCACGATAGAAATCTGAAATTCTACCAGTACTGCACATTTAAACATGTAATGGGGCAATCAAATTTCTTATTATGTAGTTTAATAGCATGAATCTTATAACTAAATTACAGCATGAAATTTATGATTATTTCCTAATTTACTGAAATTTCCAGCACTTCATTGATCAGATCGAGTAACATTTTCATATTTCAAAGAGAAAGATATTGAAACATTTTGTAGAAATGAATATATGGAAAAACATGTTTTGGAGAAAAAAGGAAAGAAAAGAAAATAAATCTATAGATCCTACTTCTTAATAAATGTAATTTTATTAGCAAAAACATAACCAAGATGGTTTTTTTAGTTTTCTCTAATTAGAATAGATACAAAGTATGGTCAAGTATTCGGATGGTAAAAAAAATCAATTACATCTAATAAAAGCAATTAATGGTGACTGTCAAGCATATTGGAGTAACAAACTTCCAAAATTTCCCTCATCGGGGAAACAAACAATCAATAATATCTAAATTTTTGAATATTTTCACCAAGCTACTATCATTTTAATAAAATGCCATCAAACACAAAGTCAAAATTGTCTCTGAAATATGCTGGCAACAATAACAAAATCAATAACTTTAAAAGCAGTGTCGAATAAATTGTAAAGGTTTAACAATATTCAATTACGCCTATTAACCACTGGGACAAAAAATAAGGATTAATTTGGTACATTCATATTGCAAATAAATTTTCGAAGAAGAAAATGAAAAAAAAAATGCTCACTGAAATAAGCAAAGTTACTGATATAATGCTATTGATGCATGAGATATCTCCACAAAAGAGCATATTTTCTTCTTGAACCGAACATGCAATTTATTGTCGTTAGAAAAAGAAAAAAATATGTATTTAACAGTTTAAGACAAAGAAATTACGAGAGAAGATTTAGAAATTATTTTTTGCTTTTTATCAAATAGTAACCAAGAATCCTGGTAGTAAAAGCCTGTTTTCCGTTAACAGATTTGCAGATAAAATTGTTTTAACATTGTAGATAACATTGTTCAGACGTAATTAAATCTGCATATAACATTTGTTTATAGAAGAAAAGTGTGGCTGGAAATCTCCAACAATCAACATCTACATATAAAACCGCCCACTGCAACCTGAAAGCCAGGCCAAAACATACCTCTTACACACATTTTTATCGAAAATGCGAATCTGAACTATTTTATGTGCCGTTTCAAATAAATATATGTGTGTAAAAATCACTTATGGTATTATAAATTTTTGTTTGTGTTTACATTTTTTGTGCCAGTTGATGTCTGTGATTTTATAATGATTCATTCTATTCTCTTTACAATGCCAATCAGATGCTTCTCTCTCTCTCTCTCTCTCTCTCTATATATATATATATATATATATATACATATAAATAAAAATAAATCTTTTTCGAATTTTTGCATTTCATGCATTTTTTTTTCAATTCAATTTTGATATTAGTTTTGATTTGACTGTTTATGTACATTATATAGTGAGAAATACTTCTTCAAAGACAGAAAGGTCAGTAGGAAGAACAATGCAATATGCGATGTGAGGTGAAGCCAAATGGCATTTAATCATATCTGAGTTTTTGCTAATACAATGACAGTCTGTCTAGCCTACAGCATCATCTAATAAAACATAAAAGCAACGATAGACTAAGGCATAAAAAGAAGGAAGAATGTGAAAATAAATGAGCGAATTAGAAGTGTGAGAATAATTTAGATTCGGTTCATTTGTTATGTCTTCATCTATATTTATGGCATCGGCCTTTCATTTCTGTGCGTAACAAGTTTGGCGTCTTGTGATTTACCTAAAAATTACTAGCCTAAATTAATAATCATGCTAGAATATTATGGATAAAAATTATTATTTGAAGTAAGTTTTAATTACCACAAATTAAATAATTTGATTTCAGTGTAGTTATAAAAAACAATAATGAATTTCAAAGTAGTGGTTAAAATAAAAGAAGAAACCAATCAAAAATAAGATTGATGAAATTTCAGCTTATATTTTTTAATATTAAAATGCTATAAAACCTTGTTTTGGGCAGTAATATAACAAAAAACACGCATTTTTTAAAAGAATAATTACAAGACATTTAAGAACTGTTTTTAATGAATCAAGAAATAACTATTATCAAATGTAATGCAACGAGGTCTAAAGTATGCCTGACTACAAATCCATTCTGCATGATGTATTCATTTTCTATTTATTGATTTTTGAATTACAATTTAAAGACAGTATGCCATACAGATATTATATTCATGTTGAAAAAAAGATTTAAAAAATGAAAAGAATGCTCAAATTATAGGTTATCGTCATATCAACTTGAGCATGTTTCATGTTTTCTAAAATCTTGTGAAAGCAAATACATATAATTGATATAAAGGGCATTAAAAAGTAGTAATGGGCAAGTGTGATAAATAAGAAAAAGTGTATAGTGAATTTGAAGTGGTCTGTGAAATCAGGCGAGCTGTCAATTGAGATCATTTAATAATGATTTTAGCAAATTATCAAATAGAAATTTCTTTGATTATATAATGAGAAAAACATATGATTACCTAGAAAGCTATACGATTGCGATGTATAGAAATTTATTGTATAAAATTGTAAGGCATTCACAATCTGTTCGTAACAAGAACTGATGCGTATGTGTAAAAGAACAAATTAAGCAGGTGTAACTTCAAGATTTTGGATTATTCTTCACTTGTTATTTACAATCTGAAGTGTGCATTATCAATTGGCGATAGCAGTTGCAAGTAAAAATGCCTGGTAGTCAATGCGGATCAATAAATGTTTTAAGGAAAAGAACCTCTATTCAGGTTGATTATGCAAATAATATGTAAAGGACAGTATATAAAATAAAAAATATCAATATCTAAATGCGAGCTGCTGTTGCACTTTTTTAATTTTAGCTTATGCAAATTACATATAACTATAATGTTTGGTAACTTAAAAGCTTCTCACTCTCAGAACTAAAATAAAATTAATCATTTTACTGAATATGATGAATTTTTTCTCATTTTTACACTTTGAACATAACAATAGCTTGGTCTTCACTAGTTAACATATTTCTACGCCAAATATCATTGCCTTTCAAATAAAATTAAAGAAATATTATAGACATTTTATCATTTTAAAAGAATTATTAGGACTTTTATAAGTATTGGTCAGTCACTGGGGCTTTTCATAACATTCTTGCCCTAAATATGTATTCACGCTCATAAAAATTTAACCCAAAAAGTTTGAAGGCAACATTTATCATCTACGTGACTGAATAACATAACGACAGCTAATATTTAGACGCATAGTGAACAGTCTTTCAACTTACAACCGATCGAATAATCGATTTTTCAAAAATTTTAATTATATTCTCCCCCGAGCTTAAGCCTTATAAGTTTTTATTACTAAGTAAACATACCGGCATAGGGGCCAACTCTCTTCTCCACATATTTGAAATTCTTCTTCCCCAAAGAGTTTATCAAATAATATGGGCCGCTTTAGTATCTTTCTTTGAAACCCTTCGCCTGACATGAGATGTAAGTTTTCTGAGTTAGCTTAGAATTCTTATGCAAATTCTTATGATTCATCTCTAGACAGAAATACGCTGATAAAAAATAATGAGAATTTTCGCAATCTATTAATCTTGCGCTTTTAATAAAACTCTTATAGTGAAGAAATTTATATGATATATGGATTATTTTTTGAAATGCATAAATACATTTTATTATTTACATGTATACATACATTTTATTTTACTTTTCTTCATTTTTCTTTCTATAGATTGAATTTGTTTTTTTCCCCTTAACTTTAAATACCAATCAAGAATTTCAATTCGGCTGAATGTTTCCATTAAAAAATTCCTCTCTACGTATTGTGCAAAATATCGATCTTGTGTGGAACTTTATATATATATATATGCACAAACATATTGCATAAAAAACTGAACTAAAATTTTATTATCTGCTGAAAATACTTCGCTTTTTTTCGATTCGGAAGACAAAAATTGTTTTCCTTTTTATATTTGTTATTACTAATGGCATTTTCCGTGGGCAAGACTCCCGCTAATACAATATAAGATTTAAGCCAAAAAGAGCGGCTCTTGTTTATGAAGTTGCGTCAACTAGGGCCAAGAGTACGACTTAGCTACACACTCACCACATTCACTGGAACAGCCCCTTTTTACAGGGGGCCACAGCCACAAATCTCACAGATAGCACACAGAAGAATAACCATGCCCGAACCGGGATCGAACCCGGTACTCCCAGAACAAGAGGAATATCGCTACCTCAGTGCCAGATAGCCGGTCTGATAATATTTTCTACTTAAAATAGAATTTTTAATTAAATATGGCTTTAATAGCATATTTTTATTTTGGGAATATTTCTAATGTTACGAAATGTTTTTTAAAAATGAAATTTCTTATTTTAAATTTCTTTTTTTTCGTGAAATTCACACTTATTGTTCATAGAAAACTAAAATATTCTTTCATTAATTCAGCGGTGTGTATGCAAATCCTTTTAAGGACATCACATCATCTCTAACCCGCAAACGGATCACTTCAAATGATCTCTGAATCAATATTGAGGTAAATTGCTCCAGGGTGAATATCGCCCTCTCTCCCCCTCTCTGTCTTTAGTATTGAACTTCTAGAAATTAATCTTGATATCCACATTATCGATCACGCGAAAATCCACTCGCTTAATATCTGGATTTTGCACAAATATATTTCTCCAGAACTAATTAAATAATTTTCTTATCGGAGTTTCTGAAATAGGAAATAAATTATGCATCCATCAACACAATATTATGATTGTTATTTACGTTTAATTTTAAATCATACAATGAATAAAATCTCTGACATAATCTATTCATAATAATAAAATGAAGTCTCATGAAAGTCAATGTACATTTGAAAAAGAAAAATTAGAGAAATGGTTAACTAGTATTGGAGATATTTTTAACATTTTCTATTGAAATTATAAGTTAAAGTTTTAATATATTAAAGTCATATCTAAAAAAAGGAGTTTTATAATTGCGATTTTAATTATTTTCTTGCTACGATTCGTGCATGCGTGTAGCAGTATTTGAGCATTGCACTTATCCGCGCAAGATCTAAGGTATTAACATGCAATTGCGCATTTAACCAGATCTGTGATAAAGCATTTTTTGTTCGATTTTAAAAAGTGATTCAAAACTCAATATGCCCAAAATATGGAAATTCATCCTTTTTCAAATCACATTAACTGCCGAAGTATATTTGTTACGCCTTAATGAAAATGTAGAGAAAAGTGATTTTCGAGTAATTGATATCAGAGAAAGAATAACCGCACTTTAAGAAGGAACGCCTTTTGCTTTGCGAAGTATGTATTTCTTCTTTAAATTGTATAGCAATTGAAGTATTTAAAGCAATTTTTTCCCGCTGGAAGTTATGCCACGACTAACACCGTGTGCGTATATTGCTAGTTTATAAATAAATTGTAGAATTTATTTCCTTTATGATAGTCTCTGAAATGTGAGAACAATTTTTCACTCAGTAGTAAATAGTTGAATGAAAATGCTCTTTTTAATAGTTTTGAAGCACCAACACTAATTAAAAAATAATAAATACAAAAAAGAATATATATATTTCAAAAAGGGTTTTATTTTTCATAAATAAAATAAAATAGTTAAAAAAATTATTCATTTATAGTTATTCTCATTATTACTAATTTTAACACTTTTATCCAGAAGAACGAATTAACTCGTCTTCCAGGAATATTTGATATGCAAGGGAGATGAGATAACTCGTTTTCTACTCTCTCTCACTGTATATTATATAAAGCTTTTAATAATTCGTTCATTTTGAGTACGTGATTATATGAAATGAAATAAATAGGAAATGTGATATTTTTTTTAAACAATCAATGCGAGACAAAGTTTTTTTGGATCATACGCAATACTAAAGTGACTCGTTAAATGAAACAGTTAAAATGAATAAAAATATAATTTAACTTGTACGAACACGTGGTGCTTGGTCGTTCAAGAAATTTTGTTCTGACATAATGCATCGAAATATGCATAGAAGATTTCATTTGAATCTTATTTTTAAATTTTTAATGAGATATTTATGTTTTCTTTTAATAAACGTCTTTAATTTTAGGATTTATAGCAAAAAGTTTTGTCTAGATAATTAGTGGCCAACAATTTATATCATTATGTTTTAATTATGTAACATATTTGATATAAAAGTTGATACGGCGCATTGCTTCAAAACTTCAATGAAATTTAGCTTATTAAGCATAACTTTTAAATGACTGATTCTTGAAATTACTAAAATGTTATTAATCTTTTGATGTGAAACGATTGACAAAATTGAATTAGATAAATTCAAATTAATGCAGACCTTTTCACTAGTTCATTCTATTTGAATTAGAAAACTGAATGACAGATATTAAGTACTTTGATTGAGTTTAAAACTTTTGATCAACAAAACATATCTGTGAATTTCATAAAAGATAGGCAATAATTCCAAATGAAGTAATACATATTTGTATGTAGAGATACATTTTTCCCTAGGAAATCCTGACTATTGAAAACAAGAGATATGGGATTTTTTATGATTTGTATGTATTTTACGCTTGTGTAAAAAAGTAACTTCGCTCTTTAAAAACAAGATGGATACTTAGTCGACATAATTATGCTAAATAGCAAAAAAAATAAGCAATAAACGCCCAGAACTAAATTTCAATCTAGAATTGCTCTAAATTTGATTGTTGCTGCGCTCAGTCTTTCTTATAAGACTGTTGTCCTCTTATATGAACTTTACAAAAAAAATTTGGTTTCCAAAGTTTAATTACTTATAGCATACTCCAATTTTTCAGCTACATACCTTTTTGGTGCCTGCCTTGAATATTCCCCATGTAGTCTACTCTAATGCTGTTTCTTCTAATATTAAACTGAAGTATTAACATAGGTAAAATCTTTTATTTATTAAAAGAGAAAGATTCCAATCGATTAATATCATAGATGGAGACTTCTTCAAAACACAGTAATAGGATGCTAATTGATATCATTTTACACTTAACTAGAAATATCACAAAATTAGAATCATTTTCTTAATATCAGCCTAGAATTCTATGAGTTGTTTTCCGTAATTTGCCTGCATTGTGCATGACAATCAGCAAAAATAGAAAACAGGTGGTATCGTGATGTATTATTATCTGAAATTTTGGGATTATCTTTATTTTACTTTTAATAATTCTACATTGAAATATATAATTCTGATTATTTCTATCCATATATCTGCTATGAACTGTTTTAGTTTCTTAATATTGGATGTTTGTTAATTATAAGAATTATAAATAGACGGAGTTTTAATAATCTTAAAAAAAATAAAAGTTTTGATGTTACATTTATAAAACTGTACTGCGTATAGTTAATTTAATTACAAAGAATATTTATATAAATGGAATATGCTTTAATTATGAATGCAATGATGAATAATACAATAACTAACTCCTTTCACATTAATTTTAAATTTAAATATATTCTATTAGAGGAATAATTGTTGATTAATTAAACAACCAATTATATATGCTAATAACTCACATAATAAAATTCAGTTGTATCTTTTAAACTGTTTTCTAGCAATTATTCTTGTAATTAGCATCTACAGAATCTACAATCTGCACATATATCAACCAAAGCATCTACAGTCTGTGGCGTGATTGTAATGATATGCTTCATAAATTCAGAAGTTCTTTTATTGGTGATGGGATTCAAACGCATTATCTATGTGCATTGTTTACTAGAACTATTATATATCAATTAAATCTGTTATTGGATTCCACTTAATGAGAATAACAGATTCCTTTCACGTATGTATGGCCTCTATTCGACCCGATATCCGAAAGTACTAGGCATGACAGAACCTTCATATTAATAGATGAGGTCTGGAATTCAATATTTAGGGAAATATTCTCCACAGATAATGAATATTTGGCTCATGCTTTATGCAGTTATTGTGAACTACATTTGATATTAATCATTATGTAATAGAGTTAAGACAAGCATGAACTCATCGATAATTAATTAATTTTAAAATTTAATGCACAAAATAACAAGAAATTAATTCTCAAAAAATACGAAGATATCTTAGATGTGACAGTTATAAAGCTAATATTAAGTTTAGTGAATGGAAATATTATAATTGTAAATTTGATATTTTGGAACTGAATTTTTATTGTAAGTTAGAAATTTTAACTACTTCAAAGTTATTTGATATTTTGCATTTCATAATAAAAAAATCGAATATAATATAATATAATGCATGATACATGAATTTTTTATGATTTTGTAGATATTAATAGTATGACTTTATTATAAAATAATAATTTCGAAAAAGCAATCGGCATACTTGAGATCGTAATTAAATACACTATAACCATGAAATGACACCATCATTTTTAGAATGTTATTCTATAATCCATCTGCCTTATTTATAATAAATTATGAAATAAATATAACCATAGAAAAGTAAATCTAATTTTCAATGCGTTATTGCTTACCCTTCACCAAATAGAGAATATTCTCATTGCAATGCAATTATGATTATCTTTGAATTTAGGAAATAATATGTGAAATCGTGGTGAACGGGCTGCAAGTATAATATCATTATCTACTTATAGTTTTGTTGGCATCAATAAAAATAATGAAACGCATTCTTTAATAATATAATATCTGCATTCTGATCAAAGCCGCATCATCATCTTCTTCTACCCTATAAACATATTATTATTCAATAAATTAAAGGCTTATTTCTTTGCGCGTTCTCGGAATGGCAACAATAAATCTCGCTATCTTGTTATTGGAGAAGTCCTATAAAAACATCATTCGCGGCATAACAATCTTCTCTGAGACTTCTTGAGCTAGAGAGCAATCGCATTACGGTTCGCTTCATTGTGAGGAGATAAAAGATGGCTTCGATAACTGCAACCGTACTCGTGTGGCACTCTTTATCAGCCGCAGATCATAATCCCATCAGGGAAGGACATAGGCGCTATCGGGTGGGTGATATTTATAAGACTTTTGCCGCTGATATGGGTGAGATATAAACTTATAAATGTCAGGCAAAAAGAATGAAGAAGAAAAGTGCTTTTGTGTAAGATGCAATGAATGGAAGCGATGACAGGTAAATTGGAGAAATGGTCATCACCGCTATGGATAAACTTTCAAACCGAATTTCCAGAATGTCGTATTGATATGCATTTTTCAATGGAAGATTTTATTAAATGGAATAACTCTCTTAAAAAACGGTTTTTTTTGCAATATTTCATTTTTTATTGAGAAAATAGATGCAGTTATAAGGGCATTTTTATTGTGAATATATTTTATGATTTCTAATTGCCTTTCGTATTTATATGATTTAATTTATTGAGACTTTTTTATTAATAATTATAATATACATGCTAAAGAATATTATTGTTACTAGAAACCTTGAAGTGGTTTTAACAATATCAGATTGTTTTTGCGTACCAATGAAAGAGTCTCTTTCATTACAATGCGAGGGTGTACATTCCTGTAATTCGATAAATACTCTGTATTGTAATCATACGTATAATATAATTATATCATTTATTTAATATAATAATAGGACGATGGACAAGCCCACTGATGTTACGATCAGCAGATTTAAGCCGAAAGGTGCATCTCTTGTTTTGAAGTAGCGCCAACTAGGACAAAGAGTACGGTTTTTGCTACACACTCATCAGATTCGCTTGTACAGCCCCTTTTTACAGGGGGACGCAGTCATACATCTCACAGATAGCACACAGAAAAATAACCATGCTCGTATGGGACTCGAACCCAGGACTCCTAGAACACGAGGAAGAAGCCCTACCTCTGTTCCAGAAAGCCTGCCTATAGTCTGAATAATGTAAATGGACAAATCTTTTGGAAAACACAAAATGCTTTTTATTTTCAAAGTTATATTCGATTTTTCGAATGTTTTATCTCATCATTGGAATTAAATTAAAATCATATAAAATATAGAATTTTATTAAAAAATAATTTTTTTTTCAGATATAAGTTTAAAGTCAGATAACTTATGCTAAGCTTGCTTTTGCTGAATTGCAAAAATCCCTATTTATCTAATTATTTTAACTATTTTTATACTGCTTAAGTGAAAAGTTTTAGTACCATTTTTATAAAAATAAATGGCTTGGATAAATGTTTATAAATGAAATAAAGAGTCAACTAAAAGTATTGTTGACCCCTATTGTTATCATCCATTGTTATCTTTGTGCTTTATGAGCAATATGTAGAAATAATAAAATGTTTATGCTCGATATTGTGAGTTCCTTCACCATGGCGTTTATTAGTTAAATTTGAAATCAGTTCCACCGTGAAACTTTATAAACTATACGAAGATTCCTATTAACATAGATTCAGTGGAAATGGTAAGTGCAATACCAACTACTAAGTAAAAAATAATTAAAAAAACGTCTCTTATCAAGTAGTTGTCAATACGTTTACAATCATCGTACAATTTACTCTAAATCAGCCGTATACTTTAAAACGCCTCTAAAATCTACAACTTGGCGCATTTTGAAATACATCCGGAAATATTATCTCACAGGAAATATTTCAATTGGATGACGTCCAACCGCTGAATAAACCAGTCTAGACTTTTACCATAATTGATGTTGCTTTTCTTTAAGCAATTTTAAGAAAAAAATATAAAATAATTTGAAGCAGTAATGACTTATGGTATCTTCAGTGAAGAAAAAAAATACTGAGTTAAGAATACTAGAAATTTCATTTTATATATAAAATTGTATTCATTAAAAAGTAATCTATAAATTCAAACATATTTCCCCTAGTTTCAGAAAATAAATCGAGATGCAGCTTTTCAAGAATAATTCATGATGTAAATCGAATTGAAATTTAAGTTTAAAGTAAAAATATGATTTGTTGAGATTTTTTGAGGTTAAATATACCTATCCCCATGAGAAATCGCAGGTAATATGTATAAAACATAAAAAATTAATATTAAACAAATTGTAGTCGCATAACACCACACCACACCTCGGTTTCTAGGGCTCATGTGGTCCCTTTCCAGTTTGGTATAGATGTAGGTGAACTTTACTGTGCATTTTTGGGTTTTTTTAATAATATATTAGAAAGAATTATACAAAAGACAAAAGACAAGGACATAAAATATAACAATAAATGATAAAATTAGAATGAAGAAGATCTGGAGTACAATAAAAATGGATGAGTGAATATCATAATGTAGAGTATGAATAAAATTTTGAAGGAATAAAAAAAAATTAGTAACTTGAGGGGTTAAAAGGGTTTATTATAAAAATGCGTTATAAAATGATACTCTAAACACATTGATGAGCTTAACCCAACTGTAAAAGTTCACCATGATCAAATAGGAATCTAATCATTATTTACTATTTGGAAGATACATTATTAAGAACTGTTTTATACCAAAGATTTTCTAGCTAAGAGGAGGATTTTCGGAGGTGCCATGAAGAAGTAAAACGGTAGGATGTTGCAAAGTGGATGGGATCGCTATTTTCTCCACAAGAACAATAGTCAACTTCTGATAAACGGAACCGGTGAAGAAATGGGAATGGACCATGTCCAGTAACAAACAAAATTTCTTCACGAGTCCAGGAGAGTGGTTGCAGTTTTACTGTTTTTATGATTTTATATATAGAAAGACAAGCTTTCCCACTATCCTAAAGAATATGCCATTTTCTTATTAAAAAATTTTGAAGTTGATGTTTAAGAAACACCGGGGTTTAGGAGATTCCATCAATACACTATCGGTAATGGCTGGTTTTGCTAGGATATTAGCTTCTTTATTACCCCTATGACCAACATGAGCTTTGATCCATCTTAAAAGAATATTTGGGTTTTGGAGGAGTAGGGACTGGATGTCTCGGACAAGCCGATGAGGAGAATGGGTATCTTGAGTTGCCAGCAAACTTGAAAGGCTATTTGTCCCTATTTTAAACGTTTAATTCTTTTCATTAGCTCCTAAAACAGCCTTTTCCAGTCCAAGCAATTCTGCTTGAGACACAATATGGAATTCCTATAATTTTTCTTTCCATTTCTGAACTTTCATAACATTGTTTGAATGCGAAATATGAGCAACCTGACTGGACCTGTTCCCCAGCTGGACCTGTTCCCAGCTCTGTTTTGGACCCCTTTGTTTAAAATTTTAGATTGTTAACCTCTTGAAAGGAATCTATTGTTAAAATTTGTTTTTCTTTACTAAACAATGAAGGTGGATAGTGATATTCTTGACTTTTTCTTCAAATTCTCTTGGATAATATGTTACACTTAAATTATGCTTCGTTCTTTAAGCAAGTTATATTGATGTAAAGTACTTCTTGTTGAACCTTCAGGTGATGTGGCATAAGGTAGGTAATGACTTACAAAGCTGCTGTTGGTGTTGCATGATATGAGCCAGTGATCTAAAGGATAAAGTCCCTCTGAATAGTTTTCTACAACCTGGGAGAAAATGAAAGATACCACGCATTTACACTATGAAGAAGCATCCTCTCGGTGGTTGTTTGATGCAGGATTCTTCTGAATTTTTGTTGTAATCCCCAGCGAGGATCAGCTATGCGGTAAAGTTGTTGATAGTTTTCGAGCTTCTTTCTTGTATATGAGGGATCCAATTTAGTTTTTCGTCTATTATTACTCCCAAGTATTTTAGAGAGGAAGTTCTTCTTAGAGGGTGAATCTTCCACCGAACAATTGGCTCCTTGGACACGTTTTCTATAAGTAAATATTGTGATTTTTCTATTGATATTTCGAATTGACTTTTATCAGTCAATATTTTAAAAATTTTAAGAGCTGATTTTTACTTAGGTAACGTAATTTTTTTTTTATTTTAGTTACTCTTTATTAAAAAACTACTATTAATATAAAAAAAATTATCAAGAAATTGTGGTTGGTCGAAACAATTCAAGTCCATATCCGCTGAAAATAAATCAAAACACACAGCGCATGCCTGAATTTTCTACGACAACTGAAGCAACGCAAATGCGTAGATTTTCTAGGCCAGTTGGCTTAAGACAATGCAGATTATAAATTTTTAATTTCCTCTATTCTGTTTTATTTTAATTCGAAAGTCCTTCAAAATGAATCCGAGGAATTGATTAAAATGCTGTGTTTAATTTTAAATGCATAAAACACTAAAAGAAAACATAAACAGAATCATTTGAAATTATATATCGAGAACATCTTACGCCTAACCTTATTAGCATGGGAAAAAAGAAACTGTATCCTTACTCATTTGGAGGTGGTGGGGATATGAAGACTTTTGGCGGGAAAGTTAATTTTTAGTAATTAATAAAAATTAATGAATATATGTTTGAAAAAAACTATATCAATTGCCAACAAATACAAGTTAAAAAATTATGTGGGCTTAAATGGTATTAATAAAAGGTATTTCATTAACGAATGAAAATTTGAACAAGATTATATATATATATATATATATATATAATAGTCTAAATTTTATTCCCCTTTCCATTAAACCTCTTAAAGAGTTAGAATCAATAATTTTTAAATGTCCTGATATAATACATCTGTTGTCAGTGTCTTTATAATCTTTATACATTTCTTTGTGACATTTACAATCTATTTTGTTTATTTCATTTAAGTTTTTGCAATAGTAATTATAGTTATAAATTCGTATTTCTTTAATTTGCTGAATAATTTAAAGCTATAAAAATAAAAAAGTAAAGAATTCTTTATTGCCCTGTAGAATTTTAGGTAACTTTAGGTTTTCATAGCTAATATCCAAAATTCTCACCACACATAACTCTTTGTTTAAATTAGTTTTTTTTTAAAATAATAAATCAGTTTTTTTCCATATTAAGTTTGAATTTGATTAGATCTAGAATTATAAATTTTGCGAAAGTGTTGTCAAGCTAAAAATCTCCAAAAGTTTTATTTATAAACCATTCAATTTTATCGTTCCTCAAACCGAATAGAAATTTCTTAATTTTAAGAATGTTCTAACTATTAAGATGCAAGTTACAGTAATTCTGAAATCTCTCATATCTAATATCATAATTGCTGCCTCTATCTTTACTTCTCTTGATTTTTTTAAAAAACATATTATTTAACTAGGAAGTCTTTAAAGATGTTAAATTTATTATAAATGCTAATTTTATCAAAATAAACCTTAACCTTAACCATAGTTACTATTGAGTCCGTATAGAAACATATTTTTTAAAATATAAATTATTTTATTTATAATGTTTTAAAAATATTTCTATTGTTTATATAATATTTCCTTTATATTGTTTTAAAATATCTTTTTGAATTGCAAATATAAATGTTTTCTAGGTCTAGTCTTCTGTTTAATCCCTTAACCGGTTTGCCTGTAAGCCGTACGTGCATCGATTTATCGAATTTTGATAGCTGTAAACAAAAAATAAATCATTCATAGCAATTATAATTCAATAGGAAATTTACTTCGAATACGTAGATAAGCCAGCTATTCCATGGATTTTCCTTTGAATAAAAATAAGAAAATATTCCCAAAATAGAAGGTGTCATCTTATTAGATAGTAAGGGAAATAAACCGGTTAAGGGGTTAAGTAAAAATTTTTATCTTCCAGAATATAAATATTAATATTATAAGAATTATGACACTGAAAATGTAGTAGTTCATAGTCAAAAAATCCAGTTTTAATATCGTTTTTAATAGCAGTTCCGTGGCCATTTAGTCTTTTATTGAATTCAGTACTTGCTTGTTCTATATAAAGCAAATATATAATTAAAATTTGTTTTCACAAAATGGACATTGACGAAATCTGCATTGAGTTACAAATGGCGTTAAAAATTCACGTTATTGTATTGTTTTAATTGGCTTTGAAAATTTACGTATGTATACGGTGTGATAACATTTTACATTGTGATTAAACTTTCAGTTTCCCCATATACTCATTAAAATTTCTACTCGCACGATGTCACGGGTAATAGCTGGTCATGTCATAAATCCCAACAGCAGACGTGTCACAAATCATCAAAAAACAAATATCAACACAACTATTATAATATCTATTCATTAAAGAGAAGGAACATTTGATGTGTATGTTATTTAAAATGTCACACGTATGTTAATTATTGTTAGAAAATTTAAAATACTCTGTATCATGATTCTATCAAAATTATAAGTTTAGGTCCTAAGCGAAACTTTCTTATAAGAATTAAAAAAAAAACTTTTTTTGTGCATTCCTAAAACAATTCAAGATTAATGCAAGTGATTCTGCTATCAATAGAACTTATTTCTTTCATAATTGAAAGCATTTTCTTACACCAGTAATCACTTCTATAAAGGAAACCGGTTACCTCTTATGCTAGTTTTCGAGAATTTTCAAACTATGCTATATATTTTCCATAATTTATACGTTCATTAATTATACTCTTATTAATTTATACTCTGCATTAAATCATTTTACTTATATAGTTTGATTCTTTTACTATTTTTACAAAGATAATTGACAAAGGTAAAGAAATATTTTTTGTATGCAATTAAAATTTCAAGTACAGTTTTAAGACATTAAAATTTTTAAATTTTTTTTGCGTAATTGTTTGGGTTTCTACCAAAGAAGAGGCTAATTAACTTATTGAATCCATCGACATGAATAATTATAAAAGAATAGTTTTTAATGATTGCTATCCCCAATCCTAGCGATCATTAATAAAAGAAAGAAAATAGAATGCTGCAAAAACACATAAACGCAACATTTGTTTCACAAATTTAATTTTACATATTTAACACATCAATTACTTTTCCACGATCATTTTTATAAAAAGATGAAAGTACAAGTGAAACTTTTGTGAATTGCATTGCTTGATATAACTAGCAAATATAGCAATAAATAAATGGTGTTTTATTTTTCAGACAGAAGGAAAATTAGAAAATTAATTTATCTCCTTAAAATTTTTTTTAAAGAATACTAAATATTATAAACGTATCGAAACTTATAAAAAATAAAATGCTAAAATATGAAATTTTTTTAAAAAAAATTTTTTTAATCAAGCAGACATTGAATATTTTTGAAGATGGCAATTTAATTGAATATACATACAAAATAAAGGGAAACAAATGGAGAAAACATTTCAAAAATGTCTATAATTTTAATAAATTTCACAAACACTTTAAAGTAGAATATATTATAATTTCAAAAATAATTTTTAATAAGGACACTTAATCTACATTTATCCTGGTATCTTTCATGAGGATTCAACTTCAATATTTTATCATTTTGAAGCCTTTAAGAAAACATGACATTATTTTTCATTAAAAAATAATGATCATAAACAATATTGAGTTTTGATATAATTGCTGGTAAATAATAATAAAATAAATCTGGGCCATTAATACATAAGTAGTGAATTATGTGGATATAGAATTTTATATTTTATCTTTCTTCTAAGAAATAATATATCAGTTAAATATTGTCGTGGAGACTCAATCAAAGACACGGATAGTTAGAAACAATTGTGTTTATTAGCACCAAACAACTAGCTGGAGAACAGAATGAAGACCTGAGAAGAACTCAGCTTTTATACGCCTGAAGAACAATCGAGAATCATCTCGTTCGAATGATAAAGAATCTTTTAGAATCATCTCGATTTTAGAGAAATAATAAGATCAATTTTAAATTAAAATTCCAGTCTTTGAATAAAATGCGCTGGGCGGGAATCGAACCAGGGAACAAAGGATTTGCAGGCTATTGCTCTGCCAATCGAGCCAAGGGGAATCATACCATCCTTTCTTTTTGCGGCAATATTATTTTTTATTTATACTCATCTGATTAATAGAACTATTCGTAATTAGTTCTATTTTTAGATAAATTCTATGGTATTGCAAATATTGATTGCTTGTTACAAAAATATTACAATGATTTATTTGAACAAATAATAAGAGGATATAAATGTCATTTTAGTATATATATATATATATATATATATATA
>JAOUZG010040071.1:6143678-6161172 GCA_026289955.1 Argiope argentata
GTTTAATTTAATTAAAATCATTCTAAACAAAGAAGGTCGATCATCAAAAATTATTACTGGGAGCTCAGAATATCTCCCCTCAAACGGCGTATCCCAAACCGATTCGTGCTGTAGAATCGTAAATGATGATAGCTTCCCCAAAATATTGAAATTATTTAAATAAGTTTAGTTTAATTAAAAATATTTGAATAGATTTACAAATTCAATTACCGAAGCATAATGCTGGAAGTTCAGAAGATATGTCCTCAATCTTGGGCTCCAAATTGATTCGTGCTGTAAAATAGTAAATTATACTTTAAAAAGATATTAATGTTTTTAATTTTAAAATAATTATACTAATAAATTTCTATTATTCTTTAAAATCTAAAATTTTCAATAAATAAATATGTTTACTATTTCATAAGATTTTTAAAAAATTGTTATCTTAAAATTTCATACATATTAGCAACAAGCAATCTCATTAAAAATTTTACCATTAACTGTTGTACGAAAAACTAATAATATATAGCAACTTTAAAAAGAAAGGGTTTAATTATTTTCTGATTTTCAAAACTATAACAGACCTTTCATTTTATCTACTTTGATACTTATTCGAAACCTAACAAATGACGATAGATTGGATTGCTTATTATGACGATATATTCAGAACAAAAGTATGATTATAAACAGGGCAAAATCATTGTTGGTTTAACGATTTAAAAATAAACTGATAGTTTTATAAGTTTCAAAATTTTTTGGAGTTGTTCCTAATTCTGTTATGTTTTGATTTCTTTTTCTTTTAACTGTGATTGGTTTTGTGTTTAAGTTTGACCTTTTTTATTTAGTTTCAAAAACTTTTTAAAAAAGTATTTTGCCTGATTTTTTTTGTATTTTTAATACTGGTATATTTTTCTTAATTACTTTTAGGTTTTACTTATTTTTGTTAGATTCATAAATTTTAATGTAATCTATTTAGATTTAAATTTTGTTCATGGACTTTTGTGATACGAATTTATGTTAAAAACTGCATTTTCTTAAGATTTTCGGTTCACAAGGGGTTAACTTTTTGACGAATCGTCAGATTTCTCACAGAAAAAAATCCCTGGTTTGAATCCCTGCCTAAGTGTGACCCTTGAAAAAGTCTTGAGACCGGATTCACATGTAGGTAAAAGAGGCTTTGCCAATTTACATAGTTTTCAAGTACAAAAATTTCAAAAGAAAGTGAAAAGATAAAGTACGATTCAATTTTTTTTTTCACTGAAATTAATTGTTGTTTTACTGTCGCAAACTGCATTCATTCTCAATATTATTCAGCATTTCTTAAAAAAATAAACCAAAATAAATCTTTGATGTTTTATTTTGCCTTTAAAATATGTATTTTCTAACCCCCAAAAGGAAACCAATATTCAAGTCACTTTTCTTAATAAATGAAAAAAAATAATAAAATAAGACTTGAAAAATAGTAAGTAATAATGTTGCACCAGATTTAGATATTTTTAGTTTGAAATCCAATATCAATACAATTTGTAATATTAAATATAATTATTTATCGGTACTTATAGGTTTAAAACAACTTTGAAAATAAAGGATTTATTATTGATATTTAAAGTAATCTGAAACAAATAATGATTTTTTTTATAAATACGCTCAATTATTCTCCGTCTAAGATGCAACATTTAAAAAAAAAGCTTAATGTCTCTTTTTTTTTTCTTTTTTGCTCAGAAAGAAATGCAACTTCTTTGAGGCAGAAAACTTACGTAAAAACATTGGTACTTAAGCAAATGCAGAAAAGATTACTTTTGCATTATTTTAGCACTGGAGATGCATTTTCTATGCATTTAGAGCTGAATCTCATATATATATGCATATGTTAGAGAAAACTTTGAATCACTTCAGACTATTTCAGTTCTGAACAAAGATGGTAGTTTTCCTTCAAATGTGAATCACTTTTGAATCGAAGAAGAGAAAACATATATTTTTCTAGTATTACTTATCTTGAATGTTCCAGAAAGAAAATAAATATTTGTCATTCTAAATATACTAGAAATATGTGTATCTTATAATATATTATTTTTTGAATACATTTTATGATATTACGAGCGTAATTATTTTTTGAATCTTATTTCTTACTTTATTTTATTCGTATCTTTATAAAAATAAGTTGTTGTTTTTTTCAAATAAATAGAATAAAATTAACGGTAGAGTATCCTAATAATTATGCTTAAAAAACTAAAAGTTAATAATCAAATAGTTAATGGACATTTGGCACAAACTTTACCTACTTTGACCATGAAACTTACTTAGATAATCTTTACTTTTCAAAATCTAAGGGGCTATTTTAATTATAATAAATTATTTTCAATCAGCGTAATAAACATAAATTCCAGACTAAAAAGTTATTTCAATTTAAAAAACGTTTATAAGAGAACTAAAATGTTTGCATGTTTTTCTGCTGAAAATACAAGTACCAGTTAAGAAATAAAATGAGTAATTTAATATTTTATTTTTAAAGATATTCTATATTTAGATTACATAGAATTAAGGAAACAAGGTACATTACATAAATTTTTCTTTATATTTTAGATATTATGGGGAAAAACTCCTTTAGTATTAAAATGCACATAAATCACTTAGAAAAAATTCTATAGTAGCATTTTTAATCATAATAAAAAAATTTATAAATCTATATTTTACATGTTTTTTTTTACTTTTTCAATTATGCATATTATTTCTGAAAATTCTCCAATAAAAGTAATTAATCCATATCTTAGTAGGAAAAATTCATTTGTTTTAAGTCATCTCTAATTTTAAATCTAAAACGACTTTTTTAATATTACGAATAGTAAAAATGAGAATTCTTTTCTATGCCTTGATTTTAGTTTTAAATATAAAAAAGCGATTCAAATATATTTTTTTATGTTTGTAGTTCAGTCTATATAAAATAATAAATTTGCAAATGTAGACGGAACACTTTATTTCAAATAGTGAGATATGTAGCAGTAGTAGGAGAATCTTTTTGAAAGTTAAAGGTGGAGAAAAACTTTTACGATGAAAAAAAAAATTTAAATCGTTCTCTATGTAGGTGTATCATCAAAAATAAGAATCTAAATCATTCCTGTACTTTTAAAGATACAATATAAAAAACAACAACATAAAGTTAATGAAAGTTTGATGTATTCATTTTCTGTAATGGAAAAAAGAACGGCTGGAAATAAAAAAAACGAGGAAAATAAATGATATAAATTAATAGCGAAACGTATTTCATTTCCATTATTATCACCAGCATTATTTTTTAAGCATAAATCAGAAAGAGCTTTTGATTTTTGAGAAAAAGGTTTCATATGCTGTTCAATACAGTCATTTAACCTTAATTTTCTAAATTCGCCAACTTACGTACGTACGCACGCCTACATATTCGAAGTATCTTAAATTATTATGACAATTTTGAATTTCTAGCTACTTTTCCTAGTGTTCTAACCTGCATGTCATAAATATCTACCATCTTATCTTTTAGAATTATAATGGCCGGCGTCCTAGCTCAGAGGTAGCGCATATTCCGTTATCTGGTTTCGAATCCCGGTTAGGGCATGGTTGTTATTCTTTGTATTATCTATGAGGTGATGAATGTGCTGCTCTGTAAAAAAGGACTGTGTAAGTGGCTGTGATGAATGAGTAGGTAAGTCGTATTCTTGACCCTAAATGTCAATACTTCAAAACATGAGATGCTCATTCGGCTTAAAATTGCTGAAAGTCCTCAGCGGGCTCTTGTCCATGGCAAGTACTATTAGTATCACAACAGCAGAATTATGATTAGTCAGGTTATCTTTCATTTCCTTAAATAAATTACGAATAAGAATTCAGTTCTAACCACCAAGTGTGTAAATTAAGAAGTTTTCCTTCTGTAAAGTATCGTAAATAAGTAAGAAATACCCAATCGAATATTTTTTTAAGCGCATTGACACCCGCCAGTCTTTTAACTTCATTTTTTCAAAGATATCGACAGCAAAATATAACAGCAAAATTATGTTGAACATTTTCTTTTTGCAAATATCATGAATCAATATTTAATAATTCAAATTTATTTTTTTTTCTTTTAACAATATTTGGTTTATGTAATTGTCATTTACAAAGAATACTAAATATTTTTCAGAGATATATTTAATATCCTAAAATTATTACTATTCTTATAAATAAAGAATATTTATAATATTTTAAAGATATCTCTTTATTTCGGTGCATATAAATTGCTGATAATAATCATATTTCCCTCAGATTGCTGGAATAGAAGAATATAAAACGATTAGATATTTCAAGAAACAATGAAAGTGATTTCGATTTCATCAGATTGCTAAAAGCAGTTGTGGAAAATTACATTTTCCAACCAAAAAAATGAAAAAAATATTTAAATAAAATAGTAAATATATGTTTTTTAAATGTATTAAAAAATTTGTTTACACTATTTGCAAAAATTCGCATGAAAAAAAATTAAAAAATTAAGTTTTTATTCAAATTAAAATAAAAATCCAAAATAAATCATTTGAAATTGCCTTTTTGTACTCTTTTAACCCATTCGCTTCCAAGTCTAAATTGTACGCGGTAATTCCCATTGCCATTTCTGTTTTAATTGTTATTTTTTATCTAAGTTTGATTATTTCAAAATAAATACACATATTTTCACATAAATAATCATTTGCATCTATAAAAATCAAACACGAGTATACTCGTGTTTGGCAATGTAAATAACCTCATACAATTTAGGCTTGGCAGCGAATGGCTTAAATAAAATGTAATTTTTGTAAAACAATTTATTTGTCGCTTTTTTTTAAGCTTTTACTCTTGTATATTTATGTTTATGCCCATAAAAAGTTTCCAAGTTTGACAAGTTGTACGTTATTATATATTGAAAGTACCACGAGTATATTTGTGCTGGCAATGAGTAGCACCCTGCCACGAATATATTCGTGGTTGGCAGTGAATTGGTTAGGTTACTTTATGTTTAATTAGTGACTCGCTGTTTAATTGCTGACATGTAAGAGAATAAACTGCTTTTCTTAAATACCTGACATCCTAGTTTTTGGAATTAGGATTACCGGTACATTTCATTTTATTTAAATGTGGATCTAAGCAAAATGTTAAAATAGGCAGAATCGAACTTTAACTTTTTTTTAAATTTTAGATTATATGACCCAAAAATAGAAATCATTTATTTTCGTTTCTTCAAATTGCCCAATAGACCTCTTTTATAGAATGCGTATTACATTTTTAGATATTATGTAGTTCCTATATCTATCAAAATAATAGAATAAATATTCCATCAAATTATCAATATAAAAAACACTCAAATAAATACATTTTTACTTTCATTAAGCTGTCCAAATGATTCATTAAAGTAAACTTCACAACTTTTTTTTATCAAAAACTTTGAGTATCATTCATAATTAATGCGATCTTATAATCCTTAAATAAAGAGATTATAATCTGATGCCGATGTTTAACATTTATTTCTTCGTTGAAGCTTTCGGTAAGTAATAGGGTTTTATTTGGTTCAAGAATTTTTTATCACCTTGCCAATACAAACAGCATATAGCAAATCTTCATTGCTAGCAGAGAAAAAAAAAGTGATCCCTGCAACTCTCAGAGTAAGGTGATTAGTTAAGAAAAGAAAAATATCACCGATGCCAAGAAAAGAACGTTTGAAAGGACAGGTTTCTGCTTTTATTACTGCAGTTACCTTTTTTCTCTCCTGTCTTTTATGTGTTTTTGAGTACTGCCTCGCACAAAAACGAAAACACTTTGGAACGTAATTACAGAGAAATACTTCATTTACTGCGGGAAAATTTCGGGAAAGGAGTAAAGAAAAAACAACAACCTGAAAAACTGTAACTGATAAAACCAATTTGGGAAGGTTTTTCTGAAGACTCCAAACACTGCTTTTAGATTTCGCCTAGGTGTAAATAAAAGAAGCGCCACAATAAAAAAAAGATAAGATTTAAAAAAGAAGGTAATAAACTTTATCTTCATCAAACAGAAGCATTTTGAATGCAATTGAATATTTGTGATTTCTGAGAAAAGTCTCACAGTTGAATGAAACGCATTTGCATTCCTCAGCTCTCTACGAAACGAAGACAACTTGTTTTCATCGTAAAATTCCCATTATTTAAAAAGATGAAAACACTTTTAAATTTAAGAAAAAAAAGAGTGGCATAGTAATCTTTGCTTCTCATATAATATATCTTACCATTATTTATCGAAGTGACGTGCATTTTTTTTACCATACCAACAGTTTAATATATTTCAAAATTCAATTGATGTATGACTTAAGTAATTGTTTGGAACTGATGAATAATTACATACTGATACTACATAAAGTGTAGACTGGAAATAGAGAAATAAATCTTACTAATTTGGATGAAAAAACCATATCGAATGCTAAAAAAATGAAGATACAGGAAATTATTGGAGATAAATAAAAATTAGTTCAATTTTCAATTAGATACTTATCTATATTGGAAATTCGATTTCGGTCTCATGTCTGAAGTTTTAACTCTGAATTTTTATAAATTATAATAATTAAATATAATGAAATAATATTTCCATTATTTTATACATGGTGCAATAACAATTGCGGAAATTTTATTATCAACTGTTACTAATAAAATAATCCCAGAAATTAAATTTTTTTAAATACGTAAGCAAATAATATTCACGGAATAAAATATAAGTAAATTGTAGATTAAAAAGTACCAACGTTGTTATAAACGACAATATGCTTATATAATATATAGGAAGTATATTTGATTTGAAACAAATAAACGTTTGAAACAAATTTAATATTGCTTGATTAATTTTTATGAAATATTCATGATTTGTGGCAGGTTTTTGGTTCTTGTTCTGTTTCAGGATCCTTGTTACTAAAATATTGCATAATGTGTGATAAAATATTGTAAAACGAATCTATAAATATTCATTTTGCTGATGCAAAAAATATGCTTAACAGAATAAAGGAATATCTAGTCTTAAAATAATTTTAAATGAATTGAAGCTAATTGTGTGACTAAGAAATTAAAATCTAAAAGAAAACATTTATTCAAAATTTTAAATATCATAATTGTGAGAACATTATTTTTGTATAAAATATCTCATTATACAATAATAATAGAATGTAAAAAATAATGTTGTATACGTTACTCCTAATGAGTAAAATGTCTCGTTATCTATGCATACGCAATGTTTTGCATTTGAAAGGATTTATTAGTTTGAACTAGTTTTGAACAATAATAGATTATAAATAAAATATTTTTGAAAATAGTGATGTTAGACACCAAAATTATCAAAAGAATCAACAATGCAGGACGATAAACTTAGAGTTAACCAAATAAAATTAAAATTACTTCCTAGATAGCAGTCGTTCATTGAGAATAAATTTTTAAATTTTTAAATGTGTATTTAGTCATTTAAACATTATTTTCATTTAGACATTTTTCCTCACAACTATGGAGAATATTATAACTTAAACGTTTCAATTGGTTGCAGGAATTATGGTATATGTAAAAATAAAAGCTTTGGAAAATATTATTTGCCTCTTTAAATATAAAATATAATATGTTTTATGTTATAGCAAGACATACCTAAAATTTTTTTATTGAATTTTATAATTTAATTTAAACAATTTTGTAACGCTGCTTCGAGATTAATAGACTGTTCGCAATAAAACTGTTTAGTTAAATTTGGAATTTTACAGCTCTTATGTGACAGCTGGATAAGAAAGATTAAAAAAAATATTTAGTAACACCAATGATTTAATATATTGAAATATACAAAAATTTTGTTATAAAAATTTAAATATTGATTATTACATAGCATTTTAGTATAAATTGGCTATCATCATTTCAGAACATTGCAAAAAGGCGTTAATTATTCCAAAAATTTCAAAACATTGTTTTATAATGTTTATAAACTAGCATGTTTTTAAAAAATGAACATAACACTTTATAAACATTTTTTATCTGATGTAATTTACTTTTTTACCATTCATAAGTTACAAGCGTTACAAAATGTTTCATTTAAAAAGAATCATTTTGCACATAATGGAACTGCTAACCAATTCAAGTAAAAATCAACCGAGAAAAGAAATGAAAAATAATGCTGACAAATAAATCCAAAAATATAATCCTTCTATAATATTTCGAATCACAAATTTGAAAGGCTTTTATTAATACTGTCCCATCCCACTAACAAACTTAGTAGTTTTATAAGTTCCTATTGTTTTCCCCAAATGAGAAAAAAAAATCCCAAATACTTTGTTGTTTCTAAATCTTAGCTGTCGACGTTGGGAAGAAATAGGTTACTACAACAAAAACGTCATTTAATCATTAGATAGTCTGGCGGTTACAGATGGTTCATTGATTTCACCGCTCTCGGCGAAGATAATGTATAGAGGCATTCACTGTCTCAAGACAACCCTATTAGCCTCTTTCGGGTATTTATTAACTAGATTACGCTTATACAATTGCTTACGATTCCATAATTCCAGCACATGTCTTGAGCACACTCCCGTTACATTTCTTTTGCGTTGTTTCTCTTCTCGGTTATATATATATATATATATATATATATATATATATATATATAATAAAAATTAACACGTACCGAATAAAAGTATTGAATAACGATTTTTAATAATTATTTTAATGATATTTCAAAGAGAGAAACGGCTTAGTGATATTGATTGATGCTTTCAAAATAAATTTCAAAATTTATTTACCATGTTTTTTTAAATCAAATTTCTATATATCTTTTAATGGATAAATATTTATCTTTTGATTATTTTTTAAATAATACTTGTTGTTAAACATTTCTCATCCTCGATTACTTTAGAATTTGAAAAGGTTTTTTATTATCAACATGCTCAAGCTGAGTTATTCTTTTTCATGAATAACTTATTATGTCTAACCATGCACTGTTTATATAAATTTACTTACGTTGTGAATAATTTTTCAAAACTGTTTCCATTCCACAATTTTATTATTATAAATTAAATATTTACAAAATAAAAACGGACATTAATGCTAAATTTAAAAAGTTATTGAGTCATTTTACTATAAGTAAAATACGATCAGATTCATATAGATATGGATTTCGCATTATATAGAAACATGTTATCATATTTGTGTCTTTTTGTATGATAGTGTAAATATTCCTGCAAAACTTCTTTATCGTATTTTGTGGAGACAAGTGATCACATCTTGATTACATCAT
The DNA here is from genome assembly GCA_026289955.1 of Argiope argentata. Taxonomy (NCBI): domain Eukaryota; kingdom Metazoa; phylum Arthropoda; class Arachnida; order Araneae; family Araneidae; genus Argiope; species Argiope argentata. The sequence goes on from JAOUZG010040071.1 coordinate 6,152,916, forward strand.
GAAATAGCACTAATTAGAGTGATTTAAATAATTTCATCATTCATCGTTAAGAGAATTTAACAAATGACTTCATTTTTTTATATCAACTATATTGCTTTTAATTCTCTTCGTAGTGAAGAAAAAATACAAACAACATAACACAAGCTTAAAGTATATAAAAATATTTTTTTGAAATCATGTGCATATTTTGAATTTGGGATTCTCATAGCGATTTCGGAATTTATTTTAACCACTTCGCATACAAATACGTGTCTGACACGCGGATCGAATTACTGAATTTTTATTTTCAAGTCTGCAATTAAGTCACATAATTAAGCATTTAAATAAGAAAAAATCAACATGAAACGATTTGGTATCCCAAACGCTCCGTATATTATTTTAAAAAAATCAAATTAGCAATAAATTACCAAATATAGGATGAGTTATCTAATTAGAAAGTTAAATAATTTCGTATGTCAAGTGGTTAAATATTGTTTTCAAGATTCTGAAATTGCTTTGAGTTCACCATTAACCATTTAACTGAGGATTAGTTCACGCGAATTCTCCAAATTGTTGGATATTGATATCGGCATACCTAACAAACATAAGTTCAATTATTGAATTTTTCTGTCGTCACACTGATAAAGGCTAAATTATTTGGAAGTTATTTGTTGAAGAACATCCTTTACTTATTGAGAATGCAGTGTGTGTGTGTGTGTGTGTCTCCATACTGATGATCACCTTAATAAGTGGGTTCAATCATTTTTCCTGCATTTCCGGAACCTGAAATTTCACCTTTTGAAATGGACATTTTTTATTGGTGTATGATATTCAAGATGACACAAATTATTTTTATAAAATTAAAACCTGATTTATAAGAATCTAAATCTGGTACATGATTGCAATTTCACATACATTACATTTTGTATTCAAGATGAAGTTTATTCATACACTTCAACACCCCCTTTCGAATTTAAAAGCGCTTTAAATATTTTAATAACCATGTTAGTCTACTCTGAAACAATGGATACTCACACTTTTAAACAACCGCATATCTGTAAATTTTATACATCAACACTTAAATTACGCGAAAAGCACAGGTCTCGTGTATTCGACGGCTTTTCACTTGAGTCAAAATGATAGAAACAGATAATAGAAACCTACGAAGAAAAAAATAAAAGATACAAAAAAAGAAGTCATTCGAAAAAATAAAACTGGTTAAAAAGTTAAATCTAAACCAGTGAAGGTCGTTTCCTACCTTTTCGGCACCGTCTAACCTGTAATTCGATGCCATTTCATTAGGGGCGGGTCAATATGTTGTAGTATTTGCTGTAGTTAAGTTGAATCGTTGGATAAGAAGCATCTGAAAAATACATGAGTTCATTGACACACTCAATCAGGGTTTATCCACTGTGCCTAACAATATTTTCTAATTGTAATAAACTATTGAAAAAGGGTTTTTACAAATACTTAGTCACAAATAAATATGGACGTCATTATATTTTTCTCTTGTCTGGTTGTATTTTTGTATTTTATTTTCAATTACATTTTCTTAAATTCTTTTAATATTCACCATGTGATTTTATTGTTTCGCATTCCGAAGGATTTGTGAATATGACTCATCCGTCTGCTGGTCTTCGATTTTGATACAAAATATTGTTCTATGTTTGGGTTGCTTTGATGTGGTCCATCTTTTCTTGTTTGACTTGGATAAAATTTAAATCTTGTATTATCCTTTTTTTTCTTAGAATTTCTCATAATGATGTTTTCTGACAGCAATATCCGTCCGAAATAACTGAGTCTCGTTTTCCGTCAGTTAACACATAAAGGACCACAAAGAAATCTGTAAAATATACGCCTGGGACAGCACGTTTTCGCGCTAATTTGTACGTTCTAAAACCATCATAAGAACGAGGAACGAGAAAAAGAGAACTCATGAGCGGTTCGCAACGGATGAGACGTGAAACACGAGAAAACTCGTGAGCTGTCCTTATTGTGTTAATAAATGTTATTTAGTCACTGAAACTATCTTTGGAGTACTTTAGCGTAACGCTGCTGTAAAGGAACACTTCATTTGATCAATGAACTGTATTTACTGGTTTAATATTGTAGCTCGCTTTGATGTCAGGAAAACAAATTTTTATCCACTTTGTGTATTTTAAAGTAACTGCTTCTGTTAATATCGGATAGACGGCGCAATGCGAAATGTAATGAGTAGGGCAATAGACTATATCGGCTTCTGTGCATTACGATACATTAAATTTTCAAGAAAATATTCCCACCTCATTATTCTCTAACGGGTTGGAACAAATGTGTTTATTTAACTTTTTAATTAATTTCTCGGGTTTAATCAAAGACTTAATTCTTCTATCAAAACCTTTAAAAAGGTAAGAAACAAATTTTAATATTTATTGTAGTTATGCTGGTATTCTTTCATAGGAACACTTGAATTTTTCTAAATGATTCAAGAAATTTTCAACATACACTTAATATAATACCCAGTATATTAATTTATTTTTAATTCAAATTAATATCATGCATTTATACCCATTAATTTATATTACTATAAAATTGTTCTAATTTATTTATTAAGGAACTAAAGTTTAAACTATTATTTTTATTTTTCCGAATCAGGGAGTGAGAATTATATTATTAAAATATGTAGTGTGGAAAAAGAGACTGGAATTTTGATCATAGTTATTATAAACTTTAATTTTAAAAAATTCATTGAAATTTTCTACATAAGTTTATTAAAGCTATTTAATTTCTACGGTGTCTGGTTTCAAGATATTATGCTTTTCATTATTTTTCAACCCCATTCTAATCAAAAATAAGAAATTAATTATTTTTTGCTTCATTTTTTAATATGTTTAACCAATTAATTGTGGCGATCTGTTTCCAAAGCGCCCACCAGTTTATGTCGCAATAATCAAGCGATGATGGATACAGTCATCAAACATAGAGTAAGTGGCGCTGTTCAAATATTGGATGAAAAAGACGACTTTATTTTAGATAAGGAACAATTTTATTAGTAATATTTACACAGTCACTCTACATGAACATATATTTATACATAATGAACATAAAACTTAGAAAAAAATCAATTAATATAAGTTCAAATCAAATTTTCAAAGGAGTTAAAAGACAAATCGGAGTAGATTCAGCCCAGCAACACTCTTGTTTTTTGATACATAGATATGAAAAGCGGGATAATCAGATTCATGCCAGGAAATCATGAATCCAACTCAAAATAGTTATAATTTTCATTTGTTTTATTTCTTCCTGACCCCTAAACATTTTAAACATATTAAAATTTACGAATATGATTTGCTTTTTGCCAGAATTACAATTTAAATATCAAATTGTAACAAAAATTTACGCATGACGGAAATAACCACCATATCACAAAATTCGGTTAAAATGGTCATTAGTGTGCCCCCGAGTTTGTCGCCAATATGGCAACCCAACACAAAGATCTTGTAGTAACCCTAATGATGTTTTGTTTACTTCTTCCTACAATGTTTCAGTTGTACATGATCTTCAACTCCTTTATGAAAACTGTAAAATTAAAAACAATAAAATAATATCAATTAAATATCTTATTTTTGATCTGTATTATAATTAAGATTTTTTTGTATAGTTAATAAGAAGTTTCAATTATATTTTTAATGCGAATATAAAATATTTATTCCTTTACTCATTTTAATTGTCAGTATGCGATTTCACAAAATTGTCTGATTTATTTCTTTACGAAATCGTCTGCTTTCTTTCTTTAAAAACCGTCTGCAATAGAATTATTCGCATTTCCCGTTCTTTAAAATTTCCTATTAAATCCATTCTTTTTGCATCTTTGTCTTTCTAAATTATTTACTGTTCATGTTATCCGCACATTCCTAATGTTCAATGTGTTAGCGAAGCTACTAGTTTCCCGCTCCCGGGCCTAGCGAAGCCATAGGATGTTTTTTTAAGTTAAAAAATTCTGCCCGGTGCCTTCAACAGATGCCGGAGGCATCTGTTGAAGGCACCGGGTCTGAAAAAATAAATAAAAAGACAATGCTTATCATTAAAAAAATAAATTGTATTGTGAAATGTCGTAACTGTAACTATTCCATAGATGTGTTTGTTAGTTTGTGCGGCATCTTTATTGGCGACTTGGCATCCTTGATGCGGCAAGGGGCACACTATTCGTAACCTTTACCCAAATTTCTGCCATATCTCCATAACGGATATAGTCGGCAAGAACATTTAAATGGTTAATATATTTGTTCTTATAAAATAATGTTCTCAGCCCTTCTGAAAAATTTATTACATCTTGGTGTGACTAGTATATAATAATAATTTGAGAAAAATTAACGAATCCTTAAAATATTGGATTTAAAATAACAAAATAGTGTGTTATCTTCAAAAAAAAGCGTTAATTGTTTCAGAACTGTAATGTATAAGGCTGTGAATGAAGTATCAATGACAAATGCCTTATAAAAAATATGAAATAAATGAAGTTAAATGTAATAATGTAATCTGAATTTAGAGCTCATGAACAAACAAAAGTAATACGTTTGAACTTTTTATATAGATAATACTTCCTACCCATAGAATAAATTAAGCCGTTGAAATATCAGCACAGAATCGAATTTAAGCTAAGACATAAATTCTACCGCGTATATTCTTCTACACAAACGGCTGCAGATAACTTACAGTGTCTCATCTGAATAGACACTTCATTTCCTTAAACATGCAGCGACCTTCTCCAGAAACTTAGCTCATATGTCTCTGATCAATAGCAGCCACGCCATGTGGCAGGGACACATGTCAGAGGCACCAGAATACCTTCTTTTCAGCGGGAGGGAGCAACTTCATTCAAGCCGAAATTTCTTCTCTTACCTGATCTTCCCTTTCGGAGGAACAGAAGAGGGTCTCTCTCTCTCAGTGTGAGGGGTGGAGGGGAGAGAAAAAAGACATCCCCGCTCTTCGTTTAAGGACAGACAGGCTTGTTAAAGCTGGGATATATTTTCTTTTTGATTTGAAGTTTCCCGAAAGTCAGAAGCCCAATTATCTGGAGAGAATTCTGAAAAATGCCGGTTCTTCTCGAGTGGATAACGTTATGTAAGGTATTGGTAAAGGAGTGTTGTGTTGAGGTTGACGCGGGGTCGTTTTGTATTGGGTGGGGGTTTTGATGGAGATTTTTTTCCTTTCAGTTTGAAAAAAAAGTGTTTTGTATTTTATTTTGATTCGAGTGGGGGAACGTGAGTGGTGTGAAAAACTTTTATGTGGAGTAGATTTTATACAAAGCCAAGGGAGAAGTAAAATAACATCTTAAATGAAATTCATTTCATTGTGTCTTTGACAACGACTAAACAGAGAGTTGGACATATATTTCAGATAATGAAATTATTTTTATTTTTTAAAAGATACCAATTATTAGGATTTTTTAAGACTTTCTACATTTTAATAATTTTATATGAAAAAGTAATAGAACTGATTGATTCAAACGTGTATATTAAAGAATCGTAACATAGATAATTTTCTCCTTTGCTTTATAAAGTCTGAATTTTATTACCTTCCAAATGATTTGAATTTAATTTTCTTAACTAATATATATAGCTTTATATTTCACTAATTGAGTATAAGTGTATAAAATAATTAATTAGAAAAAAACACGCATTTATTTGAAAGAAAAATATAGACATTAAAAGGAATCGGTAAAAGCATAAAAAAATACAAGATTTTAAAACGATGAATGAATATTCATATACCCCAAAATAATTTTTAACTCAAATATTTGAAAGATGAGTTGTGCACTTACAAATAAATATTAATAATCTTATAAGAGAAAAATAACTAACGTTATTATTTAATTAGAAAAACCAAAATTCAAAATAAATAATAAAAAAATTATCGTATATATTTAAAATAAAAAAAAGAAATATGAATGAAAATTACTTCGATTAAAAAATAATAGAATAATAAATATTTTTTATGTTTAACTGATGAATCATCTTCGTTTATTTTAATGGAAATATTCTTATAATACGGAAATAATATATTAACGAAAATTTTCTAAAATAACAAAAAAAAAAATATCAACCTTCAATATTTTCTAAGAAATTTTAAAATAAATTAAATAGCTTCTGCAACGTAATATGTTTTTGTGTTTCTCTTTTTTACTTTTGTTAATAAGATTAAATAAAAAACTTTAATTTTTGTCTTAGTGATTTTTCAACATTTTATTAGTGATCTTATGAATAATGCCTGACTGCATGCTTCTCAATTTATTTATTTTTTATTTTTAAAATTGTAGTCTGATGAATCCCATTTGACATTTTTTGGCAGTTTATCCATCATTGATTTAATCCAAACCAAAGCGTATTGAAACTTTTAGATTTAATTCTCATTATTTAAATTAGCAAAATATAATTATCGGCAGAGTATTTTTGATTTTTTAATAGATGTAATTGTTAACTCTTAATATTATATCCCGAACCGTAAACATATTTTAATCAATATCAATTCATTTTTTTCTTCATATTTTTGCGAAATTATATAAAAAGGCTTCAAAACAGAAGATAAGTGAATTTAATGAATTTACAGTAGAAACAATAAATAAAAATTAGTAAAATCTCTCAGCATATTTAATAATATATTATTTAAAAACTATAACTGTTCCACCGTTATTTTAAATTTCATTAGGCGAATGAATATCGATATTAAATTCATTATTATATTGTTACAAGCGGGCGAGCGGCACTAAAACTCGCCAAAGATGGCGACGTTGGCGAGGAGCCTCGCGCCAGCTTGATTGGTTTGGCGAAAGGAATAATCTAGTAGCCGCTAGATTGTGCGCGATGTTTTGAAAAATTTCCCGAGACTCAGGTGCACGCGCTTCTCGGCTATATAAGGACGAGTAGCCGGCGTGAGTTAGTTAGTTGCTATAGTGATTTGATCGAGTTAGTTGAGAGTTTGCTCTGAAATAAAAAGCGTCTCGCTGGACTAAAGGATTTGTGAGCTGTGTTTGCGTTTGCTGTTAACGCTGTGTGATTGAGCTCGCTGTGATTTACTGTTGCTGTGCTATACGATAGCTGTTTTGCAAACTGTGTTCATTGTGCGTAAGACTTGAATTTACGCTGTAATTGACTGTTGACTGCTGGATTGTATTTATCTGAAATTTTTACTTTATTAATTATCCTGTAAATAACTGTAAATAGCTGTAAATAAATTTGTTTGTGCTGTCCTCATACAAAGTCCATTCAATCCGAACCCGCTAAGCATAAAAACGTAACAATATTAAGAATGTGACACTGAATAAATTATTGTTATTCTTTCAAATAATTTCTTTATTAGCTCTTATAAAATAAGATATTACATATATTATGTCTGGTTAGTTTGTTGAATTATTAGGAGTTTTCTTTGTCCATTTGACAAAAGATGAAAGAAAATTATGCATACAATTTTTCCATCCTAATCTTAGACAGAAGCTAAATTGTATATTTTTATCTATGCATATATTTTCAAATGAAAAAGAATGCTCCTTCAAATAAAAAAGAAAAAAATGCATCGTTTGAGCTGATAAATAAATTATTGGAAAAAAATCTGTATACATATCATTTTCCCTTAAAATTGTATACACTATAATATAGCATTATGATATTTATTTTTAAAAAAACTATATGGCATAACTCAGTATATTAAAATTTATATTAATGAATTGTATTATTTTTGTATTATTTTTTTCATTTAGAAAATTACTTTTTAATCCAAAATATGAGAATGGTAACAAATACTATCAATAAACAATAATATTATTTACATATATATATTTTCCTTTTATAGAAAATTTAAACTTAATCTTTTTTATGATATCATATATGATATCAAATATTTTTAATATTTCTCCAATTGCACGCACCCTTATAAATATATTTCGATAAACAAATTTTAATTTAAAAAGGCCTTTTTCTTATCATTTTAATAAAATCATTTGGTGACTACAAATTCATATTTTTATTTCGTTAATCTTTAATGTATGTCATAACTCCATAATCACTAAAATATAGTAGAACCTTCAAGGCATTTTTAATTCAATATCAAATCTTGTTGTATGACTTGAATGGAATATATCTAATTAATACTAATCTATTATAATTGAACTGGTTCAAATAAAACTGTAATATTGCTTGAAAAAGACCTACAGAAAAAAATAATTAGAAATATTATTCTAACCACATCGAAAGTCTCAAAATTCTCATTGTACAAATATATATATATATATATATATATATAT
>JAOUZG010040071.1:6169023-6197758 GCA_026289955.1 Argiope argentata
TATATGAGCTTACACAGCTTATATTTTATTTTTATAATACAGCTTATTATAAGAATTATAAAGTATGGCAAAAATTGGTTATAATATGTAACATATATTTATAAAGTTGTATAAAGGAATTTAAAAAATGAACATTAAGGAATAATCCTGAATAAGGAATCCTTATGGAGGATATGAAAAAATCGAATATTAGTCTTCTTGCTGAATTCAATCGTATTAAATATCTAAAACATAAAAGTTACAAAGGATTAAAAATATTTTAATAATAAATACTAAAAAATAATAAATAAAACAATTTAAAGCAAATTTTGAATGCAATATATTGCTGAATCTGATGCAATGAACTTGCATGTCCATGTTGTATTTTTATTTAGTATTTTATTTTTAAAATTTATGAGTAATAAATAATTAAAAAATAAATAAAAGTAATTTGTATGGTCTAAAATATTGTCTTATTGTAATGATATGCAAACGTTAAACATTTTTACAGACAACTTAACGATAAAATTTATGCCAATATATGCCTTTACTAAACATTAATTCTAGCATTCTCGAAAGCTCATTGTATCTGCTGAGTTGTACCTTAGCTTAAAGGCTTTTCTCTGCCTTCGTTTACATTGTAACTGTTTTCCTCGATAATGATGTAATATAATTTCATATTGACCATTGAAAAACATGAAAGACGGTAGATTATCGCATACGTTCAGACTGATTTCTATCATGTATTAATTAGACATATATATATTATTTTATTCTTACATTATTTATCTTTTAAATAAAATTTAGCTATTTGGATAAAATTTATTTATTAGTTACCTCATAGAGCTAAATTTCTAACTGATTGTAATTTTCTGGTATTATATATCATCTAATAAAAATGAGTTAATTCATTTATCTTAAATATTGAAAGCATTCTAAATGTAAGATATACATTTAAAATTCGATCCCTTCTTGGGCACCCCGAAAAGAGAATGAGATGCTTCTGGCATGATGGTTGGATTCCGCCACTCTTTAGGGTACACTAACAGGGGAGGGAGGGACAGTAGGCTCCTCCCATCGATGACGGGAACCACTTCCTGAAGGAAGGGTTGAACCGTGTCTCAACCACAGTTCCCGCCAGTGTCGCTGTTGCGGTGGTCCAGTTACTCACTTTTATGGTTTAAATACGTGTGCTTTCGTGGAAAATCTGAGAGTCTTGTATGACTTACATTTAAAATTCAAAATTCAACCAGTAATAAAAGGGATTTCGCAATTTTTTTTTGTGAAAAAAACAGATTGTATATATATATATATATATATATATATATATATATTCTGCCAAACTAATGAGTTATCAATCATATTTCTTCTATTGTAATCAACATAAAGAGTGATTGCTCTTAAACTATTGAAGAAATATATTAAATATAAAACTTTGAATTATCATCTAATTTTTTTAGAAATGTCACTGAAATTCAAAATTTGTATTAATTTAAAACAAAATTTTTGAGTTTGTCTTCATTCTGAACTATTAATAATATTTATGAATTGCTGATTCAGAACTTTTATTTAAATATATTTTTTTAAATATAAAAGGAACTGAGCAAATATTTTTTGAATACTGATAATAAAACTTCAGTAATTTCTTTAAATAAAATAAGATAAAAATACTTTTATTCTTATATTTTTGCTATTTTAAAATATATTTTATGATATTACTATTTAAATCAGACTCATGAATCCAAAGTATAGTTTAAAAGGAATTTCATCCCAAATATTTCACCACTGCTCAAATTAATCACTGTGATTGAAAAAAATTATTCCTTCAAAGTATATAAAAATAAGTAACTCCGAAATATTTTATGGCTAGTATTCATAGTTTATGAATGTTAAAATCACAGATATACGATTCCTTATTTACATATTTTCGATAAAATGTTGTCTTTTATGTAGCAGGGATATAAGTAAAAATAAATTCTTCATTCTAGAAATGAAGTTTAAATATACCTCAGATACTCATTCATGATTTGTAAAATTATTTCAAAAGTGTTTATAGGAGAATTTTATTGCCAAATTTATGAAACAGAATGTCAATAATTTTTTTATATTCTTTTTTTTTCTCTATTTTTGATTGAATTTTGGCGTCTCATATAAGTATTGGTAACCATTTAAATTTACAGCTGAATACGTCGTAAAAATGATTACATTACTTTTTTCTGCGTTTAAACTCCATGCTTATTCAATTTCGTAATATACAGCATTTTTTTTATATTGGCATACTAAAACTTTACAGTTTTATTGAAGCAACATTTTGTAGGATAATTCTAAATATCTACAATTATTTATTTTTATAGCATAAAATAGCTAAACATGACAGAGAAAGCCAGCAAAATGGCATTTCTAAAATCAAACAATAAAATTTTCGTTTTAAAAAGAAACGTGTGGCATTTACAGTATTTTTAAAGATTTTTGCTAAAAATCTTATTGGCTGATGAATATACATGTTTTTAAGACGAGTAAAATAATAATTATTTTCACATATTATTTTTTCAAATAACTTTGTTTTAAAAATTACTTTCGTATTCTCTAAGGTTAATTATTTTCATAGTTTAATTAAGTTTTATGAGTCTAAATAAGTTTTTCTTAATTACTAATATCTAGAAAAATACCTTAAACGTTAAAAAAAGGGTTTCTATTAACATAGATATTTTTAAACTAAGAGATGTACGATTTAAGCTTAATTTATAAAAATAAAGGATATTTCATAAAAAAAATATGCATATTTTAAATTTTATAACATTAAGCTTTAATTTGTCCGTATATTTTAAATTAATTTAATCGAATCACATGTTATATGACATCTAAAGGAACTTACTTTTGAAAATTGGCAATTCAAATCATACACTCGAGGAATTTATTTTTTCTTCTATTTTATTCGTAATGTAAAATCAATAATGGAATAATTAAGTTTATCTGTCCTTTCATATTCCGTCTCCAAATATAAAACATTCTGAACCCCATTATAAAAATACATACAATACATGATACAACTCATTTTTCTCCTTTCTGCTTTCCTCATTTGCAGTGAGAATAAAATTTAAAAAAATGGAATAGTTCTTGTTCGAATTCATGAAATCTCGTGAAAATCCCGCCATTAGATAATAATAATGACAGTAAATATTTTTCAAATCATTTAACTCATTACAATCTGGAGAGTATGTGACTTTCGAGTAGAATCCTATACATTTATATAAAGGAATATGAATGTTCGACTTTTAAAATAGAAAAAAAATATAATGATGAAACAAATACTGTATGATTTATAACTTGCACAATGGTATTTCATTTTTTTCTTCTGATAATATTGAATTCTTACTACAGGCGAGTCTTAGAAAATTGCATTTTCTACAAAAACAAATGAATTTTCTACAGATTACTTCTGCAATCTTTATTATATTGAATTTAATATTTTGTTTTATTGCTAGGTATGCAATAAAGCTCCTTATTAATAGATGTGTTTCTTGAAGTTACGTCAGAAAAGTGCAGGCTGTGCAAGAAATGTTTCGCTTTAAATTTGTCATCAAATATTTAACAGTTTTTTGCAGCCAAATTTAAATTTTGATGTTAGATTTGTTAATAAGATATAATCTGTTGCCAACCTTCCACAGATAATCTTTCAGATATCTCAAGGTACATAAATTGATATGTTGATTAATTTGCATAATTATTCTGCATTTAAACATTTACTGATGTATTTCTTTCAATTAAAAGAGATGCCACGCTATGGGTTATAAGTACCGTGATTCAGGTGTAATTTTTCCATTAAAAAGAGCTCTTAATTTTCCTCGAAATTCAAAATTCCTCTTAAATTTTCCCCGATGTTTAATCATCAAATGTTTCTTCTATTTTCATTATATCTATGAACATTCTTTATACAGTCAGATTAGTGAAACTGAGAGTGACAAATATATTTGCCAAACGGCACCAAACACTATAACCTTACATGGTAAATAAATTTTATAAAATATTTAATATATTTATTTAATAAAGAAGTAGAAATTCATCTTTGGAATCAAAGGTATATCTATTTTTTTTCCTTTTCAAACTATTTGATTTCCCATTGTAATAGCTTAGTCTTTTGGTATCTAAATAATTCTTTTAAAAAATTCAATTTCTTTTTTAATGATATTTATCACTTTTTCAGCATCATATGATACACCTTTAAACATATTCGGCATACGTTTCTCCATGATCATACACTTATGCAAATACTCTCCCTCTCTTGGGGACCTAAGGTATGCGGACGAGAAGCTTCCAGTAATCCTTCAGGGTTTCTGGGTACAGATATAGTGTAGAACTGGTTACCTCTTACAAAGATGGTGCATGTTTCTTAGAGGAAGAACGATATGGTAACTGGTGGTGCTCTTTAAAACTCAAATATACTTTCCATCTACGCATTCGCGGCATGCACATATGTTAGTACCCAAATGTAACTTCGACTATTCAAATATCAATATATAAATACCAAAAAATATCATTCACTCTCATATAATTTTCAGTTGTCTCAAATTTATTCTCCGACTGCTCATTTTGTAGAATAGTTAGCATATATAAACTATAAAAATTGATGAAAAAGCAATATCTGTAGATTCCAAACTGTAAAATGAATTGAAAGGATAAAGATTTTAATCAAAAAAAAAATTCTTTTTAGCAAAATTATGAGGTTGTCTCAATTCGTTATGCAACAGTATTACTAGGTAGCGACACGTTATTATTCGAAATTAGATTTTTATTTCCAAATTTACAGTCTAAAGCAAGGTTTTATGAACTATTCATCAAGCATATATTTTTTTTCAAATTCTATAGCATTCCGAATGCTATTTCGAAAATGCACATCCAGAAGGATATATATCTTCGAAAATATGTATTTGGAGTATGTATTTTGGCCTGTTGAATTCATCTTGTATGTGTTCGAAACATGGAATGATTTTGTTCGCAAAATTAAGAGGCCAAAATTACAAATGATTTTTAAGATAAGAAAGATTTAAATTATTGCTTATGAACAGTAATATTTTGACACAAACTACAAGCACAATTCATTGTGTATAAGTTTAGCAAACATTCATGTAAAACCTAATGACTTGCAGGTATACTTTTTTTTTTCTTTTAACGGTAAACAAGCATTCTACTTGAAAAATTAGAGGCGTTATAAATAAGCAGGATAAACGTTCAGTAGAATCAATTCCATACAATTTCGATTTTTCTTTTTCGTAAGAACCGAAATTTCTGGCAATAGATAAATTTTGTTTTTCTTTATTTTCATTTCCTGAATGCACCCTAAGGACATCTCTTACCTCCTTAGAATTCTACCGATTCCATTTGGAAAATCACTGCAATGGACTATTGAAATGCAGCCGGTTACTGAGCCAAGCAGGGGATATTTCTCTTTTCGCCGTGTTTATTTATTTATTTTTACTATAATGTAATACACTACGTACCTCAGAACTAGCAATTTTAGATTTGTTGCATTCCTATGGATGTCAGTTTTCCTTCTCTTGACTTTTTATGTAATTCAGATATTTGTGAATCATAATTGAAAACATCCTCAGTTTTCTTTGTAATTTTCAATTTAATATCAATTTAGGCTTATATCAGTTCAATTGTCTTTAAGTTATGTCCCAATAATTCCCAAGAGTTTTTAGAATTGCTTTAACATCTCGTCGTCTCCACTCAGCAAAACTTTAAAGGTCTTCATGAAGATGATTTGATTATTCATTTGCGTGTCAATAGTCTTGTCCTCATAAGAAAAGCACAGTCTATATGAAATCATACGTCTCCGAAAAATCCATGACATGGTCTATAGACACTAATATTGCTCTTACATTAATAGTCCCGATTTATATGTTTAAAATTTGATTGTAATTTGTCTCCTCAGCAAGCTTTACTGATGAAACGAGCAAATAGACATTTAAAAAATGTCCAAAAAAGGTAATAAAATATAAATTGAACTTAAATAATATTTTCAGCATTTAATAAAACTTCTTAGTTTTAAGGTTAATTAATTTTGGTCATATGCGCTAGTAATTGCAGTGTTGAGTAAGTTATGACAGAATTTTAAGGATTGATGTCAAAATGTAAAGCCATAAGGGACCCTTCAATTTTCACTCAGAGGAAAAAGGCCTACAATTAAATATATTTAAATTATTATAAACGGAGTAAAATTATACCTTTACAGTGGTTTTTATTATTACATTAGAGAATATTTCCCAGTAGCATTATGCTGAATAGATGTTCTAATAGAGTAATCGGGGTAGAATATCGAAACCAAGGAATTAAAAGATTAAGATGAAATCTGCTATGCATATTCCAATGTATCATGTAAGAATAAAATTTCTTAAATGCCCAAGCAACACGTGCTTGTTAAAGTTAAATTATATTTTTATTCATTTCAATGGTTTCATTGAATTAGTCACTTTAATAGAGCAAATGATTGAAAAAAAAAATTGTCTCGCATTTATTGTTTAAAATATATGAAATTTCCTATTTATTTCATTTTATATAATCGCGTGCTCAAATTATTAGAATTATAATTTGAGCACGCGATTCGATATTAGAAACGTAATTCAACGATATTAGAATTTCGTTTTTCTAATATCATTTGCTGTAGTCATTAACTTGTTTTTTTAATCAGAACTTTTGTAAATGCAATGGCATCACGTTATTAAAAGCTGTTTTTGATATCTTGTACAGATAACATTTTTTTTTTATTTTTTGCCTACGGATTTTTTTTTCTTTTACGGATTTTCATTGATGCCAAAGCCTCACCCCCAAAAGAACCTCATGTTCTCACATGATAACAAGAAAGTCAGATATTCCACTATTACAGACAAAAAAAATTATTATGTTTCCATTTTAATCCTCCCAAAATTGTTTTCTATAATGCTTCCTAACCTTTCTAAGCTTATAATATCTTTGAACGTAATTTATCAGATGAGAGAAAAGTTATGAAGAAGTAGTTATCAAAGTTATTTTGAGGAAATAAGTTACATTTCCTTTCACAAATGTTTCCTGTGTCTGTACCCATTTGCCCTCATATATTTTCATATGACAAATGTTTATTGTGATACCTCCATTACTCTTCAAGACTTTTCCCATAAAACCTTATTCCTCCTGCAAAAATAAATTCCAATAAATATACTCAAATAAGTGGATCATTTCAAACAAAACATCAGAAGCACCTATTATATAAAGACGACAAATAATTTACTTTCAAAGTGATAAAAAAAAACTAACCTGATGCTGATGATATCTTGGCCGCTTTACAACGGAAATAGGGGTCCAGTAGCTTCTGACCCCTGAGTATGGACCCCTGAGCACACGAGGACGCATCCGTGACAGTATGTTTAATATCTTAGAACGTACGCATAGTACAATTTCCTTTGTAATTATTAAAAAAAATATTATAACATAGTTTACATTTTTCAATAACAGAATTACTGATAGGATTTCATGTAAAAATGAGGCATTTTCAAAATAATTAGTATTGTATTACTTTTTGTCAAGATATAATTATTCAACATAAATATCTTTAATAGGCTATCTTAATGATATATCTGATGATGTTAACGTAATTTATAAACTAAAAAATACATAGAAGCAATTTCTTCTCGCATTATTTCATTTAAAAGTTTCAGAAAAATTCTTTTGAGCTTATTAAACTATAGAAAAAACACACACATTTTATAAGATAATTAAAAATGGAGAAAAATTGTACAATATTCAAAATTATTAACTTGTAAAGTGAGACTTTACTTGCTTTCGTGTTCATAATATATTTTTGAGCAACACTCAAACAAAGCTTCAAAACACTTTTCAAAGTTTATAACATAAATCAAACATAACATATTTAAACATAAATCAAATAGCAAAATATGTTACATTAATATGTAGTATAAAATTCAAGATATTTGATATCATAAAATTACCGAATAGATTCATAAGAGAGAAAATAGCCTGCCTGGCATATTTAAAAACCATATAGAGCTTTGTAAATTAATACTTAAAAAAGAGGTTTTAATAGCCATTGATTTGAATATCTATACATTTAAACTATTATTAAAATAAGTCTATTCTGACATAAGTACATTTACCTTAATTTTCAAGTTGCTCTGTTTGATCAGCTATTCCCAATAACTTTTGTGAGTTCTTTCAGAATCAAAGCACAATGTCTCAATTTGAATCTCACTTAAATATGAAATTATGCGATTATTTGTGTTTAATATATTTTTCATTCTAATTATATTTCATTCAATGCTTATTTCTTAATAATTTCGTTTGATATTATTGGATATTTATGATAAATTTTAAGATGAGGTTAGGAAAACGCTTGAATTAGAAAGTAAAATAGTAATCCTTAAGTAGATATTGAAAATAAAAAAAGCAATTTTTAGGTAGCCATTAGCAATTTCAATATATCTGCTTCACTCTAGAGCCACAATAGATAAATTGGAAGGCTATTGGCCTTTTATAAATAATTGAAATAATATTATTTACTGTACTTTCATAACTTATTTGGCATTTTTTATTCTCATTTCCATTGTTGGCAATAAATAACGGAGATGATAACACAATGAATAAAAATGAGGCAGTTCTAAGCTCCTTGCGAGAAGAATTCGTAACGATTTTATAATACCACGATTTCAATTACCTGTACATGGAATTCAACATTCTAATTGTATACAGCAGGGGTTTTCAAACTTTTAGACCTTGCGACCCCCTTTTCAGAATTAGTATTTCGATGACCCCCCTCCAAAGTTTTAACTATGTCTAAACCCTAAAACAATAACTAAAAACTACATAAACGGTTAATTTTTATCCTTACTATTGCAAGTCGGATATCAGACATGGTTGGAG
This sequence comes from Argiope argentata, assembly GCA_026289955.1. Classification (NCBI taxonomy): domain Eukaryota; kingdom Metazoa; phylum Arthropoda; class Arachnida; order Araneae; family Araneidae; genus Argiope; species Argiope argentata. The sequence continues at coordinate 6,177,916 of JAOUZG010040071.1, forward strand.
GTGTTCAGAGTCAGCTAAAGAAGCACATAAAAGAAAATACTTTTTCTGCAATTCAATTGACTGAGTCAACAGATGTAACCAACTGTGCTCAATTTTTGTGCTACATCCGTTATGATTGCGATGATTGTATTCATGAAAACGTATTCTTTTTAAGTCCTTGCCCAATAATATAACAGGTGAAAGCCTTTATAAAGTGTTCGTTGAAGAACTGAACCTTTTTGAAATTGATTGGAAGGAGTGCGTGTTTCAACTTGTAGTGATGGAGTAAATGCCTTTACGGGAAAGAAGAGTGGTTTGATTAGTTGGAAATCATTTTTAATACCAAATGCAAGCTGGGTACACTGCTTTTTAAACAAGTAAGCTTTGGAAGCTGTGAACGTGCCAGATGAATTACTACAAGTTTTAAATGAAGCTGTCTAGATAGTGAACTGCATCAAAAGTTCTCCGCTGCAGAGTAGGTTGCTTGAGAAATTGTGTGAAGAGGCAAGAGCTTTGCATAAACATCTTCTCTTTCTCACTGAAGTATGGTGGCTATCCCGTGGTAATGTGATGAGCGGTCTGATTAAATTAAAGTCAGAAATGTTGATATTTTCGGTTGATAGTTAACTCAAACTTTCCACTTTTTTCAGTGATGAAGAGTGGTTGGTAAAGCTTGCTTATTTAGCAGACATCTTCTCTCATCTTAATACTTTGAGCTTATCCCTTCAAGAACCAGACAAAACAGTTCTGTATGTCCAAGACAAGATAAATGCGTTTGTAAAAAAACTTAGTGTTTGGAACACAAGAGTTAAGAAAGAAGATTTTGAAAATTTTGCACTTACTCAAGAGTTTGTAGAGTATGTGTCAAGCTCCACATCCCTTGACACTTCATCTTTCTCCTTACTAGTATCATCTAATCTCGAGTGGGGTTGTGTGAGTAGTCAATCCGTTGTGAACAAGCCGTAACAAAAACTGAGCTAAGTGCCCGTCATCATGATCAACTGATAGAGATTTTAAGTGATCAGTCCTCTTAAGTAATTTTTAACGAAGCTTATATCGACTAATTTTGGATAGGTATTAAAAAGAAATACCCAGAACTGTCCACAACAGCATTAAAAACTTTGAATCCATTTTCTACATCTTACAACTGTGAACAAGGATTCTCCATAGTGAGGAATTTAAAAACAAAATCAATAAATAATTTGACACTGGAAAATATTGGTTTTGTGTGTTACAAAGCTCATTCCAGATATTAAAATATTGGTTGATTCCAAACAAACTTATGCATTCCAATAACTAATAGAAGACAAAAATCAACTTATATGCATTTTAACAGCTTTATGTGTATTTTTTTTAAATACTACACCAATAAATTGATTTTCTTTAAACTTTTCTTCTACATCTTGCGACCCCCCTGGGGGTCACGACCCATCATTTGAGAGCCCCTGGTATACGGCATATTCTACATGCAAGGCAAAAGTTAATATTTTTGGAGAAAAACACTTCATTCTGTTGAATTATATATATTTTAATTTTTTCAATGAATGTTTACTAGTCATGTAAATTCCTTTGATAATAATATATGCTCATGTATATTGTGTGTTATATTTTATACAAACATATGCATGTTTTAAATTTGCAGGTGGAAACCAGCATCGAAAGAAGAAATAATTAAAGCATTCAGGGTATTAGATTCTGATCGTAAAGGATACCTTGAAGTAGAGCAGTTAAGGAAACTTTTCTTGCAGCATGGTGAGAAAGCTATAATTAAAAATAAGTATAAATAGTTCTTCGTGTATATATATGATTTATGAAATAACTGCTTAAAAAATAATAGCTCTTAATAGAGGTAAAGTTTTTCTAATAAATTTCATAACTAAGATTCAAATTATTATATTATATCAAAAGAAATTTTTTTTATTATTATTAAATTTTACTTGAAGCACTTAAGCATTTGAAAAATTCAGCATTTATGTATTTATATATAACATTTTTTTACATTTAATTCTCAAATATTAATAATAAAATTTAGTTTTATTCTTGAATATATAAAAATATCTTTATTTGTGAATTTTATAAATACCATTTCCAGAGAAAATTTTATCTAGTTAGATTAAAGTTTGAAATGTACAATTATACATAAGAAATTGTAATTTGATATGAATGTTTTTTTAATCCTTTAAAAGGAGACAAATTTCCACCGGATTCGATTGAGAAATTTTTGGAGAATGCACCAAAGGATGCTTCGGGCAAAATTAACTATAAAGATTTCAGTGAACTTCTTGTTGTGCCTCCCGTTTTCGATATTGCAGAAAATCGGAGGGAAATCAGAGAAAAATTAGTTGATGATAGATACCGGATGTGCTAAACCACTTGCTTTGTGACTGGCGTTAATAAAATAAATATGAATGCTTTCAATTTTACTAATTTCTCAGAAAATAAATAATTTGTATTGGATAGCTATCGTTGTCGGTTCAAAATGATTGGAAATATTTTATTTTGCTTATCTCAAATCGTTCTTTTATAATCAACAAACATACTTCCACATGCACACATTGATTTAATTTGAAACAGATTTTCTTACTGTAAACAAAAGTTGCTGAGCCCAGTAATGATTTTAATTAGGTAAATATAATTAGTTATTGATAAAATTTTATCAATAACTAATAACTAGAAAAATAATCTAAGGCCGAAATACTGTGGGATAACAATATTCTAACACAGCATAGTTCTAATATCTAAAAATATGGATCGATAACTCAAAAATAGTAGTAATATTTTCATTTCCAACAGGAACTATATACCTCCACAAGGGAGTATCAGTGAATCTTAATCAAATGCTGATTTTAAAATACATAAGTTAAGCTTTTATTATTTTCAAGTAATTTAAAATTTCCTAAATTTTACATAACTTTTTCATAGTACCAAACTCCTTCCTAAAGCCGGGTTGACTAAGACTAAAATACAGTTTTCTTTTAAAAGCGCATGGAATTGATTAATTAAGAATTATTCTAACATTCTAAATTTATATAAGAAATAAAATAATTGTCTATATGAAAAAAATTGAGAAAAGACTTTTCTTCTTTGTAGATAACTTTGTAGAAAATTTGCTTAGCTTTTCTTGGTTTTGTCTGGAAATATCTCACAGCCATAGAGAAATTTATCTATATTTTATATAATTAGAAATCATATTTGAATATACTATTTATAAAAATTATATCATTATTATTTTTTAAAATATTGTCCGCATTTACTATTTCTAGAAATATTATCTACATTAGTATTTATAAAGATTAATGACCATTCATCACTATATATAGCTCGCTTTTTTTTTCGCCATTTTTATGTAATCCTCCACCAGAAAGATAATTTTAAAATTGCAATAGAAAAACCATATTTTCTACAGAAATTATTTACCCTTGGCTACTGGTGAACAACTGCTTGTACCTGCATTTTGTAACGTTTTAAAGCTATGTTTGAGGTTCAGGCTTGATCGATATGCTAGTAGCTAGAAAATAATATTTTTGAATAATTTTTGTAAGTGGTTTCGGTAAATACAATAACATTTTGCTTCTGAAAAAAAAATCTCTAATTCGTCAAGAAGATTTAAAGACCATGTGATCTAAATACAACCAATTAAGAAATTAGAAAACACAGCACTGAGAATTTTTATACATTTCTGTTATTCTGGATGATTTCATAAAGAGAGTTGAAGCGATAAATAAGAAGAATGTAATATCTAGCCTAAATTAACATTTTTTAATTCGAAGCGTTTAATTTTTTCTATATTATTATTATTATTTCTGTTAGTTTTTAATTCCATAATACTGACTTTCATTACATTTGGTGTGGTGGTTTCAAAAGGAATACATTCTATATTCTTTTCAAACTCTGATTCAGTACTAACGCAATTATGCATCGAACAGTAAATCTAAGGTAAAAAAAGAAAAATAACATGGATAGCGGAATGTTTTGATGAATGAAAAAGGAATATATATCATTTTGTTTTCGCAAAAAAGATCAATTTTCAGGAATATGAATAAAATAAATTTTGTTTTTAAAGATATTCAGCTTTTTGCTTCGTCAATAATATCTTTGTTCTCTTGGCTTTTTGGACAGCAATATAAAGAATGGTTCATTTTCAATGCAAATTAAACTCAAATTAATGAAAGCTCAGGTTCAAGATATCCCTTGCTTTTGTATGCATGATTGAAACTCATGGGAATAAGTGCATAAAAATTAAAATTGTGGTTTCAAACGACCTTTAAATAAAAAAGCTAATGTGAAATGACCTCCTTTTGTCTATTCTAAAAATGACAGAAACGAGTGTGTCATTACCTCATTGCTTTAAGAGCAACCCAAAGATTATAAATTATTCGGACTTACATTTAATTTCTTTTCTTTACTTTCCTAATTATATAGATTACTTTTTTAAAAACACATACGCCACACTAACAAAGAAAAAAAGTAAATAATTTTACTAGGACAAAGAAACGAGTAATGTATTTAAAAACTATTCAACAGGGTTTTTATCGACTTAATTAAGTAATATTAAATTAATTCTTGGAAATTTTTGCAGATTCAAAAATACAAACAAATGGTATATACAACATTAGTAGAAATATTCAATTATATTTCGTTGGAAAGTGCACATTTCTTTTTATATTACTACATGAGGATATCAGAAATGCTACAAAATTAATGGTTCAGTGTATAGCAGCTCAAAAAATAAAAATATAAGATGCTCACACAGAGAAAAAAATTACCGAAATTCACTCCTTTGAAAATGCAAACCTTCCAGTCCATTAATTATTCCCACTCTTATTAGATTCAGCATGCTAATCAATGATTAATATTCATGACATAAGCGCAAAATCTCTTGGAATATTTTATAAACTGTGCATCGTACACAGCAAGAAAGAATACATTTTCTTTTGAAATATTTAAATAGAAATAGCCAAGCTTAAGAAAAATAAAAATATTTTATTTTTTAATAAATAATACGGTTTTAAAGAAGATAGTTCGTTGTTCATTAAAATTAAGGTAAAATATTTAATGCATCTTTTACTTTTCCCTATCTCTGTGCATTAACTATCTTTTTTGAATTCGTGCAAACCAGACTCTGTGTGTTTAGCAAAACTGTATGGCTTCTAAATACATTACAAAAACATAAAAAAACTAATATATAATATAATATATTAGTTTTTAAACTATAATAAAAATAAAAATGAAAACTATAAACGCATTTTTCAATTTTATTCAATATTAATAAATATTGTAATAAAAATTTGTTTTTAATATAAAAAAATTAGGAAAGGTGCTCAGTTTAAAAATTTGCATTACCATATATGTTTTACATAAATTAAATATTTATATTTTCACTTCACTGCTAATAAATTATATTACATATCAAAAAAATGGATAACATTCAGTTTCTCAGTTGCATTTCTAAGCATTTGACTTTATAAATTTCTGATTCTCAGTAATTTAAAATGCATCATTAATTTCAAATATTTTCATTTTTTATGTTAAATTAATTGAATGCGACTCTTTATTCAATTTACGATGCATTTTTAAACGCAATATACATTAAAATCTTAGGATCGATGAGAAATAGGAAATTTTTGACAGTATATTCGAAAAAATTTTACATTTTGAATACCTCAAAGGATTATTTGTCTATACATTTTTTAATTAATATTTTTTTTTTCAAAATATTAAGTTATTAATTAATTATGTCCATAAAATCCTAACATATTTAGAATCGATCCATTTGGCCTTACAAACCCTATTAAATGCTCTCTATTACAAACTCGATATAGAAACAGATTTAAAGAAAGTATATCTTTGAAACAAAATTGAACTAAAGTTTTTATTTTCAGGAGTATATTAAATAATAAAATCGCTTTCAGAAAAAGATAATAGAGCCGGTGTACTGACGTAGAGGTGGTGCGTTTTCCCCGTGATCTGGGCGCCCTTGTTTCGAGTCCTGGTTCGGGCATGGTTGTTTTCTCTGTTCCATCTGTAAGGCGCGTGAATGTGCCCCCTCCCCCATGTAAAAAAGGGACTGTGCAAGCGAATGTAATGAGTGAGTGGCAAAAATCATACACTTGGCCCTAGTTCGCGTTTTCACAAAACAGGAGACGCTGATTAGGTTTAAATCGCTGACTACCTTATCGAGCCTATCCAAGACGTGCACAACAACAACAAGAGATTATTGAAGATGTAAAGAAATAATAATGAGAAAGCTTTTTTTAACTAGTTTCAGAGATAAATTTTCTTGCAAATGATATATTCTTTTAACTTATAAAATATTTAAAAATATGCAATGTTATGTGATAAATATAATATACATATAATCAATGAAAATTACATGATTCTTATAATTTCTGATATAGAAATAACTGATAATGAAGTAATCCTCAAAAAGGTTATTGGTATTATTTCTCCATAATAATTCAGTATGTAAATTTTATGATGAAAAGGAAGTATAACTAAAAGGTATAATTTCGGAAAAAAAATCTTTCGAATTGTTGAGAAGTAAAATGAAAAAGTTGTCATTCGCTGAAGAATTAAAAAAAAGTTTTTCTGCCACGATGAAATCGATTTTTTGTTCTTTTGTCTCTTACGATTTCCTTTTTATAATAATTCACTCATTCAATTTACATATGTCAAAGCAGCAAGAAAGAATAAGCGCATTTATAAGAAAAATATTCTATCGGAAAAAACTAATTAGTTATTTATTTATCCATTATTTATTGTCATGGAAAAGAGCATTTTCCTTCTAATTATTTGAGTACTCTTTATTTGAATCAGAAACTCGTTTATATGCTAGTGTTAATGCGTTTTCTAATTATAAAATGTGACTTTATAAAATTTTTGAATATTTAAGGCTAGTTTTAAATCTAACCACAAAAGCAGATTAGAATTACGAAAGGTTTGCTTATTTCTTAGTTTCAGTAAAGGATTTCAAAGAAGTAAGTTTTGAAAGGATCTTTCTGAGTATATAGAATGCATGTTTTAATCATTGTAGACGAAAACTTTTTGAGAGTCATTGATTGTGTTAAGGTATCTCTATAGATGGTTGAAGTTGCAAAATAACTTATAAAAGTGATTTTCAATGTTATTATCTCTTAAGCTATAAAAGTGACATTTTTTTCTTATGTATCATCCATCATCATACTGAGAATTGTATTCTGAATAATTAATACTTTCTTTCCACGTATTTTTTCTGATATATTTCGAATTTATACTGCATTTGTGAATATTATTATTATTACCATAGATGATAATAATTCAACAAATATCTTAGAGAAATTAATCCTTTATAAATGAAGTCTGAAAAATAGTTTTATGATGGTATTTATAGTCCGTAGAAATAAAAAAAGTTATTTTTTTAGGATTATAAAGCTTACTTATTAGTAATTATTAAATATTTTTTTGTCATTGAAAGAGTATTCAGAGAAAGAAAGCAGTGAAATACACAACTAATTAAAGAAAGAAGAAATTGTATTTATTTAAAAATAAAATAAATATATGGTAATCATTAAATAAGTACTGAAACGTGAATTATTTTAAGTTTAAAGGCATATTGCATTACTAATTTAGAGAAAAATAATTAGTTTCTAATTTTTATTTTCATACCCTTACTTTGAATGGGAGCACCGGAAAAAGTTCAAGCTTATTGTCTAGAAAATCTATTTACGTTAGATTGGCTGGTTATTTAAAAACGACTAACCCATATTACATAGTATCCTCGATTTCATATTTACAAATTTCGATTTCCTCATTAGAGGCTTCATTAAAAATGAACATTGAATTGTCAGCTTTATTGTTTTAGCTGAAGAACGATATTGTTCATGACTTTTCGAAGACATAAAAATGAGCTTGAGTTTTTTTTAAAGAATTATAAATGCATTAGAATACTATTTACTTCTGCATGTGTGAATAAATTAAAATAGGAAGAGGAAACTAAAATATTTCATTTAAACGGTCAAGTAATTAAATGTTTCCGTTTTTATAAATTTCCCCTTGATTTCATTGATGTAATATTTTTTAACTGTATTGAGTTTAAATTTTATTATCTCAAGTTACTATGTGCTGAGTACCTAACCTAACCTCATTAGTAAATAGCCTGTTAAAGAGAGAGATACCGAAATATACCATATCTTACAATTTATGAATTGAATTCCGCAACATTTCATATATCCCATCGTGAGTAGTTTAAGACTCGCATTGTTAAGGAGTACTCAGTAGGATTCGACATATTCCATAATATGTCATATGAGCTGAAACATCAAATGCCAGCAAATCACGAATGGTATAACCCATTACTCATGAGCCAGTTTGGGCAGCAGGCTATAAAATGTGGACGAAATTGGGAGTGCTGTATGCAGTTTCCTCATTGCATTATTTAGAAAACTTTCCAATATCAATATTTTTTATAGATCTGGATTAAGTAATAATAGGAAAATAAAGCAATAATTGTGGTTATGTGAAGTGTTCTATTTTGTTAAAGTTAACTAAAACTGAATATACTTCGGAAATGCAATACACTTAAAGTGTTACCGACTTTATCCGAGATTTCAATATTACGTATTAGAATATTTAAATTAAGAAATCTAAATACAATCGAAGTACCTTTTCTTAAAATAAAAAATATTAAAAAAAATATTAATAATGAAAGATAGATTATTAACTTGTATGTAAAGAAACATAAATTTGCTAAAATCCTAAATGTATGTTTATTGTTAATTATTTCCTAAAATTCAAATATGTTGGATATCAAAATAGTTTAAATAAAACTGAGGCTTGAGAAAACTACATGTTTTATGTAAGAGAAAATTCTAGAATAATTTAAAAGTAAGCACTTTATTACAAATACAATAACTATTATTGGATTTTCAACAAATTTTTAACTTCATTTTTCCAGTAAATTGTTATATATATATATATATATCGTCAAATATTTTAATCTAGTAAGTTATTTCGAGAATTATTCTAAAGCTTAGGTTACTATTCTAATATTTAAAACTTTTTGTAGTTGAAACATGGAAATTTATTTTTTAAATTTTCACTAAAATGAATTTTTGGATGAAATTTAAGAGGAAACTGGACTTTATCTAGCACGTTACTGATCTATTCACTTAGAGTTACGAAATTTTTATGAATATGTTTTAACCCTTTGCACTCGATGGCTCTTCTTCGGCACCATTCAGGACGGTGCATCATTTTGAAGTTTTATTTATTTATTTTTCATTTTGATTATTGAAAATACCTACATAATGGTAAAAAGACGGAGAAATTCAATTTTAACACACACACACACACACACAAATTTGGAGCAATAAACAAGCCTTTTTTATTTTGAATAATTATGCATCGAATTACTTTTCCGATCAGCGCCGCTCGAGTGCAAAGGGTTAATAATAAACAGACACATATTATGTCAATATAATTATGTCTGAATCATATGACATAATTATATCATATATTAATTAATTATATCGTATTATATCATAATTATGTCATATGATTGTGACATAATTATAAGGCGACAAAACTATGTCATAACATAATATAATATTGTCGAATATCTTAAAATATATGTAATTTAAAAATAAAATCAAAATATTTCAGGTAATTAATTTTTTTAATAATTTTTTATAAGTTTATTTAAAAAAATTGTGTGGTTTTTTGTTATCCCAAATGAAAGTTACTTTTTTATAAACATCTTTAAGAACACAAATTGGAATTTCATAAGTATATTTTGTTTTTCTGTGTTAAAATCCACTTTTAAGCATTTAAAAGAAATCGAAGCTTCAGATACATAAACAGTTTTTTTATTAATGATTAATCAAAAAATAACATCAAATTACTATAATTTCCTCAAAAATTTAGAAATTTTGCAACTTTTAGAAACATTAAAATCTAATTATAAATCTTTTAAGTGAAATGTTATTAAAATATAATTTTTTCTATAGGTTCTTTTAATGTTCAGTTTATTGATTTTATCTCATAGTACTTACTCGAATAAGAACAACTGTTTAATGGATGGAACAATAAAAATATAACTTTTATATTTTCGTTTATTTTTACTTGCGTAAATCTCCACAGGCCCCTTAAATATTATTTCACAAATAATTCCTTGATATTGCTATTAACAACCCGTTAGCATTTGGAACACACTATTAACACCATCATTTTCTGTCCCATAAACTTGATTTTTGAAAATTATTTCCAAACAATATAAAAAGTAAAATAAAACTTGTCACCTAAGGGAATTGTCTGGAACAAGTTTTTTTGACCGGAAGTAATTCTCTTGTGGCCTTTCAAGATTTATTTTATGTACCACAAAGCGGAAAAACTTTGGCTCAGTTTTCTTTCCTTTCAACTGTTTTATAAATTAACAAATTAAAAAAAACGGTCATAAACATTACACTCGATTTATAGTCTTAATTTGTAGTGAGACATGGCATTTAAATAAACATTTATTGGTTATAAGGATACAAAAAATACCAACTTTATGATGGTCTTCTTGGAAATGATGCAGTTTTGTCAAATGTATTTCTTTCAGTCGAAGTCTCCAAAGAATAGAAGTTAAAAAATCTTCTTTTTAAGTGAACTTATAATAAGCATCGCTTCTTAATTAAAAGAAAATTAAATATTTATTCAGAACATAAAAAGTGGAATATCTAAATTTTCCATTAAATTCATTTCTAATTCTAAAAGAATTGTTTAAAATTTTCATCTGACAAGACAAATTCCTCATAATTTCAATTGTAAGAAGACTTAAATAAGTACACATTTTTTTTTACATCCAATAAATTTCATTCGAAAATAATGCAGGTTTGAGAAGTAAATGATAAGTTGTTGTTTTCGTCTTTTGTACAAAAATGCGTTACAGGAAATTCTCTGTACCCATACAATTAAGTGTCAACTAAATAAAATGCTTTATATTATTTTCAAAAAAAGCTTTATTTCTCAAAATTTATTCTGTTAATATCCTGGGTCACAATGACCTTCAACTTTTTATCATGTTTGATGTGTTTTATAAAGAAAAATGCACGATCAGATTCTGTTACTATAATCATTTCTCCTATAGTTCATGAATTAATGTCTACTCTCACCGATTTTATTTGCCGAAGAAGTATTTAGAAAAAACTTTTTTTTCCATTGATCGCAAAATTTTGGAAACCTGCTTTGCTATAAAGTCTAAGAAAGATTTTATTTTTATTCATTTTTGAAGATAATCAAGATTTATTTCCTTGTCGGTACAATATTGGTATCATCAATCTTATTTCTGATCAATAATTTAAAATCTTGAGATCTCCGTGTAAAATCATTTGATTTATTTGTTTTTTTATACTCGAGGATTTCATAAGAGATATTATAACATTCATATACTTTAATATTTATTTTCTTATTAATCGCAGAAGAGATAACAAATTGAAGCATAGTATAACCATAATTTTGATATTAAGGATTTTTTAGTTTAGTCCTAATATCTCTTGGCATCTGAAGTAATTATAAAACAAATACGACAAATCATAAGAATTAAGAAATTCTACAAGAATTTAAGAAAAAGAAAATTCTAGATTAGCAAAAGTATATAATTGTTATTCAGATTTTTCTGCAACTTTGCCACGTCATATTATTAAGCCGAAATATAATTTTAAATTATGTCTAAAATTAATTTTGAAATGGATTGATAAGCTTATTTAAGAAAAATAAATGTATTTTATTTTCGAATCAATTAAATTAACAGCGACAATTTTTTAATGGATTTAAAGCGAAAACGCTGCTTAAAAATTCACCACTTCGCATACAATGACGTGTCTGACAAGCGCATTGAATTACTAAATTTTTATTTTCAAGTCTGCAATTAAGCCACAGAATTAAGTTTCTAAATACGAAAAAAATTAATCTGAAACGATTTTGTATCCCAAATGCCCCATGTATTATTTTAAAAAAATCAAATTAACAATAAATTGCCAAAATAGGATAAGTTATCTACTTAGAATTAGTAAAAAAACTACATTTAAATATTTTCTGTTTGTTAAGGGTACATACCTTTCTTAATGAATTCGGAAACTTAGGAGGTAGAGAGGGGCAATTTTTCTATCAAAAACTGACTAATTCTAATTTTCGGTACACCCAATTCGAAAGGACATATTGGTAGAGTTTGGACAGTCTAAATAATGTCTCAAGCATTCTGAATATCTAAAATTCTAGGAATAATGCTTAAAAAGGTATAGTTTTTATTAGAATAAATTTTATACTATTTTAAAACAATTCACCTATCAAAACTGGTGTTTGTGATGGGTTATGCATTCAAAAATGTCTTTGAAATGAGAGGCAAACAAAAATCAATGAGTTGCATTCTTTTTTTTATTTCTCAACTGCTATTACATTTCACCTTATGCTTATTAAATACTTTTTAGTGTTAAGAAAACTAACATTTCTTTTGGTAAATTCGTAACAAGTAGCATAAATTTCCACAGAACAGTTTTTATATCCAGGAATTAAACTTGCATTTTTCTTGAAATATTTGGAAATGTCTTTATTCATTTACCAAAGTAACAAAAATCAGTTGGTAATAAAATTAATTCCCATTCTCAGTATTGAATTTACATCATCTATTGATATTTGTAAGACTGCATGAAAAGATTAAGATATAATTTTTTTTTGATTTTTAAAAGATTTAAATAAGGTTAATCATTTACTAACATTTGAAATGAACTAACTATTTGTTCACAAGTTGAAATTTTTATTAAAGAGAAAATTGCTGGGAATTTCATACAAATAAATTAATACATACTAAATATGTCTTATTAATTATTTTAAAATTGATGTTTTGTTAATTTCCAATATACGTTGTACAAAAAAACAAACTAGATGTTTCTCAGTTTAATTACTAAAATTTAATTTAAATTTTTAATAAAAATTAATTTACTTTAACAAATTTATTTTACTAAATTTATTTTCTATCTTTAATAGTTTTTTCTTCCATTTAATTATATTTAAAACAAAGCAAAATAAAATTAATTTAAATAAAAAGATCAGAAACTTCGAACACAAAACAAATCTCAGTTTAAATAATATTTTGTGCATTTATTTTGATTCTTGAACATATATTAGTAACTGAAAAATTATATTGCTTGCTATGTTTATGCCATCAATTGGACAGAATTAGTCCCTATCACTACATTTCAATATAATAAAAGGTTTTTCACTGAGTAATCACAGAAGTTCATTTTTTGTATACTTAATTGAAGAGCAACCATATTTACTACAATCCAAGCATACATTTTCATTTTTTTCTATTCGTGTTTGTCTCGGAATTTTTTGGTCTTTCAATTAGCCTTGTGCACTTGCCACAGATTAAGCTGCATCAACTTGACGTGGGAGTACGTTTCTTCAAATATAATTTCATGTATTGCTATTACTAGAATTTTAATAGAAATTTATAATCTTTTTGTGAGTTTCGTTTCCAGTTAGGAATTGTTATCAAAAATAGAATGTTTTCATTCATCGCTAAAATATATAAAATATTTTAAAATGCTATGACTGATCCTTAGTTATTTTTTCTTATACAACCATAGCATAAAGCCATTATATCAAAAGTTTTTGCAATACTCTTTATAGATATGTAAACAATTTTTTATTCTTTAAGATTCGAAAGTTGCCTCTTTTCAGTGCATAGGGAACATTGAATAATTACACATTTTTTTTTATTTTGGCTATGTACAGAAGGTATCATTCGTGGACCCGAATTAAGATGAACAAGATTCCTGACTTTTTGTTGGAAACAATTCATTGGGAATGAAAAGTTTGATTGTTTGCTCTAAACAAGATTATATTCATTTCTATTGACATCTGCTTAAGTGTATGTGAGGAAGGCAAATTAACAGATATCGTATTATGTGCCATGAAGCCATAAGACAAATCAAAACTAACCTTAAGAATCTGATCTTCCTCCCTTGGCTTGCTTAATGGCCAATGTATAGCTGTAAATTTCACACATAATGTTGTTTCATTGTGGCAGGAAACCCATAATTTTAAGCCCTATTTTGTCAATTTATTAGGAATCCATTGTCGGAATGGACAATTTACTATGAACAAAACGAGTTTTTCATTAGCAGTTATATATGTATTTAAATTAAAAATGTATAGGCAATGCATTCACCAATATAAGCCATAGTATGTGAATAACTGCAAATTTGTTCAATTTTTCTCCAACAAGAATGTTTTTCTCGATAATCAGATCTCAAAACTCTAAATATTTCAAAATAGTCTCAGGTCATAATGCCTTTTTTTAGGAAACAATTTTTTGGGGAAACAAAATTAAATTATTTGTTTTTTCGCATGTTGAAAGTTGATTATTTTTAGTGTATTAAAGTTGTTGAAGTTTGAATGAAATTAATGAATAGTCTGTAAATTGTATTCACAATATTTAAACCTAAAAACTAAAAATAAAACAATGTCCAATTCAAAACATAAGTACTTTTAAGTATCATCTGCATCAACTCATTTTTTTTTCTTTAACTAAGACAAATTGTTCAGAACCTCATTTCCCCACTTCCAAAATAAATGATTAAAGGACTTCGAATGGAAGGAAAAGAAGTATTGAAAAAATAGTTTCCCGAACCTATCTGATCGTTAAAAAAGAGAACAAAAGCTTAAAAAAAAAGAACCAAACAAGCGATGATAAAATATTAATGTTTCGAAATCGTCAAGAAGCGTTCTGTTCACTTCATCAGAGACAGATAACATTATCAAGATCATCTAAACACTGACTAGCAAACGCCAGAAACGATCTGTTGGAAGAACCATAAAGAGACTGCCTATTGATTTTCTAATCTGAAAAGGCAAAGCAATACCGACAATTGACAAGCAACAAGGAAGCAAAACATGTCGGGTTCCTGCAGAGTCGTCGTCTTTTTTTTCCTCAAAAAATTTTTCAATTGGCGATGTGCCCACTTCTCTCATCTCCGTCAATGTATTGACCTACTTCTCTTTTGACCTTAATGCTTTATTCTCCCGCCGAAAAGATGGGCTAATTATGAACGGAATAGCAGCTATTCTTGGAAGATTATTTGCATTATCTTAATCTGGGAATAGTTAATATTATATTCTTTTATTAACAAAAAATATAATTTGCGATATAGAGCGTTTATATAAAATATAAAGTTCGATTTAGTTTCCAAAAAGATATCATAGCTACATTGTTAATTATCTTAATGTTTCGAAAAACAATGTAGGTAATTAACATGTTGACTTTATTAATGCATATATATTGACTTTATTGACGTTTTTATAATGTATATACTATAGACATTAATACCAAATGTTTCAGAAAATTTAATATCAATAAATAAAATTTAAAAAAAGGCTATTAAATCAAAAAGGAGGGAAATAAAATCATAATGTTTCTAGTTAGATCGTTATGCGCTTTTGGTGGTCTATATTGCCTTTGATAGAACAATATATTAAAAAGAATAAGAAAATTTGGGGAATGAAATTCAATAATGTTGTGAATATTATCTTCAGATTTGAAATAAAATTTCAAGCAAATTTTTTTGAAAAAAATAATAAAATAGTGTTCATTTTTTTAAAGAAATGTACGAAAAGAAACAATAAGAATACTTGAGATATTGCTTAATATTAACTTCACGTAACCTTCAAAAATTTCATATCTTGTGTAAAGCATCGTTCTAGAAATTATATATTCTATTTGCAAAAATTAGAAATCATGAAACGAAAACTTTTAACCATTTTACTTTTTTTGGGGGGAAATATGTTTTTTACATAATCAAAAAATTATATATATTATTTTGATTAACATACTAATTTAAATATACATTTATAAAATTACATTATGTCTCCTTTTCACTAACATAAAAAATTGAGTTTAGATATGACCAATATAATTTGTCATGAAACAATATTTTTCCTTTTAAACAGCAGGAGTATTGAAATTGCACTGTGACTTAGGTACCTAATCAATGTACTTAAAAAATCTACGTTACCAAGCGTCTATATTTATTTAACGATTTTTATTGTAATAATTTATCTTCAGTTTCCTATTTTTACTAAGCAGCATGTTTTTTCCAAGTAGTATTTCCTTGCTATTAATATCAGTTTTCCAAAACCTAAAGTATAATTCGCCTCATAAAATATTCAAGAAGCTAATTCTGAATATAATTTGGATTTGTATTCGTCAAAGTAAGCTATTTGAAGAACGACGAATGTTCATTTAATATTTAAAAATAAACAATCATCAATAATTGTATTTTAAAAACCATTTCAACTTTCGTTCACAATGGTGGTAGTTTAAATATGAATGAACAATTATTTCTTGGCTATCAGGGTATGAGCAAAGGGCTTTAGAAATGAATTGTTATTTTTATATACCTTTTTGTTTACAACATTTTCATTACAATCATCACTATTATTGTTACTTAAAAAACCGTAACATAACCACGTTTATAAACTATAAGCAAACAATAAATGATTTAAATGGATATATGTTTTAATTTAATTTTTTATCCTCAAGAAGAGGTTGTACGATTTCCAATATTAGATGATATTCGATTAAAAAGATTATTAGACTTCATTAAAAGTATTGCACCCTGTATGTAAATACTGCATTGAATTATATATAATATAAACATTAAGACATATTTTATAAATACAGGATTGAAAATTTCAACAATCTAATGATTTATTCAAAGTTAAAATTTTTGACTTTAAATAAATTTCTTCTGAATTTCAGGATGAATGAAATAACTGCCAGAAATTTACTGCAAAACATATACTACAGCTGGCATTATTAATTATACACTTTCAAAATCATCTATAAGATGAAGTTTTAATGTATTTAATCTGGAATTAATTGCTGTGTGAATCCAGTGTAAAATTTTCTGTAAAGCAGATATTTATTTTTAAAGAATAAGTTTTCTTTTAATTTACATACAGTCATTTATTTAAAAAGATAAAATATCATACATTTTTTCTTGTCTTTGATTTTCACAAGGTTTTATCAAAGAGAATGTCTAGACTATTAATGGAAAAAAAATATTATATATATTTTGAAAGTTTATACCAGACATGTTCGTAAAAGTATCTACGACCAAGAAAAAAGTATTATAAATAATATGCTGAAAATGAAAATATCTTTTCTCTGCACTGGGGCTACATTAAATGTAAGTAAAAAAATGGAAGCATGTTTAAAAACCTGAAGAGAAAATTTATAATGCATCATCAAGCTTAATATATATTTTTTTGCTAAATTCAATTAAGCTTTCTTCTTTACTGCTTAATAACAAAACTAACACAATTTGAAAAAAAATCTTGTTAATTTTACTAACAAATCTCGTATCAGACCATTAAATGTGCTTTATTGATTAAAAGTAAAGCATTAAGAAAAATTAATGAACTGTTTTAAAATTCGCTAAAGCAAATACTTAACGAAGAAACGTAAACACGGAAAAAATTCCACATGTAATTATAAAAATATAATATTAAAAAAATCCCTTTTTTGCAGCAATCCCTTGTTATTTAAATGTTATTATTTTCTAGGACCTAGTCGAATAACTCAGAGAATATTTTTCAATTGATTATAACTGCAGTGGTTTCAGTAAAGTAAAGCTTTGAAAATGGTTTCCAATTGAAAAGTATGATATTAATTGCATGATTTTAACTTGTAAAAGACATTTAAATTTGTAAGATGATAAAGATTCAATAAAGAAGTGATAGATCTTTAATCCCATTGTCTTGAGCCTTTAATAACCAGACAAATGAGATACAATCGTCAATTAAAATTATTTCTGTAATAAAAATATAATACCTTAAAATATAGGAGCATTTAATATTTTTTAATATCACTATATAGAGCGCCTATACATCCTTCTGTATGAAACTTCTCTTTCTACTGACTAGGCTGTCGAAATTTTATTACGCCACATTTCCGTTTTAATATAGATATGTATTCTTTTTATTGGTCAATCCATTGTATGTTAGTTTCTTTTTTCAAATTTTTACGGACGCAATATTTTTTTTTGTGAGCAGCCATATTTACTTCATACGTTCAGATACTTGAAAAATTCCTTTGTACTAATGAAAACGGATTAAAGCATAATTATGTTTAATCTTGTTTTTGGGAATTATATAAACTAAAGTACACGACTTTACTTTATCAAAACACCAGTTTTGATAAAGTAAAGTCTAGTAATCATGATATAGGGGGCTACTGATATAGCATTAAAAATTGATTATGGAACATTTCTTTGTGATTTTTCATCAATGTTGGTCAAAATGTGTACTAATCTACAATGGCAAAATCCATTCTGCATCCATATTATTTAAAGTATTATATTCCTGTATTTTATTATATTCTACATCTTAAATATTATTATTAAATGATAATTAAAAATTCTGCATTCGTATAGTTCTGCCTGGTAATTTAAGATATCTTCATAATTCTTTATATTCAAACATTATTTATCTTCATACCAGATACCTCAAAGTTTCCTTTCTTCCAGCGATTCCTTTCTCAAGTATTAATTTTGGGATATTTTGTCATTTTACAAACCTAAATAAGTTATCGACGATTCAAAGAATACCTATTATATGTTCAAACATATACCTTTAGTTTATGAGGAATTATTTTTTTAATTTTATTTAAATGATATATTTTAAAAATTCTTCATTGGTGTTACAAACATTATAAGTTCTGTTAACTAGAGTGTAAAAAATGTAATTTTTTCCGTCATTTAACTTTACATTCGTTGCCATAATTTCTACAGGATAATAAGGTAAAGCTGAAAGTAATCTTAGATAATCTTCAATACATATTCTTATTAGATTATCTCCAAAAAATCTAAAAAAACTCAACAATAATTGCTAAAATCATTTATAAAATTAAAACAGAAACATAAAAAGCAATCTCACTTTCTGTTTCTAAGGGTTCCCTCAGCCAGCTTATTCACCTACAAATTCAATACATGCAAACTTATTTCCTAATATTTAATATTACAAAGAAAATGTATCTGAAAACGCAAAATTTTTTGAAATTTAAATTTTTATAAAATGAGCTTTGCTATAATTTGTATATAAGATTGACATTTTAGTAGAATTTGTTGCACATTAATAAAATTAAAAAAAACATTAATGGAATATTTTTAGAGAAATACACTGAGAAATATATGTGAGTATGTAATGTATTGTATGGTATAAAATACTTTAATATGGTATGGTTTAGTATAGTATAGTTTAGTATAGTATAGTATAGTATAATATAGAGCATTTAGATTATTTGTTGAAAATAGATAGCAGAGTCGTAGCTGAAATCATGGAGAGGAATGTTGAATTTTTAAAGTCATTTTATTTAGAAGCAGGCATTATGTACCATCCAAAGCGACACACACAACACAGAACGACACAAAACGGAATGACGAAAAGTTGATTCAATGTTTATCCCTCTGAATTTATATCTTCCTATTTTAAGATGGATCTCTGACACATGTCAATCACATGTACAGTTCGTGCAAGGAAATCGTAGGGATATTTTAATGGAATTTGCAAAGCTGGCTAATGTCTGTCCCTACACTTGGAGTGTAGGAAAGTAGCTGGCGTTCAGCAGATTCGGCAATTTTACAAAGCTTCTGGTGAATTATTTAACTAGGACAAGGGGAATGGATCAGGAAATAAGAGAATATTTTAGAATGAAGTTACTATGGCTAACTTGAATTGAAAATTATGAAATTATTTTGAATTTAAATTGAGATTTAAAATAGCATTATATATATATATAAGTGTGTGTGTGTGTGTGTGTGTGTGTGTGTGTGTGTGTGTGTGTGTG
>JAOUZG010040071.1:6197768-6212971 GCA_026289955.1 Argiope argentata
GTGTGTGTGTGTGTGTGTGTGTGTGTGTGTGTGTGTGTGTGTGTGTGTGTGTGTGTGTGTGTGTGTGTGTGTGTGTAATGATGTTGATATACTTTAGCATAAGATTGCTCAAAATTCTGTCCTTTAATTTTGAAATAATGTCATATTGTTAATCCTGACATTATTGTTTTTTTATCGTAGAACTGATGATATTTGTGAAAATGAATACATCTTTCATGAAGAAATCTAGGGTATCTAAGAAGGATAGGAAATTGAAAAACTGATAGAATGCGTGTTACAAAATTGGTTTTGAAATGACATTGCCAAATCGGTACACGAAATTAATACAATTATTGTGCTCCAAACAGTCATATTTACCAAAGTCAAAAGTATTTAGTACCATTGTAAAACAATGAGTAATTTTTTTTATTTTTTTTTCCAAATGAAATTCAGAATAGCTTTTTTCATTAGAATATTCACTATTTATTTATTACAAATTTTATAAATATATATCTGTTGTTTGTAGACATCTGATCTACTTTTGAAGTCTACAGTTCTTCTTTAGTTAAACTAGGATATTACAATTTTAGACCGTTAACAAATAATGTGTTTACGCAGTAAATGCGTAAGAAGATTCGCTTTATTGTTTTGACAGATTTTTCTCTCCCCTAACAGCAAAACTTATAAAAACTAACTTGCAACTTTTTCCCCTGTTGAGTTGTCATCACAGTAAAGCAATCTAACGCAATGATGCCTTTCACTAGGTATTTGTGCATTACATGTGTGTCAAACATTTATATTTGGCACTCAGATGGTTGTAAATATTACGGTTCTAAAATATTTTTATTCAAGAAAGTTGAGATTACTGTAAAGATTTAACAATGGAAGCTGAGTCTAATTATCTATTATAATCCTTATTATATTATTTTTGGATCTTAATGTTTTGCAGAATGCCATGCCATTTTTAACGATTCTGTAAATTAACAGAAGTATTTTTATAAATTTAAAATTCTTTAAATTATCTTGAGTCCTTTATTTGCATTGATGTCTCATTTTAAATCTTCATTAAAATCTCACACATTTAAGACCAGATTAAATGACAGATGTCATCAAGCCCTCTAAGCATTTTTCAGGATTACATGACATATCACTGTTGGAATCTTTACTTCTTCGAGATAAAATTTAATATGCATATCATCCACATAGTTAAAATAATTGCAGTGAAATCACGTTTTAGAAATTAGATTTCTTCCATCTCAACGCTTAGATCTCAATGCTAAGCTAATGTGACTGCTTTTAAATCGCATTAGAATGATTGAATTAATTAAGAATTTTGTGCAGATATATTGTGATAAATTATTTGTTTTATAAACAAGTGTATAACACTAAAACAAGTATTTATATTTGATTGGATTTTAAATTTATTTTAAAATTTATTAATTTGGAAGGGAAACAAATGTTTAATTGATGCCAAAATTTAAAATTCTAGATTCTTGTAAAAGATTACGTAGGATTATATGTCGGTAATTACAACAAGATTTTGTATAACTTCTGAATTAACCGGTGGGAGTGGTGTACCCGGAAACTTTCTCCCTTGCTTTCTAATGAAGGTTTTATCTCATTCCACATTTCCACTTGATATCGTGGACATTGGGTAAGACCGTGGAAACCAAGATAATGAAAGCTCATTTATTTTCAGAGCCTTTCAGAGGCATGCATTTCGTTGTATAGTAAAGAAAACTGGTACTTATACTTTACCTTTGAAAATAATAGTTACGAAAGAGTCCATAATAGGCGATTTTTGGCAATTAATCAAGGGAATGCGATTAAAAATACAATTTCCTGGAAAATGAAAAGATATTTTAGAAACTTTTTCATCCATCGTTTGCAATAAAATTTTGAGACGAGATCAATTAAATCACTAGATTAGAAATAACATTTCATTTCTTTAAACGGATGTATTTTCAATATTTTATCTTTATATACGAATAAAAGTTCAGATCGGCAAATGGACACTCCCACCTCTTTTATTTAATTATAGTCATTAGCACATTATTAAGTTACATTAACAGGGTTTTGACGGATTTGCTTTCAAATTTAATATTCTAAATGTTATGTTTTTAAGTTATGGTTATGGTTTTTTTTTAATTAAGTTCTTTCAAAATGCAAAATATATCTACATAATTTTGTATAAAGTATATTCTTTAAAAAAAGTATATTTTCATAAATCATATTTTGTGTAAAGTATATATTTCGTAAATATATCTTTGTATTTTTTAAAATTAAATTTTGTATATCTACACAATTTTGTATTATGATGTATATAAATTATGTATACATTAAATGTGAACTCAAACATTTTTTTTAATGCTATGGTGTTCTTATATAATACTTATATGAAAAAAATGTCTTTTTCGATACAGGGTATAGAAATTCATCAAAATTTCTTGAACATTAAAATACTGTAATTATTTATATATCGTATATGAGAAAAGGAAAAAAAATACAAGGACTTAGTTTAAACTACATAAAATTACTAAATGTATTAAAAACAGAATGAAAAAATAAACTATTCATATTTTTTCTCAATGATTAGTTTTGTTAAATGCGTTTATTAATGTATACATTCAGGCATAAAGAAAGACACTTAAATTACAAATAAAAGTATTGAGTCATTGCTAGAATATCTGAAAGTTTCAATGTATTCAAATCTTTCTCTTTGAATCTCAGAATTAAATGTCGCAATACTTCAGGTAAATAACTTGGAAGGTAATAAACTCTTTCACTTTGTTTGATGAAAGCCAGACATGTATTTTGGGAAATCATCTATCTACAATGAGGCAGAAGTTTCTTTACATTCTTGTATTAAGTGGTTTAATTGTATTTATTTAATTATATTAAGGCGATAACGAAGCATCAAAGAGCTAACAAGATATATTTAAGAATACAAGCAACTAAATTGGTATTGTTTAGTTAAACTGTTTAGAAATGTAGAAAGACACATGTTCTGACATAGACGTAGTTAAGTGTATTTGCAAGAAAGAAATTAGCTGAATGGAATTAGATTATTTCAATTAATTATTTATTGAAATGCACATTAGGGAGCTAAATATCAAGCTTTAAGTAAGTATTATATTGGCATTATCAGAAATTAACTTATTTAATTAGACATAACATACCCTCTGACATTATTACTTAATATGCTTTTCTTTAACCCTTCAATTAGGAAAGATAATTTATCATTCTGTATTCCTTTTGCAAATAAGTAGATAATAATTTCATGTCAAATAAATTATCTTTATTGACCTTGGATTAAGTATTGACTAAGATTCGAATACTTTTCCAATTCAAATCGACATATTGATCATAACACTTCAAACCGCTCAGACATTAACACTAAAATTCGAAAGTATTTGTCTTCTCTTTATCATTTTTACTTTCTCGTATACATAGCTTAGAGAAAGTGTAGTAGTAATTTTAAAGCTATAAAATCGGATTTTGACGAATCTCCAGGTTTCCCATCCCCTTGAATTTAATTCATTCGCTGCAAACCACGAATATACTCGTGGTTGGCAGGGTGTTAACAATTACAATCACGGATATACTCGTGATACTTTCAATATATTATAATGTCCAACTTGTCAAACTTACACACTTTTCATGTCCACAAACATAAGTATACAAGTGCAAAAACTTTAAAAAAAGCTGCACATTTTTTTAAGCAAAAATTTTGCTTTATTTAACAAGTATGATATGGTATTTCAGTAATTTAAATTGAACAGAAATCAACTTATTCGTGTATTGTAACAAAATTTTTAAGCAAAATAATCACATATATTAAATAATTAAAATACCATATTATACTTATTAAATAAAGTAGAATTTTGTGTTAAAAATTTAGTTTTAGCTTATTTTTTAAAAGTTTTTATACTTGCATATTTATGTTTTTGGCCATGAAAAGTTGTCAAGTTTGACAAGTTGTACGTTATAATGAAAGTATCACGAGTATATTCGTGCTGGCAATGGGTAAAACCCTGCCAACTCCGAGTAATATTCGTGGTTGGCAGCAAATGGGTTAAATGTGCTCACTAAAGAGAAAGGATATCGAGTTTCGTTGCATTTCCATTGCCAACCACGAGTATACTCGTGTTTGATTTGCATACATGTAAATGATTATATATGGCAAAATATGAGTAATTATTTTGAATTAATAAAACTTAGATAAACAATAACACTCAAAACAGAAATTGCGATGGGAATTACCTCATACAATTTACGCTTGGCAGCGAATGGGTTAAAAATTTCAATTTTAGTGAATGCTCGTCTTTTATAAATATAACGTATAAACAGTTTTAGCTAGATAGATGGAATTTGGTATGCAGTCTTTTTAAAAGTAATTGAAGATTTATAATGGATTTTAAGCAAACTTTATTTAGAAGAGGTTTATTTACCCTACTTGACTAAATTTAAAATAACACAATAGCTAGAAAACGAAAGGAACTGGATAGATAAAATTTGATGTACAGAATAAATATCTGCACACTAGACATCTATAAACATTTAACTGAAATCCAAAAATATATTGAAATCCTTTGATCTGTACTTTCATAAACATATGCCCAATATAACTCAAAGTCACAATGACTTGAATATATCACATATTCGGTATCTGACTCTATGATTATAAGAATAGTTTCGAGTCAAATTTTTATTTCAATCCGCTTGAAAAAACGAATCTAAAAGGCAAATTCGATTTTCTGATACTATAAACCGTTTACTAGGGTTTATTCGGTAAATAATACGACAAAAATAAATATTCTGTGAAAGCGCAAAATTCACGTCAAAGTTTAACCCTTCCAAGAACCGAGAGAAGTATGCTTCCCACCATATTTTTTTCAGTTTTTGTATGAAATTATGTAGATTAGACCCAAGTTATGAAAAATTTAGAAATTAGATAAAAACTTGGATGTTTCAGTTCCTTATCTCACATACAATGGTATATTTGTTACTTAATTACTAATTAAATATATTAATTAATTAATTTAAATAAGTTTATTTAATGAGTTAAATAAGCCAATCTTAATTCTAAAACTAATTTAATATAGCATGACTAGAAAGTAATGGCCTTTGAAAGGGTTAATGTTTCATAAATATTGTAGGCCCATGGAAAAAAGCGTTAACTGGGATAATACTGCAACAAATCTGTAATTTTGCTTTCTAGTATGGAATGTGTCATCGTAAAAACGAATGCTTTCCGATCAGTCCTGTTGCGTGCTGATTGGGTGATCTGTGAGCCTGGCGACCATTTGGTGACTTTGTGACGAAATTGCTGATTTTGGCGACAAAATGAAAATTACTAGAAACATCGACATTTTTCACGATCCGTCCAGTAGAAACCAAGATGCGCCCTGATTGCTGTAGAAGGTCCCCGGCCTGCTTCTTGGGAGCTATAACAAGCCAGCCATCTCAAGGTTGTTCGGAGCACTCGCAGGGTGCAGGGAACATCTACACCCTCGACTCGTTCTTTTCAGGATTTGTTACGGAAGGAAAGTATGGGTGTTCTATCAGCAGCTAAAAGGCAGATGCTTATGCAAAATTAAATTAATAAAATATTATCTAAAATAAATACATTTTAGATATATAAACTAAATATTAGCACTTTGAATTTAAAAAAATGGTTATAGTATATTATCTGAGTGGTCGCCTTCTTTAATACGAAGCATAAAGAAAACACTTCTAAAAAAAGATTTTAAACTGTGTATGGTAAAGAAAAAGTGAATTAATATAACCATACAAGAAAGACAGTCAAAAAATATTTTAATATGTGATGGCTTTTAAAAGCTTGCAGTTAGCCTGTGGATATATATTATAAACATAAGATTGTTCTACTTAGCTTAAATTTAGGATTTTTTAAACAATAAAGAGACAATTTATATATCCGTAAAAGAAAGGGAGTCAAAAATATTTTATCATGCCAGGTTTTCTTAAAGTAATTTACAAATAGATTAGAATGATATATTTTTAACTTAAACTTGCTATACTCAGCTTTCAATTATTACAAAAACTTAACTAAAATGTTAGCAATGATGATTTAAGAAATTTTAACTGCCCCTAATATTTATCTTAAATCTTTAGAAACATTCCTCGAAATATACATACCGTTGTGTATTTAATTCCTTTCTTTCTTCGTAAAAATAAAAAAAATAGCGAGAAAAAATATCAATTCTTATTAATATCTAATAATGGTTGTAAGTTTTTTTTTATCCAGTACTAATTGCTTTCAACGATAAGTCTGATTACTCTTAAAATATTTTCAGAATAAAATTTCCAAAGAATTTTGATAGAGATTTTAAATAATATATAATTACAACTGTAAATTCTTATATAGTGTCAACCATTTTAATTAAAATTTACATTTGTCGCAGAAACAAACAAAAAAAATGATGGAATTCTCAGCAATAGAATTGACCGCATTCATTATTTTTTTACAAAGATTCCTCAAACGCATTAATTTTCTTATTCTTCTAGTCTTTAATCTAGCTTATAGGATGTCTTAATAGAATTAGAGCCCATTTTCCGAGCTCGGTATAATAAAAAGTAAATTAACTGCCAAGGAATAATTAGAGTAGAAATGTCGTTATGACAGAAATAGAGTAATTGCTTGGAAACGTGATGTGCTCCGTTTCAAGGAATGAATGGCACACATTTAATCTTCTTAATTTTGTAAAAGCAAACATTGAAGACATTTCATTATCTTCTAATTTGACTTGGAATGTCTGAGATCGGAAGGAATGCTGGAACTGGAATGTGTGGAATTATAAAAGAATATTGACTTTAGAATAAAATGAATTGTTGCTTTCCCAGTGATATCTGCAATTCTTAGAATTCTTTCTATTACTTTCCCATGAAGAATAAATTTAGAGATTACCACTAATGTCATGGTACAGTTTTATCTAATTTTGGAACAAGTGATAAATATTTTATTATAATAAGAATACAGAATTATGATTGTATCATGACACTAAATTCTTCTTATAATGGTAATTCTGAAAATACCATAAACTATATTCTATTTAATCTAACCAATAAAATGAATTCAATAAAAATTTTTAGAACATAATGCCATTATTGTTCTAAAAAATTAAAATTTTCTTTGTGGAATTCGTTTTATTTTTGTTATTATAATCCCTTATTAGAAATATTTCGTCATTATAAATCAGTTTTTTCACAAATTTGCACCATTGTCATTATGGAACAAAAATTTAATTAATTAATCGTAATTACTTCTTAAAAAATTTAAATGAATACATTTTTGTCGAAAATGTATTAGTATGCACAATTTCCAAATTTTGACGTATTTGGAAAAGAATGATAAGTTATAATAAAACTTCATTTTTATAAGTTTGAAAGAATTGAAATTAAATAAAAGTGTAACAGAATTTGAATGATAAAGGAATTGTGTTTTTTAATGAAATGAAGTTTGGAAATTTACTTCATATGTATTATTATATTTTTGAAATATTTATATATAAATTCGTTGATGAAATCTAAGATTTCTTGCGATTCACATAACTTATATGTTGTTCTTTCTTATGACTGTTGGTACAAATTAGCTCGCTGACGAAGTCACCGATTTTAAGCCGATATAGCGTCTATTTTTTTCAGTGGCGTCATCTAGTGCCGTCTCAATGCGACAAAAACTTAAAATTTATATTTTGCATAGCAAGTGTAATGTGAAAGTGTGTTTATGCTGGTAAAATTGTTCTATGGTACTGTAGAATATTATAAATGGAATTAAAAATACCAAAAGATGTGAAGTGAATTTTGTTGGGACAACGCTGTTGTATAAGCAAAAAATAAGCATTTTTGTATGTTTGTGCATTGCAATATATCACAGAGTAGGTAGCTCAATCTATAACGAATATATTTTACATATCATTTTCAATATATATGTAATTATTTATAAGTAGTTAAGGAAAGTTATTCTATTCTAATATTTTAATAATAGACATAATATTTGAAATGTGGGAATGCATAGCAAAAAGTGAGAAGTTGAAATAAACACTGATGTAAACATAAGCGACATAAACCTTTTAACAGCACATATTGAAAAACAATTTCATATAATTCAATCTAACAAGCGCTTAGACCATGTTTGATCAAATATTTAAGCAAGATATAAATCTCAGCCTCTCGTCATGTATATAATATAAATTTATATATATTCTGTTCAGAAAAGAATATAAAAAAAGATAATAGACCGAATCGCTAGAATTCAAATATTTAATAAATATAAACTTTTTTCGTTGGATTTATTTTCAAAATAGTCCCATAATCATTTTTATTCGTAGTCTCGAGGCATTTAACGCATCGAATTTTAAGAAAGAAAGGTAAGATTTTTAAAATCTACTTTTTTTCTTTTTTAAATAGTATATCTTTGCATATTTGAAGTTATTCACGCTTCATATTTGAGGTTTAACTCAACCTTATCGAGAGAAAAAAATAATAAATGAAATAGAAAACAAAAGAGAAATATGAAGTAAAGAAAAAAAATGATAGGCTGATATGATCTTCGTGCAAAATTTCTTCTCTGTTTCAACCTAAACATATTACTCTGACATTTTGAAAAATGCACATCGCTTTAAAAACAGTTCTTTTTTTTCTTCCATACTTTGAACGCAAAATCCTTGAGAGCCGCAGAAAACGAAACAAATATTATTCTTTGTTCAAAGTGTTATGTTTCGTGATGTAAAAAATTAGGAACATTTTAATTAAAATAATGGACAAGAAAGGGAATTTTTCATTTAAGTAGCACCCTGTAGGGATTTCATGCGGTAATTAAAAACAGAGAACAGTGCATTGGATTTTTTTATTTCATAATTTCTTTAATTTTCTTCCAAAAGGAAGTAATTTAAAGCGGGAGAAAAGATTCTTACAGGTTTAAATAAGTGCAACTTTTGAGAAAGGTGTGTTATTTTTGCTTTTTAAATGCTTTTATGAGGTTTTAAGATTTATATTCCTTATTTCTTTGGCTTGATGTGTCAATAAAAATTTCACTATTCAAGACGTTATTTAATTCTTTATGAATAATAAAGTTGCAACAATGAAAGTCAAAGAAAGTATACTTATAAGGATTATAATATTTTAATTTATTCTAGAACAAGGATTCTTCCTTTCATAGGAGGATTAAAAATCTAGGTTTGGATATCAAACGTAAGAATAAAATAAATATATATATAAAAAATTGGCATATATATTTTTAAATAGACTTTGATTCTGAAAATGGAGCTTAGTTTCAAAACACTTTAAAATACTTTAATCTCTCTTCATTTATGTTTGTTGCGACGGATTTTTAAAGAATTTTTCATTCACTTTCGAGAGTGGAATAGCCTCAAATTTTTTTTAAACTTTTATGTTATAGAAATTTTTCAAAATAAATTGTTATTTTTTAAAAAACTTCTTTAAATATCGTTTATGTAAATATTGATTACATGCTTTTATACTCTCCAATAATGATTTTAACAATGTTTAGTTTCTATATTCTATATTACTTGTAATAGATCATTAATTTTAATAATCAATTATTTAGTGTAATCTAAAATTTATAAGAATTATATGTAACAAAAATTATAATGTTTCAAAATAGGAAAAAAAAATCGCATCTTCCGATGAAATTTCTGCTTTCTTTTCACTACCTGTACTTCAGAGGACCTTCCTAATATTGCAGAATATTTCTTAGAGTCTAGTCTAGAATTTTCTTCTTAAAGTCTAGAAAAAGTCTATCGGTTGAAGTAGTGTAAGAGCTTTCTTATTAGTGACTATTTTTAACTATTTAGAGAACTACAAGTCATTTAAAATTTACTACACAACAAAGCATTTCTTATTCAAAACTTCAATAAAGATATTGCTTGCTTACTTCAGTAAAAATATTCTTTCTTCCATATTCCCTTCTTTAATCACAATTTATGCAACTAAGTAGAAATTAAATACATATTAAATAATGAAAATTTTAAAAGTATCATTACCCTCCTTCTCTACTACTTGATCCAAAAATTCAATTGTTGTTAAATAAATTGACACAAATCAGGGAGGCACTATTTAATCCCTGGCAGAATTAAATCCCTTTATATGCAGAACTTTTCTTTCTTGAATGTATATTATTAAGATGTGAGCTTATGGTTGCTTTCCTTTCTTGAATGTATATTATTAAGATGTGAGCTTATGGTTGCTTTCCTTTCTTGAATGTATATTATTAAGATGTGAGCTTATGGTTGCTTTCCTTTCCTGAATGTATATTATTAAGATATGAGCTTACTATACTTTTAATAAAAAATTCGATTTTTTCATGATTTTTCTAGAATTGTGTAGCCTTGAATCAGATTTTCTCAAAGTTATTTAGTTTATACGAAAGAATTCCGTTTCACACAGTTCTGTTTATGTTTAACAATGTTACTGCTAGCAGTTTTGATGGTTTTAAAGAACAATTTACAGGGTCATTTCACAAAATTGATTCGAATTACATTGGATAACATTTCACCAAAACTTTCACCCGCCTTCTTTCACTACTTTTCGAAAAGACCTTCCGGCACATTTATCACGAATTCTTTTTTTTTTCCTGAAAAGGGAAAATCCAACACCATTTCCAGAAGCCCTTTTTAAATGATTAAATTTATTTTCCAGCTGAGTGATATGTCATAGTGAAGGCGAGAATTTATTTCCCACTTTTTTGATTGTCGCCGAGTCCTCTTTCCGAACATCAACAACTTCTTCCAGCGTCTTGGATGAGAGGTGCACTGGAAAAGGGCGGGACACAACTATTTCATCGATTTTCGCCAAAGAGAGGAACTCAAACGACCATTAGCCCTAGATTGCTTTCACGGACAGCTATGACTGCAATTAATGGTCCTCGTGACGTCGTTCTGTTCGACCTCGCCCCCCTTGCATTTCACAACTTCAATTGCAAAGTAGCTTGTCACATTGTCTTTGGCAGATGGCTTTGGGAGGGTCGATTGATATTGCAATGATTCTGATTAGTCTGCAATGAGGCAACTTCTACAACAATAGAAAAAAAAATGGAGCTATTGCTGTGTTCCTAATACCACTGCTGCAGACTCATTTCATATAACAGTCTATTCCTATTACAATAGGTTAAAAAAAGAGCCACATGCGAGGATGTTGGTTATATCAATGCTATGTACCCAAATATAGTATATAATAATATATTATACTAACAAATATAAAATAGACATACTTTATTATAGTATTTCAAAATTTCCGACTTTTACTTTTTGCTACCGACTTTTAATTGGTACTTTTCAGAATTTCCGAGAATGAATTATGAAATATCAAAGGGTTTGAATCCAGTTTTTATAAAAACTCTTTCCTTATTATATTTTGAAGTGAAGTAATTTGCTCACTTTTCGTTGAATTTTCTTCTCTATTTTTAAAATTTTGCCTATTCCGGAATATATCTGAAAAATAACTATTTCCTTAAATTGATTCAAATTTATTCATGAATTTCGCATTTTTAAAGCTGAAAATAAATCAGAACATAGAATAGCATAAGAATACGATAAAGTCATCATTATCCTAATTATTGTGATATGGCGGCTTTGTAATATTGTATCGGCTCTTAAACCGGATCGTTTGAGAACGGATCGTACGTTAAATCCATAAGGATAAACGCCCTCCAAATGTGTAGAGGGCATACCATCCTCGTCATCTGACCACGGTTCAAATTTGCGAGGTCGGTCCCAAAATATCCCTAGTGTCTATTTAAAATGGGACGTTGATATAACTAAACTAAACGCATAAAACTACTGCGCATTAAATAAGTTGAGGTCGAAAGTCCTTCCTTTAATGTGGTACCGAATTTCGGACAGGGGTACTAGATCAGATGTCTTCTTTGTCATCTGATTCAAAAAAGGCCGTTCAAAGATATCCCAATTGTTGCTTTAAAAATTGAATGTTAGTATAACTAAACTAAATTATCAAAATTGCTATTAACACTTTTCAAAGTTTCTATTTACACTTATCTTCTGAAATCAGGAGGATTTCTTACTCGCATTCCAAAGAATCCAATGAATTTTTACAAAAAGAAAAGAATAAATATAATTTTAAATTTAAAGATTATACCTGAAATAAGATTAGATAAATGCACCTCCAATTTTTATTAGTTTTTTACTAATAGCAATTCGAGGACCACTTTTATTCTTTAAGTTGATTTGAATTAAAATTCAGTTGTTCAACCAATTTTCTGAAATTTAAATTCTTAGCTTGCAAAATGTTACATGAAGGTATTCTCCAATTTGCTATATAGAAATAACATATTTTTACAATAACATAAAAATATTTTTTAAATAAAATTTTCAAACTATCAATATTTCCATAAAAAGAAAAATGCAGAACTTAAATTGAGATGAAAATTTCCAAAGTAAGTTGTGTTGATGAAAACGTTAAGTTCTTTACCTTTAACCCCGATATTCTTTTGAAAAACTTATCTCTGTTCTGCCAAAATGAAAATGGAAGTAGCAACTCATACATTATAGATAGGGCTTCATATATTTAAATACTTAGTGATAGGAAGTACTATTTAACAAAAATGTGAAATATTGGTACATTGGCAATTCTGTTACTTTCCTGAAATTTTGCGATCGAACGTTTATCTTTCGATCTGAGTGTCGAATTTACAACGAGAATTAACATGTTGTATAAAATAATGATCAATTCTCCTATTAGCCATTCAAAACATTCTCCTATTTAACCACTGAAAGTTTATTGCGCATATATAATTGCAGTAAACAGTAATTCTTTCACACATTTTAAACTGCAAAATTATCAACTATATTCTGAAAGAATTTCGAAGGCGACTTTTTACTGAACATTCATCAACGCAAAAATATATCTGAAATATTTATCCATGAAAATTTAAGAAAAATTTTAGTTATCATTTGATGGTAGAATTGGAACTTATATGAACGCTAAAATGAATTTTATATACGGTAATATTTTTATTTAGTTAATATTGGTTGAATTTTAAAGTAATATTATGTCGTTTATTTCAGTTTTCAATTATTTCCATTCTCTATTTATAACGATTAACCAGTAATATAAAAATATTTTTTTAAATAAATTCCTATTATTTATATTAGGGAAAAATTGAGGAAGTTAGGAAAAACTTTATTTTAGTTAATTTTTATTAAATAATTACATTGTTCTCGTGTTCTGTTTTACAACGGATAGAGGCGAGCTGTAGCTTCTGACGGTATGGACCCCTGATCACCCAAATAACGATCACCTTTGACTCAGTATCCCCAGTGGTATTACTCTTGACAAGGATAACTTTGGGACCAGGTTCGAACTCGCAGCTTAATGGATGCGAATCCAACGTCCTATCAAATAGACTATCCCAACCTGACCGTTGTAACTACTATAAAGCAAAGAAAATTAGTTTTTAATTAATAAATAAAAATTAATGAATTAATATTTGAAAGAATCGTATTCAGACCAAATGCCATTCACTAGCAAGTTTTTAAAAAATTTACTTGAACTTGATTGGATGAATAAAGAGTATTTTATTTCGATTGGAAATTTGAACAAGATATATAGAGAGAGGGTGAGTGTGAGATAATACTAGGAATTTAAAAAATAAAATATGCTCTACTTAAGACATATGTTACATTACATTAAAGACTAATTCATTGTTTGCCCGTATGATTAAAATGTTACTATTATTAGTTTCATTGTTATTGTTACAGAAAGATGGATCTTGAATATTGTGAGGTTAACTTGAAATCAAACAACAGGGCAAGGGTTCAATTCGAGACAATACCTCCCCTCAACTATTCATAAAGACATGTTTTGCAAAGCAAATATGTTCCCAATCGGTGGAAAAAAGAAATTCCTATTTTGTAAAGGTCTCAGAAGGACTGATAAATCAATATTTGCATACGCATGCAGGGAGGTAAGAGAGGATTGTATTATTATGTAAGTGGGCGGAGTCTTCAATCTAGAATTCTCCCTCCATAGGTGCAAAATAAAATGTGAAAGTTGTCGGAACCTGACTGTTAGAAAGTTTATTTTTTTAAAGTTGAATCGATCCGAAAAAATCCTTTTCAATCGCAATGCATACTCGTCTTCTCAAATGTATTTTCTAGAGGGAATAGGATGGAAGAGAAAGATCGATATAAAAGTGTCAGCTGTTTCAAAAGTTCTAACGCGATTCAATTGAACACAGGTATAAAGATATTTAACATAAGCAGGTTGAGATTCTGAATATTGATGATATCGATCTATATTAATACTGAATATTCAGATGAAATGTCTAGTCGGATTATAAATTTATCCCCCAAACAATTCAGAGATTATTCGAATAAAAGTTTATACATAATTCTTAGGGGCTTTTATCTCATGACTTTTATAAATTCATTGATATGCAATACATGGGAATGAATAGAATACAATTTATAGTCCTTTAGTTTTCGAAACGTGTGTTTCCTACTAAGCAAGAAAAGAACAAAGACATTAATAAATGCAAATTCAAATTTAAAATATTTGTGCTTATATTTATTATTTTGATAAATATAGGTATTGAACAGGAATAAAATAGATATTGAACAGTTTTGATCCTTATTAGAAGTCACAAACATGCTTTACTTTTGGAATTTTCTTTTTTATCATGTATCTTTTTTTTATTGTTCATGACAAACAGCCATTTTGTTTGTTTTCTCTACACCTTATTTTTTACCTGTCTCTAAAATAATGCTTTTTGAAATAATATCAGTACTTTTGTAGTGTTACTAATCCCAAAATATTTATAAGACTATTTCTATAAATCTAAAATCTTCCAAAAAGGGAGGAAAGTCATGGTAATATAAAAGACAAATTTAATGGTTCTGAAAGAGCAGTACAAAGGAGGTACTAACAAAATCTCCAGGACTTCTTTATTTTAGTTGCATAAAGTGTACAGACCATTAGTCCTTGACAGAACCTTCCAGGCCTTTAGCAGTAGAGGGAGGAGGTCATTATAATCTCAAGTGCTAGCTTAATTTAGCTTAGAAAAGAGTTTAGACCATCAAGCTTTGACAGAGCCTTCCAGCAATGTAGCAATAGAGGGAGGAGACCGACATAATCTCAAGCGACTGCTTATTTTAATTGGGTAAAGTATATAGACCCTGAAAGCTTGGCAGACCCTGCCAGGCCTGTATCAGCAGAGGGAGGAGGCC
>JAOUZG010040071.1:6212981-6226714 GCA_026289955.1 Argiope argentata
GAGCCTTCCAGAAATGTAGTAGTAGAGGGAGGGGGACCGACATAATCACAAGCGACTGCTTATCACAAGCGACTGCTTATTTTACTTGGGTAAAGTATATAGACCCTGTCAGGTCTGTATAAGTAGAAGGAGGAGACCAGCATACTTAGAAGCCCCTGCTTACTTTAGTTGAACAAAATGCTTAGACCATCAGATCTTGACAGCAATGTAGCAGTAGAGGGAGGTGGCCGATATAATCTCAAGTGGGTAAAACGTATAGACCCTCAGGCCTTTGCATACCCTGTCAGACTGGTATCAGTTGATTGGGGAGACCGGCATAAACACAAGCATGTGCTTACTTTGATTTGGCAAAGTGCATCAATAGATCATCAGGCCTTGGCAGACCCTATCAATTGGTGTACTTAGTCCATTCCACCAAAGTATTAGAATACTTTACCCATTCCAACACAATAAGGCAGTAAAGGAAAGACTGTAATTTGCTTGCATTAACACTAAAAATTTGCAAACCTGAAGTGGAGGTTATATGTCTCCTTTCATCATTAAAATTGTTGAATTTTAATAAAAACTGCTTGAAAGATCTGTTAAACTATATATTAAATGTTTCTCCTTTTTACCATTAAGAATGGAAGGAATATGCGTAATTTGTGTTACTGGAATTCATTAATATTAGAACAAATATAGTACTTACATAATTTTGGAAGCTTTCAAAAATATCCAATTTCAGAAGATTCTCCCAGTGGTCCAGAAAATCATTTGATTTTCCAATAGAGAATTATAAAGTATTTTCTTTTTATTGTAATGATAAAGTCATCATTTAAACAAATATTTAATTATATTCCTTCATTTAGATAAAAAAAAAAACTTTCAAGTTTTGAAATGATTTTTTAATATAATTATCATTAAGAATCCCTTTAAATGTGCTTCTACCTTGTAAGTATTTGTGAGAAGGATTATCAACAGAAAGAAATGCTATTATATTTAAGCAATGGATTCATTTGTCAGAGGTGAAGAAATAGCAAATGCTATCTACAAAAAAATAAATGTGAATATTAAACAGATCTTTAAAAAAGTAATTATTTTAAAGGAAAATCAGACAACATTGAAAATTAACCTGTCAAAACTATTTTCAAAAATCACATTCCAGCCTACTGTTGTTGATATGCCTAGAATCTAAAATTTAAACTTTCTGAAAGCATTAATTAATCAAATGAATAGTCATACATCATCATAGTCTGACAAAAGCATGGAGAAATAGGTGATTGATTTCGTTACCTTGGTAAATAACTGGGTGGCTTTGATGCGTATTTTGACGCATAATTTCTAAAATTTTATGAGAAGTGATGATTAATTTCTAAAAGGATAGATGTATATTTCTGCTTTCCAAAATAAATTCTAAGAAAATATTTTAAAAGAATGTTTAATCCTTGAAATGGATATTGATTATTTTATAACATGTTGTAGTTCTATACATATTTCTTCCACTAACATAGATTTATGCATATATTTCTTGTAAAAAAGGATTCGCAGATTAAATACATTAAATAATAAAGGAAATACTACAACATACATAGTCAGTCATAGTAACAAACACATTCTTACAGTAAATATGTGTCATCTTTTTTGTCTAAAACAAACGGATGTTTAAAGAGTATTTGGAAGAGTATATTTATCTATTTACACTAGATCTCTGGGATTATATTTAAAGAAATTGGCAGCTTCATGACAAGATATATTCTATTTCCATATCTGTACTAATGACATAGAAATCGATTAGATAGTAAAAATTGTAGGAATCAAAACTTTTTACTAGATATAAAATACTAGGCTGCAATTTTTAGAATCTTTTTACATAAGAAATGTTTATTCATTTAAGAAATGAATTATGAAATTATTTTTAATGTATTGGTGAATTCAACTATTGATTATTTGATTCATTAGGTAAATGTTTTTAGACGAATGAGAAAAAAAAAATAGAATATAACTTGGTTATCTCAGGAAAGTATTTATAGTTGTTTGGAGCAAGTAAAATTTTTCATATAAAATATTTTCAAAATTAATTTATAATTTTAGATATAAATTAGCTGATATCTTAATGTTCCAACAGCCTGGTATATAATATTGTTCAAACCCTTTTTCAACTTCTATGTTTTATATTGAGCTTATATATATATATCTTACTTCCCTGTATATTTTCTTTTCAATCAATTTAATTCAACGAATTTATTAAAATATTTTGTAAAAAGTGTTTTAATTATTAAATATTGCATTTAACTCATTCCTGTTTTGAATGCACACATGGATTTTTTTGCAAAATTTATTGTTATAATGAGAAAATTTTAACATTTTATTAAGGTAGGTAAGTAAATAGTAAAGTGGTATCATTCTGAGATATCTTCAGGATCCAAATAATAGGTTGTTTTAAGAGAGACACAATTGAAGTAGAATTAATATATCACAGATAGAATCAAGAGACTTAAATAAAAAACAATTTAAAAAAATCTCATACACAAATTTTGATAAATTTCCAAAAAATATAAATAGTACTATCATGCGTTTGGTAACAGAAATAAAAAACAATAGATTATAAAACAATATGAATATATTAAAAGTATAAAATTATTCTTTGTAATTAAAATAAGTAACGTTATTTTAAACACAATTACTTCAACAATATGTTTTAATAGCTTTAAATCTGAGTAAGTGCTCTATTCAACTAAATTTAAAAACATGGTATTCATTGAAGAATATAATTGTCCCATTAAAGAAGAACAACATAGTACTGCGATTTGACACACAATTTAGTATTCCA
This sequence comes from Argiope argentata, assembly GCA_026289955.1. Lineage (NCBI taxonomy): Eukaryota > Metazoa > Arthropoda > Arachnida > Araneae > Araneidae > Argiope > Argiope argentata. Next base: position 6,215,791 of record JAOUZG010040071.1, read on the forward strand.
ACAGTGATATCGGTCAATTTAATAGCAACAATTAGTAGTAAATTTTGCAAAATTATCTATTTAATATTTTCTTGGATAATCCAATGTATGCTTTAATCCAGGAAAGTTTGTCAGGATCACACTTTCAAAAAGTCATCTTTCTGCGAAGAAATACAATAGGCCTAGTATCAAAAACTTTTATTCATAAATGACATTTCATGATTGTTGATAACCCAAATCCTTTTCTTTCTTTTCTTTCTTTTTTACTTTTTTTTTCTTTTGAAAAAGATATCAAGAGAGCTATATAGAAGTGAGGGAAACTGAATGATAAATTAAAATGTAAGTGATATGAAATTCGACCCTTGATATTTTATCCAAATATATTTTTTGAGCAATGTGAAGACTCAAAGTAACGTTAATTTGTTAAATCATGTCCCACCAAGCAATTTTTTTTTAAATAATGAATTTTTTAAAAGCCTGAGGAATTGTTAAGGTGACGTTAAATCATTGTCAAAAAATTAGGAAAGAAAAAATATACTCTGCTATACTTGAACAAAATGGGACATGCCTAGAGTAAAATCAGGGTCATGTTTGACGAAAATTAACAATCCTTGAATTCTTTTGTTTTGTAAATGACATAGAGCTTTTTCTTTTAAATTCTTATAAAAATGAAATTATATGCATAAATTATCAAATCCATATAATGATATTTAGTGGCATATAATAGAGTATAAATGGTCAAATTTTATAACATTGGAGTACTACGTCATTGAAGCAAAATATAAACATTGAAATACCTATTTCTTTAAAGGCAGAAGAATAAAAAGAAATAATTTTGTAATAAATTGTTGGAATTTGTTTCTTTAATAGCTCTTTTTGCGACCATAACTTAAATATTTTTATATTTATGATAACGGTTTTTCGAGTAAGTCCCTAAAATCCTCTTGTTCCCAAGGCCATTTCTTTAAAACTTCGCTATACTTATGTCCGGTAAGTACGTATTGATTTAAACCGGTAGAAAATAAACTATTCAACTAAGTACGAAAGGACGGGTACATCCACAAAAAACATCCCGCTGAAAATGTTCGGCAATAAATCTCGAATATTTTCATACCCCACTCGACAGCTTTATATGAAACGTAAATGCAAAATGTCTTTCCCAAACGACCAAATGGTAATGTCTTTCGGAGCAAGAGCATAATTCAAATACTTGACGCCTATCATAATCCGTTCCGATTTTTGGTAGGAAAAGAAACGGGCATATTGATATCAAAGAGGGGATGAGTGCTATTTGTGAGTAATGACTTTTATGTAGCGCAACCTAGAAAAAACTTTTATTTGAAATGATATAAAAAAACTTATTTTTTTCAGATAAATATAATATTTATATCAATAGAAGTTCTGTGCAATGGCGTATGTAGATGCTGTACATGAAAGTCTGTGACCATATACAGCAATGCGAAACTGATCGACCTGCTTTTATGTAAATTGTATAATATATCTAACATATTTGCAACTAAGAGGAAAATAGAAGGTAACCTCAATCGTGCAAAACAAGTCAGATCATATGCTTAACTCCTACCATTAAAATAGCTAAATATGTTTCTTGAGCCCATAAAACAGACTAATAAACCTAAAAATAAAAGTAAAAATAATAAATGTTACTTCTTAAAGGCAAACATAGTAATTTAAATTGTTAACTAGACGCCTATATGACTAAATTATTACAACTCATTGCTTAGTCCATTTTTTTTCATACATCAACATTTTTCTTACATCAAAATTAAATACATCTTTTCTAGCACAGACTTTCAAATTTTCATACATCCTTCATTAAAATCTTTTCAATTTTTCATGCATCCTTAAAAGAATTTATTCATTTGTGCTCAAAGAAAAGCATATGAGTTATCATTGTATAAAATACTTCATTTTGAGCAGAAATATTTTTACCCCCTGTTAAAAGCAATATAATCGATATTTTGTTTCAATTTAGATTAATTTATTGAATTTTTATCTTGCGCAATTGGAAGAACAGTGAATGAATAATTGATGGTATACAATAGATGATAGATGATTTGTACTGCATTGGAATAGAGCTTTTTGGATGTATTATATAATATTCTCCCTTTGCCCGGCGTGCAACAACTCGACGTGTCATGGAGTCCACAAGTCGTTGGAAGTCCTCTGCAGGAATATTGAGCCATGCTGTCTGTATAGACGTCCATAATTGTGAAAGTGTGGATGGTGCAGGAGTTTGGGCACGAACGGACCTTTCGATGATGTCCCATAAATGCCCGATGGAATTCATATCGGGCGATCAAGGTGACCAGATCATGCGCTAGAATTGTCCGGAATGTTCTTCAAACCAATCGCGAACAGTTCTGGCCCGGTGACATGGCGCATTGTCATCCATAAAAATCCCATCGTTGTGTGGGTACGTGAAGTCCATGAATGGCTGCAAGTGATCTGCAAGCAGCTGAACATAACCATTTCCATTCAATGATTGGTTCAGCTGCACCAGAGGACCGAGTCCGTGCCATGTAAAAACAGCCCACACATTATGCAGCCACCACCAGCTTGAATAGTGCCTTGCTGACAGTTTCGGTATATGGCTTCGTGGGGTCTGCGCCACACTCGAACTCTACCATCAGCTCGTAACAACTGAAATCGTGACTCATCTGATCACGCCATGGTTTTCCACTGGTCTAGGGACCAGTCCATATGCTTACGTGCCCAGAAGAGTTGCTGCATGCGATGTCGTGCTGTCAATAAAGGCACTCGAGTCGGTCTTCTGCTGCCATAGCCCAAGGAAGACAAATTTCGCCGCACAGTCCTATCGGACACGTCCCTCGTACGTCCCACATTGATTCCTGCAGTTATTTGACGAAGTGTTGCGTGTCTATTAACATTGACCATTCTACACAGACGTCAGCGGTCTCGGTCGTTAAGTACAGGTGGTCGCCCCCTGAGCTGTCCATGATGGGATGGGATGCCTGAAATTTCAAACTCTCGGCACACTCTTGATACTGTGGATCTCGGAATGTTGAATTCACTTACGATATCCGCAATGGAATGCCCCATGCGTCTAGCTCCAACTAACATTACACGTTCAAAGTCTGTTAATTCTCCTCGTGCCGCCATAAATCACGAAAAACCTGTTCACATGAATAACTTGGACACAAATGAAAGCTCTGGAAAACGAACTGCGCATTTATACTTTTTCGTTGCGATACTACTGACATCTGTATATTTGCATATTGCTATCCCATGACTTTTTTCACTTCAGTATATATATATATATATATATATATATATATATATATATATATATATATATATATATAATATAGGTAAACACTTAAGGTTCACTTTTTTGAAAAAAAATACGAATAGGAGCGCAAGTTAAAGAAAGTATGAGAGAATTTCAAATGAAATGCATTTTGACTTACTCTTCAAAAGAAATTTACACGGAATAAAAAATAAAACTTAGTAAATAAGAGAATAAAGTTCTTTAGATTCAATATAGGAAAAACTAAGAACCATCCATCATTTAATCTGAAATTGCTCATCGTATAATCGTGAAAAGGCATAATTCGAAATACAATAAGGTACTTTTAGAGACCTTTAAATTAAAAAAAAAACATGCACAAGGTTCAATGTATTATGACAAATTTCACACTTTTAAAAGGAATTTTTTTTCTTGCCATTCAGTATAGAAATTTCATCGGAAGTTATTTTTGGAATCTGAAATTAATTTGTCAAGGACTATTCGTTTTGAAATTATGAGCTGAAAATTTTGATTGTTTTTATCAATAAATGTATGATATTGAAATATCCATATTTTATTTAAATATTAATCGTTAAAATATTTTAATATTAAAAAATAAAAAAAAATATTGCTAAAAAAATTTCATTTATGACATACTTGCATTGGGCATAAATTAAAGGACAGGGCCGTTTTACTAGGGCATGGGATGTTTGAGCTCATTCGAGCAGCTTTTCTGTGAAATTAATTTTTCAGTATTGTCTCTATAAAGATAAATTTAGGGGCACATTAATCAATTTTAAGATGTTAACAAGCAATTATTTTTTATTTGACTTTGAAATGCTTCTCATCATTCTTTATTCAATAAATCCTTTTCTACTTTGTTACAATGTAAAAATGTATACATAAACTGGTCCGCAGCAAAAATAAGAAATCTGAAAAAAATTGGTCACCATTAATATTTTATTTATTATTTGCTATTAATAATTTATGACAGTTCTCTGTATTTAAGAGTGAATGATAGCCGATTATTTATGACAAAATGGAAATCATATTCGTCTGCTCACGTATTGTCACTTACCGAATGTAAAGAAATTAATTTGGAAATTCTTATTTTCCAATAATTATTTTATAGTAATTTGATTACTTAGTTTTATAAATATCAAGCTGAATTATTTTTCTTTATAATAAGCGTAGGATGAATTCTATATTTTATAACAATAAAGATCACTTTTTTTTTAATTTGCAAATATTTATTTTCTCAAAAGTTTTTTTCATAAGTCTCAAATACCATAAAATAATTAGCCATAATTTATAAATAATATAATGCATGAAACATAACTGTAATTAAAAAAACAAGCATTATTTGAAAATGAATTTAATAATTTGGATATATCTTGTGTTTATTTCTTACATATACGAAAACTCATATTTTCACAAATTTTAAATTATAAAAAAGTATTTATTAATATTTCAGTTCATCACATTTATGCTAGTATAACATTATGCAAATTTTATTTTATAATTAATTGAGAGCTGAAGCAGAAAACAAATAAAACCAAAAATTTTAATTTACTTTTAGTTTTAAAAAATAAACTTTTAGAAAAAATAATTGTTAGATTTTTTATAAGCAAAAGTGTTTTATAAAATACACACATTCAACATTTTGAATGAAACTAATTTTTAAATAAGCGGTTTTTTTTCGGAAGTTAGAAATTTAGGAAAAATACTAGAGATTATGTGACTTTTTTATAGAATACTTGCAGTTATTTTTTTTCTTTTATTTGAATATTATTGATTTTTTTTACTTGAACAATACTCAACAATAAAGATTTTTGAAAAAAAAATGTGTAATTGCAATAGAGCTATGTTCTTATATTGTTTTGAAAAGAAGTTTGAAGAATGTTAAACTTTTAAAAAATGAATTCGAAAATTAAACAAATCAAACTCTCAGGTTATGTTGGTTTGATAAAATGCATTTAAATATATTATAAAAATTTAGAACTCTTATTTGCTGTTGGCTTCATTAATACAATGAATATATTTGGCTTTTAATTGGTAATTTAATTGCATTCATTTTTTATGTTTTACTATTGAAATATATTAAAATAAATCTAAGGTTACGTAACTTTATATTTCTTAAAGACAGCCCATATAATAATTATTCTTATAATTTTAAATATATGAATTATTTTTAGTTATGTAAAATATTTTCAATAATTATTAGAGCTTTTATATTTCTGTTCATAATTTAAAGTAGAAATCATGTTATGAATAATACTTTCAATTTCCATTGTCGTTGCAATTTTTAAAACATGTAGAATAAATAAATGAATTTTATGATGCACATTCAACCTCTGTATGAAAATATATCATAAATACATTTCCATAAAATGAAATGGTTCACTAAAAAAATACATTTATTTAGTATGTTAATAAAATCATGGTATTAAATTGATTTATATTTATCAATAAATGAAATGAAAATCTTTTTTCTGTTCGCATGAAATAAAGTGTTATGTCATTTTATGCTTATTTATAAATAGTAAGCAATGATAGTTGAAATAATATACAATGATAAAGAAATGCAGATATAAAAGTTTTAAATAAAATAAAAATTGGATTTTTCTCTTTCTATTGGTGAGAGATTAATTTAATATTAAATCTGAAATGTCTTTTGCCCCAAGAATTTTATTTTTCAATTTTACAATCATTTTTATAGCAATTAAATTTTAGATGCATTTAAACAAATCATTCTTTATTATTCAATTTTTTCTTGAGGAAAGGAATCAAACATCTTTCCGAATTTTTCGTTGTAAGGGTTTTGTGAATGAATGCATGGAGTATTATCTTAACATATGCTTTAAAAGTATGGCAAAATTTAAAAAAAATTCTATTAATAAAATTAAGAAAAGAAGCAAGATTTTAAATCTAAATGTATAAACATTCACTTAACCCAAAATTGTGAATAAGTAAAATCACACATCTTCCAATGTAATCATAGTTTATCTTGAATTTGTGAATAATAATAAAATCCCGAAACAAGTAAAATCCTATATTTCCAGCAAAGTCATTTTATTAAATATTTTTTACTTTAATAATTGAAATATTATTTCAATTATGGATAGAATATTTATTCGAAAATTCATTGACATGGAAATTTCAAAATATTCTAGAAGAAAAACAAGCAAGTTCTTTTAAATTTACTTGTATCATAATTTTCAACCTTCAATCTAACAGCACGAGAAAAGAAAGGGATTATAATCTTATCTATCTATTTCCCTCAAATCTTTTATTCTAACTGCTTCATTAATTTCCTTATTAAAATCAATACGTCATAATGTAAGTGATTTAATTTGCTATTCAGAAATATTTCAGATTGGATTATCCATAATAAGATGAAAATTCAATTTAATTCAAGATATTTTTTCTACATAGATAATGCAGAAAATATTTTTTAAAGAAATACTGAATTATCTGTATGAATCTGAATGATATTATATTAATATACATTGTTTCTATTTCTTTATAATAGCACTTATACTATCATTGTAGAATGGTATAAGATTTTTTTTATAAATGAATGTTTCCATAGATTATATTTGAATGAGTGCTTCTCCTTATATTTCAAATTGTGGTTTTCTAATATAAAACTTTATTTTTGAATTTTTTTGAAAAATTAATTATATAAAAATGCTTTAAGGGCTCAGTTTTAATGGTTAGAAAACTACCTACAATGGATCAACTAGAGGGAAAAAATGAAGAAAATCTTCTCTATTCCTAAATAGAAATGTTTCTGATTTTTTAAAAATTTCAATAATAACTTACTGATGCGTCATTTTAGATTAATAAAAATTGAAATTTATTCACTTATATTTTATTTAGGTTTCAAAACTCAGTTTTTTCAGTAATCTGAGTTTATTACAATAATTCGATTCAAGAAACTTCTTAACTTCATAGTATATCCTTTTTTAATGAATTAGTGGATATATTTCAATTTGGGATGAGGTTTGCTTTCATGTGACAATTTTCTTTTGAAATTCTCATTAGCTTATTGAAGATAATATTAATTTTAATATAAAATAATTAACTCAAGCAAATTTACAATTAAATCATTCTCATATGATATGTTTTCATTTTTTTCAATATATTTAATGTAACATTTTGTACAACTCGTGAGTATTTAAAGTATTATGAACTTATTTTCAAAGTATTTGTGCTCATACAGTATTTTAAATGTTAGGCTATCATTTAGATGCCTTGGTTAAATTTTGTTAGTAAGCAATATTTTAAAGCAATATTCTTACGCAAATCATAACAATAATTATCGATACCCTAACGAACCGTCATTAAATTTAAAAATGTCATTTTTCATTCAAATTATTAGGACTGATAGGATTTTTATATGAAAAGTAAGGTACTCCTTACTTAATTTTTTTATATCAATAAAACTGAAATATTTTATTATAACGATGTGATTCAAAATCATACAGAAACTATTTTCTCTCCATTAACAAAAATATGGAGATACAATGAGATTAAATGCCTCTAAAGTTATTTTTTTAATTCTAAAATGACGAATCAGTTTTTTGGAGATAATAAAGAATTGTAATTTTATTAAATAACTATTTTTAAAAATTAAAATTTACTAAATTAAATTAAATCTTATTAAAGGATTTTTACTTAGCTCTTCTTTTTTAAAATTTTTAAAGTAGTTCTGACTTGATTTTTAATTTTATCGATACACCTGACTGATGATCATACGTAAACCTATTTCACTTCATTAACATAAAAGAATATAATGTTTGTTTGTTTTAATTTTTAAATGACGAATCGTGTGATGAGGAACTAATAAAGGATTATAATAATATTATTAAAGAGTTATTACTTAGCTCTTCATTTTTAAAAAGTTTAAAAATTAGTCATTTAACAATTATTCTTCGAAAAACCTTGTTAGGAAATCAGAGGCATAAATTCAGAATTCTGATTTCGAACATCACCATATATTATATTATATATACTACATATCTATAACATATTCCAAGATAGTACAATAAATACGTTGATGGTATTACAAATCATCATTCTAATTAACATTTACTAAGCTTAGTAATATGATGGATAAAGGAAATAACGAGTAGCCGAGAGTAAAAATCAAGGGTGACCCTCATTGCTAAATTTCAATTTCCCACTTTGGATATGAAAGCAAAATATTTCATTTATAAATATTTTTGTATGTAAGGACGCAATAAGATTTTTGATTTACTCCATCACCCCTCAAACAGGTTGTGTAATATCCAAATATTCTTTTGATTTGTGGCGTAATTCGTCGGTTGCTTCTTGAACATATAATTCATTAACCAATCTATATACTTGAAATGTATGATATGGCCATTAATATCTATCTATGGCTGTAAAATCCATTAATCAACCCATTTACGTGAAGTGTATGATATAACCATTAATATCTATATGTAACTTAAAATTCATTAATCAATCCATTTACTTGAAATGCATGATATGACCATTAATATCAATATGTGACTGTGTAAGAAGTCCTCTTTATTTTTGACTGCCGCAACTAAACTAAAGGAGAAATATGACAATTCTGAATTAATCTATTAGTTTGAATAGAGATCTTTGCAAACTAAACTGATGCAAGTTGGGAATATTATTAGAATATGTATATATACATGATTAATATAAATTGTAAATACATAATTTATTATTATTACAACATTAACATTGGACTTCTGAAAAGAAAATTGTTTACAAAATCTCATGAATATGTGTTGTAAATTACTATTAGGAAAACGGTTAGACGATAAATCTTAATAGTTTTCCGGTGGGCCAAATCAGTTATTTTTCTTATTTATTTTAGAATAAAGATGTTTCTTATATTGATGCGGATAGCATAAGTAAAGAGTGGATATATGGAGCGGAGGACAGATGTAATCAAAATTTTCTTTGGGGTTCGTGTAAAACAGGCCTGATGATATATTATATATTTGGTTGTTTACATTTTTGCAAGTACATTTTTTTATCATCCTGATGAAACATTTCACTTATTAAACAAAAAGTTAGTTAGGAATTGCTTTTTGCTATTGGAATACCTTACTTTACTTCAAATAACACAATGAACAAAATTTTAAATTAAACTATTAAAACATTATTTGTGGCAACAAGAATATAAGTAAGAAAGAGACAATGATTCTGAGTAAAATTTGAGAATTTGTTTCTATCTGTATTTTCTGATAGATGAAAAATTAAATTTTTACTAAATACTAATTTTAAAATCATGTTTTATTTTTAAGCACATTATAAGAATGAATTTAGTCGTTTTTTTTTTTTTACTTGAGATAGAAAATCATGTAGAAGCGATACCTGCGCCCTTCTTATTTTAAATATACCTACATAAACAATATTTATAAATTTAAATTTTGTTTTGATTACTTTTATTAATTTAAAATATTTTATGGGACACATTTCAATTCAAATATCAAATTGAAGCTCTTGTTCTTATTTAAAATTAAAATTTAAAATTATTTTAATATTTCATTGTTAAATTTTGAAAGATAATTTATTTATACTTTTTAATTTTTTTAAAAAAACTTTAATTTTGACTTTAATACCTGAAAATGCCTGTAAGTCTAAAATTTTTTAGAAACATTTTAAAAAATGCATTTAGAATAAATTGTTTTATACCAAAATAAATTACGGAAAAATATGACAGGCAATAATTCGAGACTCCCAAAGGAATTTTCCAATTTGTATCTAATCATTTATTTCAACAATGGTTGATTCACGATATATATATTTCTCATAAAATATTTTCATTAATAAAAAATTTTTAAGAGAAATTTATTTCTGTGATTGTTATAAATAATAGATGCAAGATTTTTCTGAAAATAGTTTCATTGAAATAGTAATTAGAACAGACAAAAAATGTATCTAATTAGTTCTAAATAATTAATAATAATTTAATTATCTTATTTACCATCATGATATATTGATATAGATTTGAATCAACTTTTATGTCACTACTAACTTCAATGTGTAATTTCAAAAAAATTCAGTGCATTTGAATTGTAATCAGGCACATCAGGATTTGCATCAGCTGATTCATTGATTAAATTTTCATGCTATTCAGATAATTTCTACAGTTTTAAAAATAAATTATTAAATGATTAAGAAATGTATTCCAAAAAGATTGTTGTTCCAAAGTAAAAAATAATCGTTATCAAAATGTTTCACAAATTACATGGGTAATTATATTACTTTTAGTTTTTCTGTTTTAATTTTTTAGCAATGATCATTATTATTCACAGATCATACCAACGAATGTTTATTTTATGAGTCGTTCTGCAGAGATGACCCCGTAATTATATCAGTAGGTGGAAACTAATCGATTTTGCGTTCTTTTGTGAAACTCTATAACATTAATATTCTTTTTAATGAAATTAATTTAATTGCTTTTAGAATGATTTTTTATTATTAATTAGTAGCTGCTGAAGTTTAGATAAAGTAAAGTGAATAACAATTTTTTCGTTCGTAGAAAATAATCGTTATCTTATTTTTCTGAAAAAAAAAAACATCATCCATTTTATTTTACATTTTTTGTTTGCTTTTAATTCATTTTCAAAAAATTGTGATTTATTTTTTAACTTTATATATATATAT
>JAOUZG010040071.1:6226814-6242340 GCA_026289955.1 Argiope argentata
ATAAAGGAAAAATAATTTGTAAGATCCTATTGCATTTTATAGCATCATAAAATCTTAATCCTTCCATTCTTTAGAATGCCATATGAATCATTCGAATTATAATTAAAAAAAAGAAACCGAAATGTTTGCGAAAAACAACAAAACCAGGCGAGTCGGAGACTTTATTCGAGATTAGCACGAACATGTGGTGTCTTTCCCACCTTTATCAACAAAATGATTCTAAATAAACGGTTAGCGAAGCAGTAGCGGGCTGAAAAAAATGAACAAGCCAGCAAACTAGTAACCCAGACGTGTGCACCGTATAATACAATTTAAAATCTCCAGAGATTTGAGGCAACGAATGAAAACGAATTTTCTTTTTTTTCTTCATCTCCACCTATCTTTACGACAGAAGAGGAGTTTTCTCCGTAGGTGATTGATTCCGTGAAAGATGTTCGTTTTCCCGGTCTTCTCTTTACGTCGAAATCATTGGTCCCTTCTGTTCACATAAACAGCAAAAGGTTTTTCGAATCACCGGCCAAGTGAAAGAAACGAATGACCCATACCGAACTCACTATATACTTTTACTTCCTTAACTTTATTTTATTCTTTTTGCCTCCCGGCAAGTTTCGAAAAAAGGGAAAGTTTGCTTTAAATGAGATTTAGAAGGAAAGGTTTTGAAATAACTTCTTCGCAAAGCTGAAAGAAATTTCATTTTTACAACACTACTTAGCTTTGCTCTAGAAAGTGTTCCCAAAATGTATTTTTGATTACATGTAAATTTCTAACTTTTCGAGTGCTCTGACTTTTTTCAGTCAATGCCCTTGAATCTCTATCGATGACTTGTATAATAAGTGGAAGTAATTATACCAAAGTATTGTAATATATTTTTTAACATTTATAGAGTGCTGGTGACATTAAGTGTAAATATACAGTGATTTTGTATACAGTTATTTAGTCAATGAGATAGTAAAAGCGAATTTATCAAGTTTATATTCGCAAAAAGGTTGCCATAACATTTTTTGTTCATCATGCATATTAAAAGGTGGCTATTGTGCCTTATAAGTCGAATTGATTTTTCGTCAGCATGATACAAAATAAGGCGATTGAAATAATATTTTAAAGTCTATTAAGTAAATGGTAATTGTCTTTGATATTTCTTACTAAATATTCTGAATTTTTGCATTATATTTTTATAACAATTATAATGTGCATTTTCTTCGTTCTTGTTAAAAACACAATTTATATATAAAGAATTTTTAGCATGCAAAAAATATAAACGAATTATATTTTTATCATTTATTTCCTTATATATAATGTTTTCGTAATAACATAACGTTTACGCTCATTTAAATACAATTAGTGTTTAACTGATGAGAACAATACACTGCGAATTATTTCAAACAAGTATTCATTGCTTTATAAAAACTTCTATAAAAAAGAAACATGCAATTTTTTTTCTATCTTTATTTTATATTTTCTTTTCCTTTTTTAAATTGAATGTTCTGTAATCGATAAGCATTTTCCTATATTTTTTCTGATAAATTCTTGAAGTTAAGAACATATATTACTTTGATAAATCTGAATAAAATTAGTGGTTGCATCAAAATTAGATAGAGGAAGAAGCTGCCTTTTTTAATTATTGATTTACTAATATTTCACTTCACTTTAAAATAGTAGTTGTTGCAAACTTTATGCAGAATGTAAAGGATTATAATCTCTTCATTGTTTAGCAATTAAAATATCTACAGTAAAGAAAAAAATAATTTAACTAAAAAATTTTATAGTTTCAAGAAATTTATTTTCTTTGATTCATATACAATATATAAAAATCATAAATTTAGTAAGTAAACTAATGTAATGCTGATTAATGAAATATTATGTTGTTCTATATTCATGCAATGAAAAAGTAAAAACCTACGATGTATTTCTTTCTTTTTTTTGCATATCTAAAAATTTTACTTACCTTTTAAATTTATATCGTTATCATAGTTTAATAAATTTATCAACTGTAACGGATTAGTATTTATAAATATTTCAATTTGTAAAAAAATGTTAAAGTAGGACATGAAAATATATAATAAAATAGGAAATATAATGTTTTTTTTTGTCGAAATTCAAGATAACATTATTACTACTATATTTAAATGTAACTATGTAATGTAAATGTGTTTCAAGAAATATGTACAATGGCTCTTTATAATACTTAAGAATAACATAATTCCTTTTCATTCAGCTGTTTTTGCATCTGATTTAAAATAATTAATTTCAAGTTTTTTGAACAATATTTTAAATATATATTTTATAATTCCCTGGTGTGTTTTAGAATTAAAGCAATCTATGCTTAAAAGAGAAATGTCTGTAAATTCCTCAATTATATTTTTAAATAATAATCGGATTGTTTGCTCTTATGTAACATATAATTATTTTTAATTTACTTAATCATTATACAATTAAGCTTTCATTACTTAGAAATATGCATAAAAATATCCAACTAAGCTTTACTAAGTAAATTTCAGTGGTTTAATTTTCTGTATATTTCCTGCTAAAAATCTTTAATTCTGCATTATGAATGAGGCGGCATTCAGTTCATAATAATGAAACGTGATTTTTCTTTTGTTGATTAAAGCAAAATAATTTAACTAAATGCAGATAAAATTATGAAAAAAATTAATTTATATTTCCGAATTATTTTTAATTGCTTTATTTTTAAATACTGAAGGGCATCAGCAACTATTTATAAGCAAAATATATAGTAATATATTCTATAATTGCTGAAGTATTATGAAAAAGAAATGCAAAAAGGGAAGCAAAAAACTGTTGGAAAATAAATTACTCTCTATATAATATTTATAAAAATTCATGGCCCAAGCCGTTACTAAATAATCCTATTTTAAATTAAATATATTTTAATATTATTTTTGTTATTTAGTAATTATTTATAATCTAAAAGTAATTTTTTTGTATTTTTTTAACTGATTAGTTTCATATTTTATTTGGAATAAAATAAAATATTTTGCACGTTAAACATATTTATTTCTTGTTGAAATTGAATGAATCTATACCTAAACCGCCATTTGAAAATTGTTGCTTTGGTGCTTGTTAAAAATTATCATGAAAAAAAAAAGGAAATATTTCTCAATTTGTCTTAGCGCATTTCTTTTAATATGCAAAATATTTGACATTTTATTTAAAAAATAAAATCAGCAATCTTCCGAATGAATAATTTCAGTGTGATTATTCCTTTACTAGAATGTATACAATTAATCAGGTATTGTAAAAATATAAAATTAATGAGCCATACTTTCATGCATGTATTTTCGGTTTCTCTAAAGTTATAACTATAAATTAATATTTAAGTAAATTAAAAACAAAGATGTTGATTTTACTAATTTGAAAAATATATTTTTTAAAGTTTTATATATAATAATATTCAATTAGTATGTGTTCATTATGCATCAAAACTTCTGATATTAAATGTATGTTTGTAAGTGCTAATTTTCGCATTATAATTCATGTTGCATGAATTTTGAAAACTTTTGTGTAGAGAAAATTATTCATATAAGAATGGTTAGCATATAATACAAATATAAGACCTTAGGAAGTATAAGTCCATTATTAGAGTTCTTAAGTTTCTGTGGAAGTGCGAAATTCAAATCATTATACAAAAGTTCAGCCAGTAAAATTAATATTTTTCCAATATGCAAAAATATTAATATAATTTAATTTTATATAGTATCTATTTTTATATTAATAATGAATAAATCTTACAATGAAATAAAAATATATTACCTTAATTTAAATCAAAGATTAAAATGAGAAAGTATTACATCTAAATTAATTTGGTCTCTAATATTAATGTCAAAGAAATTATTGTTTCCAAAAGAAATAAATAAAAATATTTTACATTGAAATCCTATTTATATATATATTTTACATTGAAATCCTATATATATATATATATATATATATATATATATATAGGCAACTTTGTAAATTTCAATGAAATGGTCTATTATTTAAAATTGTAACTTTCATTCCACAAGAAATTCCGTAAACAGAGTGCGGAAATCATGAGAGCATATCAATGATCCGAAAATACCTGAATTCGGATCTTTTCGGTTTTGCCTCGTCTGCTTTTTCAAGGGTTTAACAAATAACAATCACACTGAGCTACAGTAACAGACTTGTATTGATCTCGAGAGTAAACCTCTTGATAAAATGAAGGTAAACTTGATCTTCAAGAAAAACAACTCAACGGAAACAGAGAATTTCAGGGGGTATTTGGAAGTTTGATGGAGGGCAATCAAAGGTAGCTTTCAACCCCGCTGAAAGAGACTCGGGAGATGTTGTGAATTATGCATTGGAACCAGGAAATGCATTTTCTAGACTTTAATCAAGTCTTATCCTGTGCGAATAGACTACTCGAGCTCTAAGGTGAGTCAATATTGGAGGAGACTACAGGGTAGGGTAGAAAGTACACTTGAGTTGTGAGGAGACAAAATTGATTCGTAGATAGCTGTCGGATGGTTGTGGAATACATCAACCGGCTTATATAACTCAATTTATTTACTTCTGAAGTTTGAGAAAGGTTGCGAATTAATAGTATTGCTTATAAATAATAAATGAAAAACAACATTTTACTTAATATATATATGCCAAAGAAGATGGAGGAATTTAAATGATTGCGTTACTAAAGAAATATTTTTGATTAATTTAATATTCACAATATAAATTGCATTAGTAATTTTTATAAAAACGAATATAAATAGAACCATTGGATTCCGTTTTATCTGAGATAATTTTAGAAGTACTTATTTCTTTGGACACAGATAATTATATAATGTATCAAGATACGTATACATACTCCTTTAAAGAAGAAAAAAACTTTTAATAATTAGTCATGTCATTAAGAAATCATGTTATTGTCACCAAGTCATGTTATTAAAATCAATATATTTGGACATTCGTTTTTTTTTATGACTTTGAATAATTTTATATTTTTAAATATATTTAAAATGTTTCTTATAAAAAACCACAAGTATATGTTTTTAAACTTTTCAGTGTCATTCAGAACAAAGTAAAGAAATATTTTCTTTCAATCTAAATTTTCATTTTACGTCTGAATTGAAAGGAATTTCTCAAAAAGTTTTAAAATTTTGAATAAGAGAAGTCTTGAAATTTCATTCATTTCTATTTCAAGAGCAATGTTTAAAATGTAATACGTACGGAGACAAAAAATATTTCTTAAAGTGAATATAGATTTGATATTCTAGAACGTAATACAAATAGCCATTAAAATTTTTACTAATTTTGTATCTATTTTAAAAAATTTTATAAAGCTATATTAATAATATAATATCGAATCGACAAAATTAGAATTTTTGTGTACAATTAGTATTTTAACTTTTAAAACCCTTAAACAGCGTATAAGATTAGTTATGTGTGTTTAGAGGACGCAATGCTTCACTGTATAACACTATCCTTGTCCTCTACTTGGCATGTAATGGAGTTATGGAGAGGAGGTGGCAGCTAAGTTGACATCCTCGTCATCTGAACGTGATTTGAATTTACAAGTCTCTCCAAAATAGCCGTAATGTTTCGTTAAAATGCGATTATACGGTAACTAAAATAAACTAAACCATATTTCAGCTTTTTCTTTGTAAGAAATATTTACAAAATCTTGGAAAAATTACATAAATTCCTTCGACATATTACAAAAAAAAATTTGTTTAAACATTTTAAACGCTGGTTTTGATGTTGTTTTTTATCATTGTCAGAAAATAAAATTTACACCGAAAATAAATGTTCTTATTAGACTGAGACAACAACACTTCTCTTGTACGGTACTGAAACCTTGAACAAATCTTAATGTTTGTTAAAAATGATTATTATTTATATGATTTAGTTTAAAGATCAATAAAATTTAAATTCTTACAACATAAACCAAGGAATTTATTTTTATAGAAATTGTAATACTAAAATAATTATTTCGTAGATAATTCAAGCAATTTATGTAGATATTTTCTTTCCTTTAGTCAAAAATTTACCAATAATTTTTTTTAATATCAAAAACCATAGAAATTGCTATAAATTCTTTACTTTTATTACATTACCATTTTTCTGACTTAACAGATCTATAATGCTGGTATTTGAATTGCAGGCATAAATCACTTTCCCATATTTTGATATAACTCATGAGAATTTCATGGGAAAAAAAGGAAGAAGGGGAAGAAGAATTTTTCTTGATATTCTATTTGCTTTCTGATGTGGTGACAAGTGAAGATTTATTCTATTCTATCGCTGTTCACTTACAATGCATTTCCATACCCTATGTTAACCATAAATCATATTTTTATTGCATTTCTTTATTCTCAGAATATGGATCTAGTATTTTCTTTTGTATGAATGTTGTATGTATTAGTTAGTAACATTTAATACAATTATAATTATATTGCGTAAATAATTTAATTTTATACGCAATATAATTATAATCTAGTGATTTTACTTAAAATAGCTATTAACTATCCATAAAAATGGCATTAATAAAAATTTTGAATAATGGAAACATTATTATGCAAGTTAAAACTTTTAAAAATTAGCAGATGACGGCGTCCTAGCACAGAGGTGCCACGTCTTCCTCGTGATCTGGGCATTCCGGGTTCGAGTCCCGGTTAGGACATGGTTGCTCTTTGTTTTCTATTTTAACACCCACAATTTTACAAAATATGATCTTTTTGTCACTATGTGCATGAAAAAAATTGAAGAAAGACTTGATGGGTCAATATTGTAATAAGTTTTATCATAAGATATGGACATCCGTTTCAGTTTTGATCCATCTCTGTTAAATCACTCTTTCATATATGCGTGTTGATTCCCGAGTATTTTGATATGGTCGCAAAGAAATGCAGCTTTAAAAATTTTCAAAACCTTGTCAGCTCTAAATTTTTCATCGCCAATCATTTAAACATTTTTGGAAAGTTATTTCATGACAATCAATTAAACATTTTTGGTAAGTTATTTCATGGCAATCAATGAAACATTTTTGATAAGTTATTTCATGGCAATCAATTAATTGAGCACAGGAATTTGGTACGAGTGATAGGAAAGTTTGGAGATATCAATTTTTTCCCAAATTCCAATTAATCAATATTAACTCGTTTATCTATGGTAGCTAACATGTCTCATTTCTATTGACAGTAGTTTATTTCCAAAATGAGCAAAGGAATAATTGAGTTATTCAAGTCTCCCATTTTTATTAACGACTGTCTAGAACTTCAATAAAAGAAATCGGATACTTTAGCATATACTGGAAATAATAATTATATTTTGGATACTTTAGCATGTACTGGAAATAATAATCAATATGTATAATTGTCTCCGTAGAAACGTATTTTTTAAAAAAAATCGATTTTCTTTTCTGGTAAGGAGTAGACGATTTCACTTCAAAATTGCATCATTCAGAATGGATTTAGGCTTTTGTTGAATATCCATAATATCACGAACTTATATCCCACAAAGGGGACATTCCACTATACAGACACTATCAAACTCAATAAGCTCCTTTGACTTACTCACTGCCTCTCAAACGTATAAATACAACCTGAGAAACCATTACTAAAGCTTTTGTAGATTTCGATTACACATCAACTTGCATCACGCACCAGAACCACTTTTTTAAGGGGTGTCCGAATATCTGTGGTCAGATAATGCATATGTATATGGAAAATTATATTTCCTGATATTAAATGAGAGCTCTGACTCTTCAATATATTCTAAGAAATAATCAAAATTTGACACATTTTTATTGAAATATAATGAAAATCGAAACGTTTGCTTTTTAAAATAAAAAAAGGCTTATTTTCAATCACTTTTTAAAAAAAAAATTAGAATGCATTTTTGTTTATATTTTTGCTAATTTTTGAATTTAAAGGCAATTCTATATTTTTATTCCAATTTATAATGTTGAATATATATTTTATATTGAAAACTGCCTTTTTTTTCATTTTCTTTTTGTATTTATAACGTTAAAAGTTGTTATTATAAGCAAAAATAAAACGAACTTTCAAACAAGAATTTTATTTTTTTTTAGTTATGGGTATTACCATTCGAAAACATGTTTTCAGACATGATTCGACTCGTTTTTTTATGGACACTTCCATTCGGACATTGAATCTCGTTATATTCTCCTTATATTACCTACTTTTCAGTATAAATAACGACTCCTCAAATTCTTATAGCTAACAAAAATGTGATTATTGTGAGCGGAACTAGGACAAGATTGCTTGTTTTCTAATTCCTATTCGATTTTATTTTCACACTCCATCGCTTATATGAAGCTGCATCTTTTAGTTCCTTCATGTTCATTCGATATGATTTATCCTAGAATATTAGAAGTCCGTTTTTCTATTTTAAACATAAGTAAAAAACCCTTTCTTAACTCTTCTCTCAGAAACCACAGGAATAACCGTATTTTTAAGGAATTTATTTACAAAATAGGACTCTCCTAATTGATGACAATTAATCCGTTCAACACCATATTCACGTATATGCGATTACGTGATTCTCCCTTTACGGCTTACGATATTACACGAGTCGAGCATTTCTCACTCAACAGCCTACGATCGTGTAGACGTGATTTCAATTGGGAGCATTTTATTTAAATTTTTAAACGATACTAGACGGTGTTTGATGCCCATTACACTTTTAAGGTATGACTCACAGTGTTAACCTTTAACATAGGCTTTCGGTTCCAAGCTTGTCTTTTTACCCAACCTGGGATATTTAAACACGTAAGTAACCGTATGTGTTCGGCTCTTTCGAGAGGATTTTGCATTTAAAGGGCCATGATTTGTTTTCCTTTTGCTTTTCGTTTATATTTTGACTGAGTGGAGAAAGTATGGTACTAGCTTCATAAATAGATATCATCTAAGATGCTAAAGTATACTTTTAGTATTGTGGATATTTTACTCAGCTTCTGGTCCTAACACCACGGGTTCTAACTTCGACCTTCGTCAGTCACATACACACACACATAAAAGAAAAGAAAACAGAATGCGTATTGGTTTATGAAGCAGGAATAGATTTGGTATTTGAAGTTTCGGAATCACTATATAGTATTTTGTATGTTTTTGATCAGTTCTATCTTACCTTTTCATCCCTAAAAGAGTAAAAAGCTTTTTTTATTGACTATTTAGAAATCCGCTTGCATCACTAAGTATCGCATGGACTTACAGAATTAGACAATACATTGCATAAAGACATCATAAACAGAACAGTTACTCACGTATCACATTCACCTGCACAACCCCTTTTTATTTCTAAATTTGATAGATTTTTTTTTAAATTTCTCTAAATAGATTTCGTTTATAAATTTGATAGATTTTTTTTTAATTTCTAAAAATAGATTTAATTTATAAATTTAATAAATTATTTTTTAAAATTTCTAAATATAGATTTCATTTCTAAATTTGATAGATTTATTGATATACAAAAATCATTCTCTAAAAGTGTGTGATCGCATGTGATTTAAAGGCACACCTACATTCTTGTTGATTGCTTTGATTTATTTATTTTTTTCGTTAGGAGAAAATAAGAAAGCTCATTCAAATTATTGTTATTAAGGATGTGAATAAAATAGTGCAGAGTTTTTAAATTTATAAATTTGTTTGCAAGAGAATAATATTACTTGCTGTGTGCTTTGCATATTTCGTTAAGTTATATTCATAACATAGTCTTTATAATGATGCATATTAAGAAGTATTATATTACAATTGCTAATTATAAAATTAACATTTATGAATAAATTATTGCATAACATTAATGATTTTATATGAATTTTTTAAAAAATTAGACTTAACTGCTAAATTTGTGTGGATTCAAGATGACGCTGCACTTCGGAGCTTTCAGTCTTGCGAGAGTGCTTCGTTCTTCAAGCACTTGCCCTGAAAAGGTTTAAGCAAATTATTATTTGAACATCTTTTAAAAGTTCTTTGAAAATCTTTCTCAAATCCTTCCAATGTGGCAGAGGGTATCTAATTAACAGAACAGTACCTTGAGGTATTCAATTAATCACACTTAACGGAAAGAGGTGGGAATTCTGAATAAAATCTTGACGCTTCGGACGTTATCCGTAATTGGTTGAACGGGTGCTTGGGGCCTCTCAGTTTTAGTTGAGAATTTAATGTTTTAATATATTTTCTTCCCTTTCTGAATTAGTGTCGTAAGTTGATATAAAATTAGTTATTTGGCATAAGTTTTTGTTTTGGAAAAACATTAGTAATACAATTATGAAATTTTCAAACGATTAAAACAAAATACTTTTTGTGTTAAATTAAACATTTTGCTTCTTAAAGTCTCGTTCAGAATCTTTACATTAAGAAAATATTAACGAATTCAAAATCTAAAAATAAGCAGCTTACCTGATAAGCATAATTTAAAAATATCTCTCTGATAATTTAATCTCCAAATGCAAATGTTTGGAATAAGAAATCAATGAACCAAATAGTACCAGCATAGTTATAATTTATCTGTTTGTTGTAATGTAATTTTCAGAAGTCATTCGTGCACTTAATTTAAAACTGATTTAACTGAATGTAATTTCAATAATCAGTATTTGCATTCTTATTTAGATTCTATATGAAAAATCTAAATTAATAAATACATCTCGGATTATCGAATCTAATTTGCATGCAGCAATGGCAGTGGAATATATATTTCTTTATAAAATCAAAATTAAAATTTTTAGCATTTAATCACGTATGATGATCTTAAAGAATGGCAAAATCTTGTCTATTGTGGATTTGGAGTTAGAATATAGGAAGACTTAATGAACACATGTTGTAGTAGCAAAAGAGTTTCAAATAACAAGATGGTCTATTTGATAATGGACATCATAATGCTATTGCTAAAGAATCAGCTACAGGACATTGCTAAAGAATCAGAATATTATCTAAGTTGGACACTCATTCTCCGAATTTCTGTGAGGTGCACGCGTGATGACTTTTGAGAAAAAAGGGGATCTCCATATATTAAGAGCACACAAATAAAGAATTTTTAACGATTTGAACTTTTAATATGGAACCCTCAAGTTGAAAATGGATATCTTCTATGCAGGATTATAATATTCTATACTGACTCAAATAAAACTTGTGTGTAACTAATCAAGAATTATTTACGATGTACTATATATATATATATATATATATATATATATATATATATATATATACAGAAATAAAACACCCCTACTCTGACCTCCCTGGATATCGAACTACTCAGTGTAAAGGCTTGAAAATTTGTGGACATACTATTCAAAAAATGGGGAAACGGATTTCACGAAAAAAAAATTTAGTTCCAGAAATCACCGATAGGTGGCGCTGTACCACTGGACGTATGCTGAAAAGACACAAAAACACGTTTTAAACACATTTTATTTGAAAGTACCAAGCATACATGAAACAAGGACGTTATCGATGCAGGGAATGCTGCTCAATATGGTTCCCTTCCTGAAGATGTAAAATGTGAAGTCTGTGGACAGCTTGTTCAACTGCGGATCGTAACTGGTCATCTGAGATGCTTCTCACATGCAGACTGATACTCTCTTTCAAATCTGCCAAGGTTATCAGACGTTCTCGATAAACAAGGTTTTTTAAGTGTCCCCAAAGCCAAAAATCACACGGATTAAGATCCGGTGAACGAGATGGCCAAGTTGTCGGAAACGCGCGACTGATTATTCTGTCAGTGGTGAAATGTTGGCGAAGAAACTGTTGCACAGGGAGTCCAATGTGTGGAGGTGCTCCATCTTGCATAAAAGTAATGGTGTCAAGGCATTAGCGCTGCTGCAAATGGGGTACAACAAATGTTTCGAGCATCCTTTTGTACCTGTTGGCCGTCACGGTACATGTCTCAAGGCCATTGGAAATAACCTCTTCGAAAAAGAACGGTCCAAGGATGAATGTGGCTGTGAATCCACACCAGACTGTAACTTTCGGTGAGTGGAGTGGAATCTCTTGGAAGGTACGGGGGTTTGTCGTGTCCCATATGCGACAGTTATGGGTGTTCACTGTTCCACTGAGGTGGAAATGGGCCTCATCGCTCCACAGAATCTGCCACGGCCACGATGCATCCACTTCAACTCTAGCAAGAAATGTCAATGCAAAGGTCAGTCGCATCTCCCTGTCTGTGGCCAGCAATTGTTGATTAGGGCGGATTTTGTACGGGAAAAAATGCACCATTTTTCTGAGTACGTTCCACACTGTGCTATAGGGAACACCCAAGTGTCGTGACACTGCACGTGCACTACTGCAGCCTAAAACATTATCCATTGACTGTTCAACAATACCGGTGGCAACATCTTCAACGACATCTGAACGAACCGGTTTGCGTCCTCGACCAGGCTGAACTCCAAGATGTCCAGTTTCCTCGAATCGAGCGATCATTCTCCTGAGAGCTTGTGGAAGCAATGGTCCCTTACGCAAATCCTTAAGTCGGCGAAACTCTCGAAGTGCTGCTGGAGCATTTCCTTTATTCTCGTAAAACAACTTCACAAGCAAAGCGCGTTCTGGCAGCGTGACAGCCATCACTAATAAGAATGACATTCCCCACCTTTTAACATGGCTTCTAACCATGCTTTATGCAAATTTTTCTGGTTACAGTATGAAATTGCAGTTACAACGGGAGTTCTAGCTTCTTTACTATTTTTATTTTCCATAAGGGGCAGAAAAATTAAAAAGGAAGCATGGAAGCATTCCATTCCGCATAAACATTTTAATTTTTATTATTATTTGTGTCTTTTGATCATAGTTCCAGTTGTGCAGCGCCACCTATCGGTGATTTCAGGAACTAATTTTTTTTTCGTGAAATCCGTTTCCCCATATTTTGAATAGTATGTGTACAAAATTTTGAGCCTTTACACTGAGTAGTTCGATATCCATGGAGGTCAGAGTAGGGGTGTTTTATTTCTGGCCACCTTGTATATATATATATATATATATATATATATATATATATATTGTATATAATTAAAATTAGTGCCACATATTTATCACATAGAGAGATTATATCTATCCTTATATTAAATTATGCATAGAACTAAAATATTTCAAAACCAATTCATAACAAAATATAACAACGAGATTTTACTTAGTCATGAATAATAATATTCCTGGTATAACTTATAGCGATTCTCAGAGTTTTAAATTATAAACACTTTTAACCCTAATGGCGTTTACCATGAGAATGAAATATGTCTATGTCAGTTAGCTATGTAAATAGATGTTAAAGTTATTGCAGAAATATTAATATCCTGGTTAGCCCTGTTTAACATTATCCCGACAAATGACCTTTCAAGATTAACATACAAGCATAAATCTGACTTTTCTTTTCTCTCACTTAACGTAGAGTAAGCAGTTAGTACTAGAGAAATTTTACAAACGGAAGGATTGAAATTTTAGTGAGGCAGGAAATTAACCATTATTGAAAATGTACATATAATTCAAGAGAAAAAAAGATCTGAAAATGAAAAATATATATATGAAATATAAATTGAAAATGTGTATATTCTAGAAATGTAATGTATCTTATAATATTTCCGAAATTGGAGATACTATCGAGAGCTGTAAAGCAAACAAAGTTGTTTAAACAATTTTTTTTAGAAAAACTCGATTTAAAATCCAATTAACTTCGGTAAATGTAGCACGTTCTGAGAAACTAAAATTTTCTATTTCAGACCGGGTTTTGATTGCTTAAGGTTTCATATTCATCCCTTCATAATGCCTCTCCTCATGACTTAAGACCCTACAGCTAAAATATAATGATTAATATTTGTTGGTTAATAGAATCAGCAATGTATTTATTTAAGACTTGATACAAATTTGATATATTCTTGATGTAATGTTATTATACTATCTAAAAAAATAAGTAGTTTTTAATGTTCACAGTCACGTGATTGAAACGATTATTTTTATCAAGAGAAGTGGCTCTGACTATTATTTGTATCAAGCGACGCGATATTTCATTAAAAAAACTTGCATATTTTTGCTTCTCATTTTCTACTCAATCTTATTGTAAGTAAGTAAGCATAAGTAAGTAAGTTATTCAGTTTAGAAAATACATTTTGCAAATTTTTCTTTAAAGTTCCACATTGCAAAACGAATTTAATGTCATAATTATTTAAATCATTTAAAATATCACCATTCAGTTCAAACTTTTGAGAGCATTTACCCATAAATTTTTGAGTTGATTAAATACCCAAATTTCCTTTAACGAGTGGGAGTTTGGCATAAGAGCCGACGATGACTATTTTAGACAAATAGATCAGAGTCACAATATTTCTATTTGATGTTATCAGACCATTCACTATATTCGAATGCTAGGCGAAAATACATTTTTTGGATAGTTATTTAGTTGCGATTAATATGCTCATAAATATGTTAAACGTTTTTTTATTTTTTTTTTGTAAAAACTTTGGAGAGCTCGAAAGACAATTGATCAATAATATGAAAAAAAATTAACACAATTAATTCATTGCCTTTATTGAGAAAATCCCCAATTTATATTTTCCCTAACGAATATTATTGCGTAATAAATATGACTGCTCTATACATGTGTGTATCATAAATAGTCAATACACCGTGTAATTTTTTATATTAAAAAGATTATTACATTCTTGTGAAATAGTCATATTCAAAACACACATAAAGATCTCTTACATTTCAGCTTATTTATATTTATTTTTCATAGAATAAAATATATTTCAAAGACAATTCAAAAATTTAGATTTTAAATAGATGGAGTACTTTAAGGTAAAACCGTTATCCTTTCTTTCTGATATCCTTAGAGATGTGATTAAATTTTAAATACACATTCTTATGAATAGATAAATATTAAAGTAATTCCCATTTCTGCAAAACGTTATACATTTCCTTCGCTGCCTATATGAATACATTGGTATCTATCTTCCCTGAACCTCCAGAAACATTATCACAAATGTCACCGATGGGAGCAGAAAATATCGTTAAAATATTCCCCCAGGTACGAATTTCACTTCAACTTTAATGCTGTAGCAGATTCATCGGAGCTATTTTACAAGCTAATTGCAAGTAGAGATGTGGTCTGTAAATCTCGATACCACGAATGCAACGGCAGAATGTTAAGAGGAAACGAGTAGCTATTCAGTACTGAATTAACACCTGAGGCAAACGTGGGAACATAATTGAGTCTATTTGAAACGCTCTCAAGGGCTCGCTGCTTCTTGGGTGTATATAGATTGCGGTAAAATAATGCTTTCACGTAAATAGACGATAAACCTCAGACACTCGTTAATCTTTAATACTAGCATTCCTTCTAATAAAACAAAGGATATGTCATTAAATAATGAATAAGAATTAGTGAATTGGGATGGCGTAGTTCATTTTCGTATTCCTGTCAGGCACGATTGAAACTTCAATTAATATGCTAAGTGCACATTTGGTGGTAGGGATGCTTGTGAAGCAATATGTTTTGGATAGTATACTTCGAAGCGACTTTTGTGGAAATCTGTGAAAGA
>JAOUZG010040071.1:6260849-6310870 GCA_026289955.1 Argiope argentata
TATATATATATATATATATATATATATATATATATATATATATATAGCGAAATTTCTGCTCTCAATCTTAACAGACAAGCGAACTTTTATATTATAAACTATCTCAAAAAATAGTATATAATTTTATTTTGATATTTTCTAATAAAGTAAATTTCGAGTTAATGAAGATGATTAGCCAGATGATTTTACTGACTATAAAATCATCCATCTAAGAAAGTATTACTGGAAAAAATAAGGGTAGAAGGAAGTATTGACGTGTTTTGTATATTAATTTATTTTTTAGTAGATAAATCAATAAATAATAATTATTATCTAGACTCCGTTGCTTAAAAATATTCTAGATTATACTTTTCCACTTTATACAATCGAATATTAAAATATCCGTTGTACTTGTGCATTTTTAATCACCATTTAAATTTGAAATTAAAGCTATTTTCTCAATACCTTATAAATTAGAAAATATTAAATTTCATCATATATGAACCAATTTTTAATTACTCTAACAAAAAAAGTATTGCTTTGAATTATACTTAGCAAGTTTAAGTTATGGTAGAATTAAGAAAAGCAATCAATAATATGAGATACCATTAATTACTCGTTTATAATTTTTCATAAAAAATGCTTTTCTTTATTATTGCATAAATATATGTTTTAAAAGTAATGAGAAAAATAAATTAGGTAAAGTAGGTAATCAAGAATATTGTTTTTGTATGAAAAAAATACAAAATGTCATGATTAAATATTTGTGTACTATTTTAGATATTCAATTATGTAGAAATATATCGGAAAACAATATGCAAATTCATACTTTTAGATACATTCATCCCTATCCCCATGATAAAATTCACACATTGAATACAATGATCAAACTGGCACATCAAACATTGCATAATTTTAAGCTTATTAAGGCTGACTAAGAACTGTCTACGAACTAATTATTGCAGTTACATAATATTTTAAAAAATGCAGTAAAAACATATTCAATCAAAAATTAATTTTGCGTATCGACCTTAAATGAACTGCTGATGGGAAAATATTGTTTATCGTTTATCCTTTTTTAATCTAAAAAAAATTCCCTTTAAAAAAATGCAAATCTCAAAATATTCTCTCATGCATTTCTTATCAAGTTGAAAATCGAAAGCAAGGTAAAGATTTTTTGAAGGGAGAAATTTTAAAAAAATCAATAGGAGGTTCCAAAAAATAAAGGTGGTTAAAAAGATTTTGAGTAGTAAAAATACCTGATGAAGAAACAGGACCAGTCTACAAGGATGTAAAAAAAATGTAACTATTAAATCTACGGAATAGCTGCAAGGTGGTTGGAGATAACGAATTTTAAGATTACCTGCATATAAATTGAAGAAAATAAAGAAATTTATTTAAAAAAAACTCTTACTTCAAAATTCAAATTACAATATTATTATTTAACATCATAAGATAAATCAAAAACATTCTATTCTTACTAGAAGGTACTCTGAAGCTTTTCTTCACGACATCAATTCTCTTATTTTTAAAGAAAGTTTGATTATTTAAAATTTGTTTCATTTTTCTCCCATTTACATGCAAATTCCTGCGTATGGTTTTAAATATATTTTCCCAAAAATATTCAAAATTCTCCTATTTTATTTTACTTCTCCTATTCTCCTATTTTTTTATAATTTAAATATTTCCAGGCAATCAGTCTCAAGCAAAGTCAAACATTACCATTTTAAAATATTTCCTTTTTATTCCCTTTATTAATATTCCCCTATAACATATCTTATGTAAAAAATAAAACTAAAAATGCTGTATATGTTGCATATTTTGTCACATTTTAAGAAAATAATATTTAAAAAATTTCCTTTCTGTTATAACAGAAAAATAATATGCAAACATTAATTTTCTTGATATTGGAATAATTATAAATTTCTAGTTTTTAAAAATGCTCTTTAGAAATACAATATTATTATACATGTGAGATCATGTTCATCAGATTTGTCCACCACTTGTGAATGTGAGAAATAATTATATAACTATGGTTTGATTATTTTAAAACTATTTTCTTTTGTTTTTCTGCGTTTAAACCTTTTTGAGAAGTTCCTTACACTCAAATTAAAAAGGAATAATTTTTTCTCTGTGAATGAATATGCTCTTCGCTTTGAAGAAAACCATTGAAAATCCAGTCAATTACATTGCCAGATTTTCATCGTTTACTTTTCTATTTTATATCTTTCTCAAAATAAATATTTCTAATAAAATTTTCTACTTAAGCTAATCCAAATTATTAAAAATTTATTTAGATCAAATCCTTACTAAATAATATTTCTTTATTCCTTTTTATTACCCTCGAATGTCATTTAGTACTAGGAGTTGAAGTTGCCCTTCGATTTTTTACTTTGCCTTTTGTCACTCCTACTTTTAAACCTTTTAATAACCTTTATGTAATTTTTATGTATTTCTAATATTAATTTAATTATATATAATTTTCAACATAGATGATTTGACAGAGAAGGCACTCTGAATCTTAAGCGGGATAAATATTACAAGTATATTTGAAAATTAATCTTTACACAAAGGTAATTATGAATAGGCAATTGCAATTAAGGGTATTAATGTGCAAATCATTGTGACAGAAAATATGTGAGATTTGTGACCCATTTTCCCAATTATTCTACTGGGAAAATGCCTTAATTATTCGTTCTAATATTATTAAATCATTTTATTGAGAATAATTTATCAAGCCGTTTCAGTTGCATTGTTTCACAATTTATGGAATAGAGTTAAGTGAAATTTATGACTAGATGAAGAACAGAAACTGCTATGTTATGGAAGTTTAATTTTTTATTTAATCCATTTTTTTTTCTTTTAGTAAATTTATTTACTTGTTCTATAAAATAACTACAATTTTATTCCGATTTTTTTAAATAAATTGGTTTACATTAAAATTTTAAACTATTTAATCTTTTAAACATTTAATTAATTTCAATTTTTTTTACCTTTTTGTTTTACAAGAAATTCTTGGAATATTTAATAACCCACAAAATTTTAACTTACATTTTTAAAGGAGCATTCATCAACATTTACAAGTAAACCTCTAATATGAAGGATAAACGTATTCGAAAAACATATTATATACCATATTATGTATCAACTATCATTTTAGAACATTTTTTGGTCATTATTATTTTGCAAATTACAATAATTATATGATACAAAGTATAATAATTATTAGTGTTGTACAAATTATGCAAATAATTATCACAATAGAAATTATTTTTAATATTTAGACTTTAAAATAGATAGTTTTTATAGAAGTAATAGACAAAAATTTTTGGAAAAAATAGGTTTCCTTATGCTACACAAATACAATAAAGAGAGAAACGAGAGAATTTTTTTCACGTTTTAAAAGACATTTTCTATAGAGTAGGAGTTGCTACTCATGATGAAGTTAGAAAATTAGTATTTGGTGCTGTAAGGTCTAGGTTGCTTTGCTATTTTTAATTAATGTTTTTAAGCTGTATATAATATAAGTGCACCAATTTGAGGTAAGAATAAAATAAATATGGCTTAAAGAAGTTAAAATGAATTGCACCGTTTTAATTTGTTATTTAACTAAAAAAAATGAAGAAAAATATTTTTTAATACTTCAACCACACACACATACGCACACAAGCATGCACACACACACATATATAATATTACTTTATTATTTTTATATATAAAATGTTTATTTATAAAATGATGAAATACTAATGCAATGTAATGAAATAAAAAATAACTAATTAATCTCATTACTAATTTATTATATGTTTTCAATGAGTTATAAATAGAATATAAAAAAAATAAAGTTTAAAATGAGTCACATTTTTTAATTAATCTTAGAAGTAGTGTATTTTTAATTGATTGTTATTGAATATATTTAAAGTTGAGAAATAAGTTTTAAAAATTATATTAATAAATTTTCAAGTATTTCTTTTACAGTCTTAAATTTCTTTTGCATTTAAATTATATTCTTACATTTCTTTTACGTTACATTCTTACATTTCTTTTACGTTACATTCTTACATTTCTTTTACATTTCACATTACATTCTTACATTTCTTTTACATTTCACATTACATTCTTACATTTCTTTTACATTTTGCATTACATTCTTTTACATTTTGAATTACATTCTTACATTCTTTTACATTTTACATTTCTAATGGAAGAATTAAAAGCATACTCTATTGTACTTAACTACTGTTGATAGATAAACGAATTAAACAGGTTTCGCAACCCCCTTCACTTAGTGAGTAATCGGAAATTCTACCGACAGAGGTTGTTCACTCTTGCCAGGTCGCAAATGTTATAGATTAAATTGTAGAAGTGATGTCGATATCCTTTATGTTTGCATAATTAATATTAGTTGGGCGAAATCAGCGATGATCTATGAGCACAGAGATACTGAATTAGTAGAAGAGTCAAGACAAATTCAAATACACTTTGATGAATGGACACAGTTTTATATATTGAAATATCAAAATGAATCAAGCTTACAAATTACGATAATGGCGAATTGGTTACAGTTGCTTTGAATATAGAATTGATTCCTAAAGTTTCTATTGAAATGTTTAGTTATCCTAGAATAACAGTCAAAATATATTTAATATTTCCTAGCCAAACAGCCAAAATATATTTAAATATTTCCTAGTTAATTCTTAAAGAGATATAAACAGTTATATTGTAAGAAGAGAATAATTCATTGATCATTTAATAATAAAAAGGAAGATTAAGTTTTCAACTTATTGATTTAGGTGAAAACATTTAACCACAAATTTCATTATCTTTTAATTTTCAAAACAATATTAATTTTTAGATATTATTCTGTTTTGGCTATTAAATTAAAGAATATCTCCTTATGATGAAATTAAATTCCTTAAGTTTCCTTTCCTTCAATTTATGAATAATTATTCCTTTCAATATTCCTTTCAATTTATATATTCCTTTCAATTTATGAATATTTATTATGATGTGAGGGAAAAAAGCCTAATTGTACTATAATCTTTTGAAGCATTTCATTTTTTAAAAACTTATTTAGAAGGAAATAAATTCATTTTAATTCAAGAAATGGGGAAAAAAAGCTTAGAATAAAAATACTAGTTAAATGCAAAACTAAGTTATAACATGCCATATTGCATGTTTTTTAAAGAAGCATTAATACATATTCATGCATTAAATACGGTTTCAACTTTTAAATACAAAGTAAATATGTAACAAGAAAAGGACTCAGTTAATAGAAAATTTCTCAATAGCATATAATATTAGACATTTTTTTTGTACATTCACAAATTTTCTTGAGTTTAAATTCGTAATTAAAAAAATTCTGTGATTTCGAAAATAATAAAAGTTTATTTTGTAAATGTTACATTTTATTATCTATTTTTTTCTATCCTTTATATTTCTTAGACTGGGTAGAGATTTATTTTCTAATCTACAAAATATTTTATTTCTCTGTAAGTAATTTTAAAAAAATCTTTGCTTTCGTACATTTATAATTAGTTCTAATGATATGGGAATAGTCAGGGTTGAAAATTTGAAACTCAAAGAAACTGAAGTAAACTCTAAAGAAACTGAAACTTTTAAAAATAATAATTTAAAAAACCTTACATCATTAACGAAAGGTTTCAAAATAATTATTAAATATTTATTATAGTTGGAAAAATCTAAATATGAAAATGAATCCCAATTATTTGATTTGTTTTGGCATTTAAATTTTACTGCATTTGGTAAGATTTTATTGGCAGAACATTCATTTTCTATCGTGAATATTTATGATAAATTATCAATTTTTCAACATTTTTATGCAACAAAATTTTGGTATATTAATGCTTAAATTTTTCTTATATTCTATTATTATTAATCCTTAAGAATTTGATAATAACTTTTTCTATAATCCTAAAACGAACTTTGTAAACAAGCTACTTTAAATTCAAAGTTTTATAAAAAGAAATGATATTCTATAAAGTTAAAAACATAAATCATAATTTCAGTCATTTATGCATAAGTGCATAAATTTTAAAGACGAAAAATTACATTGACCTAATAAATATTAATGCAATTTCTTTTATCATCAGAATTTTCACATTCTTTCAAAAGCAAATTGCTCCACCGCTATCATATTAAAGAAGCGACCACTTTTCTTCTTGGTTTATAAGAATACCTCGTTACCCATCTCCGCTTTATCTCCATTCACATCAACACAAATGTTACCTGAGGGAACCCAAAATATCGTTAAAGTGTCTTGCGACGTGCGAATTACACTTCAGCTTTAATGCTGTAACAGATTCATCGAAGTCATTTTGTAACCTAATTGCAAGCAGAGATGTGGGCTGTAAATCCCGATATGCCATGAATGTAACGTCAGACTGTTAGGATAGATCAAGTAGCTTCCAGGACAGAATTAAGACCTGCGGCTAACGTAGGGACATAATTGAGTCTATTAGAAACACTCTCTGGAGCTTGATAATTCCTGAACGAGTGTAGATTTGAGTGAAATACTATGTTAATATAAAGAGAAGGTAATTTCAGAGTTCTCGTTAATCTTTATGAAACAAAAGGATGCGCCGTTAAATAATGAATAAAAATTAGAGAAAGTGGTTCACGTCGATCATTTTCATATTCCTGTCAGACACAAGGGAAACTTTAATTAATATGCAAAGTACATACTAGATAACAGAAATGCCTGTAAAGCAAATTACTGAATATTATGTTTCTAATTTACTTCTATGAAAATGTTAAGAGAAGGTATATCGTGATGTGTTCTATCAGTTCCAATTATTTATTTCTATTACAAATTTCACTCGCACAATCTTATATAATGGAGTATTCCGAATGCGAGAAGTAATTTGAAAGAACATTAACATATTTTGAAATTTGTTTTCCTTATCCAAACGTTTACTTCAATTAGCCCAAATATAAAATGCTTGGTTGCAATCCTCTTGTAAAGAATATTTTATTTTTGAAATTAATTTGTATTTGAACTTAAAATCATTTAATTTTATTAATTATTTAATGCTAATTATAAATTAATTTTGATTTCTGTTGCAGCCTCTAGAGAACATTCATTTTTTTCCAGGTCCAATCATAGATCAGTGCAATTCTAAAATATATCAACATATGTCCAAATTTATTTCTTCAGATTAAGAGATAAAATATGGATTTAAGTAATTCCTAGATAAAAGTAGGTAATAATAGTGGTTTAAAAAACTATTTAGTATTTATTTTATTTTTGTATTCACAATTTTCTATTTATTAATACAACTTATTCTTGATTGTTACAACCTTATTCATTTATTGTAATTCAGCTAAAATTCTATTTAGGTGGTCACAATCATATGAATAGACCAGATTTGCTACAAAAATTTTATTACGGTATTCGGGATATTCTCCAATCGAGAGTATCTTAAGAAAAAAATAATAAATTTTATGTTGTAATTCAAATAACTTGTAATTCATTTTATTCGAAGAGTATTCGATTTGTGGAAAAAATTCGAGTCCATATAATAAAAAATCAAATAGCAAGCATCAATTTACTTTATGGGTAATTATAGAAGAAAATTTTACTAGTCATTTGTATTCTTTGTTATAATTTTGAAAAATGTTAGAAAAAATTGTTAATATTATTTTAACAAATTAAATATTTTAACAAAAATAAAAAGTTTACATATATTTAATGTAAGAAATATAATTTAGAATTCTTTAAAACTTAATGGATATAAAAATGTTATATCTTCTCTGAAAAAGGCAGCAAAGCATTTTATTACTAAGCCTAAATGTGCAAAGGTGATAACTTCAGAATCTCATTTTTCTAGTGATTCAATAAAAATTTTATTGTGTTGTAAAACTTTTTGAAACTAATAAAGTTTCTCAATCCAAATCTAGATTTCTACTACTAGACTATATTTTTGCTTCAAGCGATCGATTTTTAAGTGCAAGAGTATCTTATAATAACAACATCAAAATGCAAGATACTTAAAATTGGAAAAAAAATCCAAACGATTTGTTTTTCTATTCTTCCTTAATACTGTATACAAAAGAATAACAACTACTTCCAGTGTATCTGGAATCAAAATGGAAAACTCATTAAAAACTTTTTTATGCTTTTACCTAGAGAACAGGAAATTATTTCACTTTTTGTTAAAAATCAAAATTAATTATTTCTGAGAGGAACAACCATACCAAATTTCCATTTTAATGCAATAAGCCTGATTTTTAAAATTTGTTACTTCGCTTAAATTCAACATTTTCATTTATAACCGAAATGGAAATTAGCAATAACAATTCACACCAGGAAATCATTTCCATTCCGAAAAAGAATTTTTTGACAAGGCAAATAAGTTATAAACTTTAGTTATTAATAAAGTTCCTTTATTATAGGAATAAACTTCTCAAATTTCATTTAATATGTAAAAGTCGGTTTAAAATTTGTGTTTTTTTTCAATAAATAAAGAATAAAATATATCTAATTCTCAAAATTGAAATGTAAAATATCGAGAATAACTCTAATTCAGTTAGCTGAAATTAAATATTTCGATTAGTAATTTAAATTTCAAATCGTTTTTGTATTTGTTACTGTGTGTGTGTGTGTCAAGATATTTCAAACTCTTTATTTAAATTCAAATTAATTTCTAATTTGATTTAGTATTATCATTCTAAAATTATTCTCTTCTTGATCTAACTTACTTGTTCTAGTTAATTAATTCAACGGAAGCTATGTAAAATTGCTGATGCATTTAAAATAAAACATATTCTCACATTTCATGTGAGAGATGAATATTGTCCATCCAAGCATATTCCTTTAAAATGATCCCTGTGTTTTCCCTTGCCTGTTTAGAAGTGTTTTGTTGAAATCCCCATCGAAATATCTCTATACAAACACTGTGAAAAATTATTTTCCCTATCAAAATCTCGAGGTATTTAAGACCAGGGATAATGATTCCCCTCTCCCCGTCTTTACGCTTCTGCCGCGTTATGAGCGGTAGCGCCTTCTGTCAGCTTGTAAATAATGCCTGATTCCATTGATGGAATAAAAAGAAATGAAAAATTGAACCTGAATTCCCTGATCTCGACCACGACTCAACTTTCTGCTAATAATTATAAATTTCTTACATGCACGCAGAAACGTACACACACACACACACACACACAATGTTTGAAAACTGAATTAATGTAATGTAACTTCGTTATTGTTATTTTAGTTAAAAAACCACTCCGTTATCAATAACACACTTTATAGAAATATGTGAAGGGCTCTGAATGTCATAGAAAATTTAAAGGTAATGCAGTAAGTGTTCGAAAACTTGAAAACACTTGAGGCTCTTCTCTGATAAGATAGAAAAGGGTTTCACCGGAAGAGTCAACTTTTTAAAAAGTAATATACCCCTCCATAGTAATTTATCAAAGCATGACATCTGATAAAAATGATTTATAAAGTCAGGTTCATTTCTTATACAAATTTTAAGGTGGTTTTACCTTTCCTTAATAATATTTGAATATCAGAGATTAGAAAAAAATATTTACAAAAAAGTTTCTTAATTAAATTTAAAGCAAAACTTCTGTTTCCTTTAAAGTTTCCTTTGTCTACCTTTAATGTTAACGTAATTATTCGACTTATTTTTTCTTCACTTAAATTGAAATATTATTGTTATTTTTTTTTAATATTTAATATTTGAAAATTTCATGCACATTTAATTCGTATTATACTGGAAATAGTCTGTTTATAACTGTTTGAAAAATTTATTCAAATTTAATACAAAATATTTTGGAATTCTGTGTAGTTGAATCAAAATTTAGAATTCCTTAAATTATATCATGCATTCAGTTGAGACATTATAAAAAATAATTAGGAATTTCATAAAGAATTCAATCAAAAAACTGTAAAAAATCAAATAATATTAATATTTTTTATGTACCATGTTACAACAAAGAATTATCTCTCAGTCTTTCGAGCATATCAGAGAAATGCAAAGCCTTATACACAATTTAGAACGGAAAAATTGTAGTAGTTTTTGTATCATGTTATTTAATCAAAGTTTCTTAAAAAATTTAAATGATAAATAGTATTCATAACTTTAAAGCTAATGGGTTTTATTTGAATAACATGGAAATAATTCACCATTTGGTATTTTTAATAATAAATTAAGTTTTTCATAAGAACTATATACTATTTTATGTAAGTATGTGGGGTTTTAAATTAGTCTCAGAAAACTGTAAACAAGTTGCAACATCTATTTGGTTTGTTAATATTTGTATGAAAATAATCAGAATATGCACTTACCCTTACATTCTAGCTTCCAAAAAGGATGAAGTATTTTTTTTTACTTATTTTCTATATATAATAAAATGGATGCTTCTGCTGATATTTTAATGCGTCTGAGATACCTGATTTTGAATACTATCGATTATAAATGTATTCAAAAAAATTTCAAATGGCTAAAAGGACAAATTTATACTTCATGTAATTTACATTTAGAAGAATATTTATCTTTACACATATTCTATTTTTCAAGTCATAATCTTAACTTTACGACACTACTAGCACTCTGTCTTGTGAAATGGTAAATTTCATATAATTTATTAGCATTTAGATATAATTTAGGGCATTAATTAAAAAAATAGTTGCTATTATGTTTAACCTAAGGGAGTATTTCTTTAATTGTACATGATTTTTGTTGCTTTCAAATTTTTCTAATGTTTATTAAAATTATAAATATTCAATGAGCATGAAGATTATATGTACATGTTTTTTTAATTATCAACGTTTTTAGAATAATCTCTTTCTCTTCGATTTTTATATGGGAAATTAAAGAAATTTTCTGAAAGACTCACGAATATATTGGAAATCTTTTAAAGCGTCAAAAGATGATCAGAATATCAAAACTTATTTAAAATTGACGATTTTGAAATCAAAATATATTCCTTTAATTAACGTTAAATTCCCTATTATAGAAGAATACAGAAGTTGGATATAATGGACATTTAAGAAGAATGTGAAAGACCAAAAGTATCATTATAGAGATATCAAGTGATAAAAGGCTTTTAAGCTTCCTTTTTTGAAACTATAAATAACACCACACTTAAATCTATAAAAGAAAGAACACGAAAAATTTTTAAGTAAAAAAATAAAAACATGACTCAACGAAAATTTATAATGCTAATATATAAGATTCATACTAAAATGTGTCCCTATGTAGCTAGCAGCATTAAAATTTAATTATACGTCAAATTAGCCCAGATATATAACTCAAATGAAAGTGAAATGAAATAAAGTAAATACCAAAATAAAGATATTTTTTTAGAAATATTTCTTTGATAATTTAAGTGCTGTGTTTTTGAAAATGTATACCTTAATTAACAGATATAAGTAATTATTTAAGTTTATGATCCAAAGATAAACTGTATATCTTTCTCCATTTCAATGAAAATAAATAATTATGTGAGGGCCCTTTTATATTATAAATTGTTATATGAAAATACAATAAACTTTCTTAGATTTTTTATATTTAAAAGGAAATTCTATTTTTTAAGAATTAAAATTAAACAAAACTCATGCCATGTTATTTATTTTTAATATTTTTTCAATTACTTAAAAAAATCTTTTCTTTCAAAGGTCCTCTTAAAGTCAGTAATCTTTTCATAAACAGCGAAAAAGATAATTAAACAAAACAACTTGCAAAAAAGTAATTCCTGTTAAGTCAGCGATGTTAAGCAGAAAATAAAAAAAAAATATTTTCTTTGTAGATTTTCTCATTGATGTATCTAAACATTTCAAGTAATAGTTTTTTAAACATTGGTTATTCATTACTTTCAAAATTTATTTAATACTTTTGATTACTAAAAATCTTTGAAGTTCATAATTGAGATTTTCTAACTTTCGGAAGCTGATTAATTAAAGTTTTGATAATGAAACTCTAAGAATTATGGAATATAAACAAACTATTCATTTCCTCTTGTTGATAAGGGAGTCTTTTCATTAATACACTTTTACTGATTAAAAAATATTTATAAATTTATTTTTAAAAAACGATTCTTACCCAATAGACATAATGATCTTTGACTTTTAATTTTGTATATGTTTAGTTAAATCTAGTAACCCTATAGATCAGGCATATTAATTATATTTTTTGAGCAAATGAGTTCTGAAATCTAAAAGATATAACAAAGTTTGTTTATGCATTGATATTTTGAAATAAATTTGTATCGTGATCTTGGAGTAGTAATATATTTGAAAGAAATAAAATCTCTATTTGGTTTTATTCATTTTGTTAACTCTTAACTTACGTGAAATCTTTTTTAATTCAGTGGCCATACTTCGATACATTCTATGGCAAAAAATAGAATTATGGAAATAAACTTTAATTTAATTTAGGATTTAATTACATATCTCTATGTGCCGTTTTTTTTTTTTTTAATTTTCGTACTTTAACTATAATTTGAAGATTATTGGACATCGAAATTTTACAAATAAAGAATTGCTGCCATTGATTCTGCTTAAGAAAGTATATTTTGAAAATTATTCATATTATAACTTATTATTTGATGTACTGAACCGGTATCTTATATGCAACTGTTATAAACTAAACAACTAAGATTAATTTATTTAACTTCCCAGAAAGGTTGCATTTTATATAAAAAAAATTCTTATAATTTTTGTTTTGTATTTTTATGCCTTTATTATGCATGTATATTTGGATATTAATTCTTTTCATTATTATAATTTCATGAGATAAAAAAATTGACATAAAGTACAAGAGAGTTAAAAGAGAAAGGTACAATATATTATTAACATTTGAACTAATTATAACACATTAGATTATTTTAAAGTTTTAATATTCATTAAAGGATTTTTTTATAATGTGTATTAAAGACTTATATTGCTTAGTTATATATTGTTTAATATTTATTAAATAAAACTTTGTAAAATAATAAATAAATCAGAAAATATAATTAATAACTTAATGTAAAACAAACAAGTCTTATTTTCATTTTGCTTTCAGAATTATTTTTTCGTCCTCTATTTCTAGATAATTAAGATTGGAAAATGGAAATCTTAGTGCAAATTTTAAATTAGGGAAAAGTCTGAATGGGAATAGAATTTAGCTTTTTTTTCATGTAATTACTAATAGAAAAAAGATGAAATGATAAGACCCTCTAAGATAACCATAAGATTTATTTAACTATCTTGATAACTCAGCAAGATAATTTGGTAATGTTGTCATTTAACAATGCGTTTTTAATTACTATAGAGATGCTGGAAACTTTCATCCTTAGTAGTGTCTCTAGGAATTACTTCAGCATTTTCCATGTTTTGAAGGAAAACAAAGAAAAACAAATTTCGGCTTTTATAGGGTTTATTTTTCTTTCTTTCACTGTCTTTGAATTGCTTTAAAAATAATTTCTAATATTTATAAATTTTTTTCTACGTATACACTTTTGATCCAACAAAACTATTTGATTTTAAAATACTTTTACTATACTAAATATGGTAATCGATGAGGATATTGGAATTCATCAGCGATTGCAATCTTAAAATTTCTTTAAAAATAATTTCTAATATTTCTAATGTCATATAACTCATCTATGTCCACATTTGTAGTGACAGTATGAAGAAGAATAATTCTGAATGAACGAAAGTAGCATTCTTAATAATTAGAATTCCATAAGTTTTTAATATTTTTTTCATTCCAAATAATGTTTCGGCTATGTTATTTATTTATAAAAAAAATATACATTTATATATAAAGTATGGAAATTCAGCAAAATGTTTAGGAATTGTAAAAAAGCTTAACAAAAAGAATCGGCAGTTATTTTTAATGAAACATTGAATAGAATCGTTCTTAAAATCATTTTGATCTTTCTAAAAAATATATCAAAACTGGTCCCTCAAGGTAACTTGCTATTTTTTTAAAGGTTCTCATTTTCAGATATTTTTATGGAAATGGAATTTAATTAAATTCTAATACAAATTCGATATTACTCGTCTTGCAAAGAAAACACGTAATTTTTTTTTGTAATGGAATTTTTAAATCTATTTCTTTTTTAGGCATAGATAATTTGTATCTTAAACTAGCCGCCCTTGGCGACCAGTCGGTTCGCCAGTATTAATGCTCGCTAAAATTTTCATATAATATTTTATTTAGCTGTGTCTCATAACAGGTTTTTCATCAAAATATTTTTAAACCAAACAAATTTTGATAATCATATAATTCATTTAGAGTATTATTTAGTATTATTTTCTTCAGATATTCTGTTCATTGTGCTATTCATCTTTCTCTTTGTATCCGAGCAATGATTGTCCCGGAATTGATATTTTACTTAAATGGTGGAGGGAAAGGTCTAAAATTCTACATTTTCATAGAATAATGAGATTCAAATTTTCATAAATGTAAACACACTAAACAATAAAGACAATTGGTTTTTAAGAGATGCGAAAGTTTAAAAAAAGCTCGGAAAATGCCGCGCACAGAGGAAATAATATTGACACACACACATCCTTCTTTTCTTTTCTTTTTTCTATCCTTTTTTTCTTCACTAATTTTGTTTCTACAAACCCTATTTTCACTTTGTTATTCTTTTTTTTTCGCCCGTGCCGAAATTTTATTTTGAGCAGGCATAGATTAAATATTCATACAGACTAATAATAAAAGCAGCTATTTTGTTTCTTTTTTAAACATCCCGTAATCTATGAATGAAAACCAACTGACTTCGCGCATTTCTTTCTAAACAAATCATAATTTATTACTTCCTGCTATCTCACTCAGTTGGCGTGGGGGAAGGAAATGCAGATTTTTGGCGGGAAAGTTAGAAAAGTGTCGTTTTAACTATTCTCCTCGCAGTT
The DNA here is from genome assembly GCA_026289955.1 of Argiope argentata. Lineage (NCBI taxonomy): Eukaryota > Metazoa > Arthropoda > Arachnida > Araneae > Araneidae > Argiope > Argiope argentata. Next base: position 6,275,704 of record JAOUZG010040071.1, read on the forward strand.
TTTTCATTTTTTCTCTCCATAAGAACCATCCTCGTGTCTTAACGAAACTATTAAACAAAAAATTAGCCGAATCGGTCGAGCCGTTCTCCAGTTTTGCGCTCAGCAACGCATTTAGAGCTCCATTTTTATTATAATAGATAATTGAAGCAAACATAAAATATTTTATGAATGCATAAATGAATTATTCAATGTGGCAGAATACTAACTCCAATAAATCTAATTTATCCATAACATTTTAAACTTACTCTGTAACTCTTAATTACAAGATTAGAGTTCAAAATATGATTCTTACAAGGAACAAAACAGCATCTTAACTTTAAATACTTTTAATCTAATACTAAGAATAAAGCCTCTGATTTTTTTTTATAGCGGTGAAAAAGTTTGGAGAGGCAACTGCCATATGAAGTGTAGTTCTTATCATCTGATTAAGAGTCAATAATACAAAATTAGTGTCAAGGTGGTTAAAGCACTGAATCAAAATAATTTATTGAGAAAATGTAATAATCAGATTTAGTACAGATCATAAATATATTTACAGTAAAGCACATGGAAATGAAAAAAAACTAAAGAAATTGAAGCTACGTCTATGTTCCGGAATTTATTACACTAATAATCTTCATTTACTGATTCAAAAAATAACACACAGTTTATCTTTCCAATAAGCCATACACTCAGAGGGTTATTATTAGATATGAAGAGAAATTAAATTTATTTCAAACATGTTTTATCAAGCCACATTGAGATATTAAAATAGTGAAACATCCGGAGTTATCTCCCCTAAGCTTGTCTTCATATCCTCTAATAAAGGTAATATCCCCTATTAAGCCGAAGGAAAGTATTCGCATGCCTTGCATGTTAGCAATCGCAAAATACAGTTGTATGGATTAGATCTGATATTTTTATTGAATCTGACAAAGATTTAGTTTAATTTAGTTATATTAAAGTCCCATTTTGAAGCAACACTAGGGCTATTTCGGGACGCACCTCATCATTAATAATATGACGAGGATCAGGGAGGATCCCACCTCTCCAAGCATCCATACCATCCAAGTGTGCCCTTGACAGATTTAATGGGTTCCAAGAGTGCTTAAACGTCTATTCCTTAGTAGAAACGTAATCCAATGGTTCCGAAGTCGAGACCTTACCACCGGGCACCGATCCAGTGAGTTTTTTTTTTAAGGAAAATGTTTATTTTGATCAACTGTTTGCTTCCAATTGACCACTGAATCTGACGCAAAATTACTATTTTAATCACGATATGACATATTGGATTTCATTGTTTATATCATCACGTTTATTTTATTATCATAATATATCATTTGCGTTAACATGCATATCAAAGTACAGACCAATAAATAATCGACTAATTCGTACATTTGGCTCTAATTAATGATATATTTTATATACTGAACTTGCATACGAAATCTATAGCTTTAGCTATAGCATAAATTTATATAGCTTTTTTCTTTTTGTAGTTATCGAGTTTACATACATCTAAATAGATACATAGAGTGCCCATCAATATATTGCTTTCAAAATTTTACGGAAATATACAAATCTGATCAGATTTGCAAATAGTATTCTTCAGCATAATTCAAAAGTTTTTTTTTGAATCACCATATTTATTGACAGTTATAGGAGTAATGCCAAGAACGGGGTTATCAAACTTAAGGAAGGGGGGGGGGGTAAACTCCGAAATTTGTCATTTTTTAATACTTTAGTTTTTAATACTTTCTTCATACATCGTAACTTAGAAAAAAAATCTTATAATTCAATTCCACTCTGATAAAGTAAAAATATTAATAATAACTACAGAATAATGATATTACTTATTACAGCAGATATTTGGAAGTGACGGCAGCTGACGACAACGCATTTTCTATAATGATATAAAAACGATTTTTTATCAAGTTCGAAAATACCAAACATTCTTTGGAGTATATACCTTGAAGATTCATTCTCCTCCAAATTTTTGATGTATTGATGATTTTCTCCACAGTAAAAATATGTTACACTGTGAATTTCTCAGTCGCATCTATAAATATATTATAAATGAACGATAAAGTCAGTTTTTAGGAAAAGATCTCATGGATTATTTTCTGTCATACATGAAGGTTATGCAGAGTTTAGTCCACCTTCTTATGGTAGCAAAATCAATGTAATTACGCACTTCTTACATGCTCAAGCAATTATCGAGGCACCATTATGCTTGAAAAGCATGTCCTGCTCCATTGAAGCGGTCCTAGAGAGGCAGTAGGTACGTTCTTTAAAGATGATTGTAACCGCTTTGTTGGCGCTCTTTGCTGAAATGTTGCAACCATGTTCTTGTTTGGCTTCAGTGATTATATTTATTGTAATCTTGCTGACATGGGATCAGTTATTGAAAGCATATATATCTTTTGTCTTGAATCGCTGTGAGGCCAGTTGAACCTCGATCAAATGAAAAGTTTAAATTCAAACTGTTGGTTAATTTTAAATTAGATTACTGTCCACTTAATGAAAAATTGAAATGAACCAGCTTGAACTTATGGGGATTTTGTATCAATAATCATTGATGATTCCTACTCGTTTACAGCAAATATCTGAGAAGATTTTCCATTGTCTTCAGTGACAATGTGCACTGTGGCAACGTTTTCTGGTTTAAGAAATCGCGCTCAGCTTTTGCAATTTTCAACACATCAATGTAGTCTCAATGCAATTTTTATTTCTCTTCCTGCCTGTTATCAATATCCCGAGTTTGTCAGTCCATCAAAATAACACAAAGTATATAATTTTGAAAAAAAATAATATTACAGTTATAAAATTACTATTCCATGAAGGAACACATTAAAAAAAGTGTATGAAACCGAAATTGAATTCAGATTATAAGATTTAAGAGATTCTAAGAAAATATTAGGTAGCACCTTTAAAAAGGAAAGTTTTTATTGAATAACATATAAAAGGCTTTATAAATGTAAACTGTTACCTTATTTTAGAAAATAAAATTGTAGAAAATACGTGACCAGGCATTTCTTATATAAGCATGCCTCTAAACAAATAGTCGCAATTTTCAAACTGTTCATATCCTATTATTTGAAACTTCTGAAAGAAAACTCAACAGAAATTGCTTCACGTCGAATTCAGCCTGAAAGCATTCAGGATTTTGTTTTTGAATTCTTTTCAAAGCAGTATTCGACAATGGTTAAAATAGAGTTGGAATAAATATGCAAAATTCCTGTTGCTGTTTTTATTGTTTCCTATATAACCTGGAGAAAATTCAGAATATTTCAAAAAGAAAAACAACTCCTCAGTCCCACATCTGAATTTGAATCAACACATTTTGAGTTTCTTTTTTAAAAAATGTAATCATTATTAACATTTTGGCATTGAAAAATATATTTAAAATAAATTCCTTTCAGATATTGAATAAAACCAAAAACAAGATCAATAATTAATATTCAGTAACTTTTTTGGAATAAAATATCCTCATCACGTTTTATTTCAGAATAAACATAGTTAATTCTTTGAACAGACATTGCCGAAAATGTGGTACTCTCTTTAAAGTACACCATTTTTTAATACAACATTATGTAAAGAGATGCTAATTTCTAATTGATATTTTTCATTTTTAATAATATTTTTGAATTAATCAAGTATTTATCCATGAATTATATTATTTGGAAAATTTAACTTCATTTTCTCCCATTAATAGCATTAATAAGTATTTTTTATCTGTTGTAAAGATATGTGCTATCAAGCTGGAGCATATCTAGTAAGATTTGTTTAAATTATGAGTGAAGATTAATTTCCAATATAAACTTCATTTCCCACAGTGAGTTACATATTTTCATTACAAAAAAGGCATTTTGTTTGTTTACAAATAATGTAATTTTTTTTGTTTTCTTGTTTACAATAATAATAAATTTAAGTTTACAAATAATGTAACTTTATAAACTATACATTTGCCGGATTTAAGCAAATCACACCGTAAAATCATGATTTTGTGTTTATCCCCTTCATACACTTAATCTTAATAAATCCGTTCAGATATTGAATAAAACCAAGCGCAAGATCAATAATTAATACTCAGCAATTTTTTTGAATAAAATATTCTCTTCACGTTTTATTTCGAAATTAACTTATTTAATTATTTGAACAGACAGCGCCTGAAATGTGGTACTATCGTCAAAGTAAACCATTTTTTTATCACATTATGTAAAGAGATGCTAATTTATAATTGATATTTTACATTTTTAATAATAATTTTGAATTATTCAAGTATTTATCCATAAATTATATTATTTTCCATAAATCTGATTTGAGCAGCAATTGCTGTAGCTCATTGCTGCATCAATTGTTTGCCTCATAAGTCTTAGTAGCACTTTACCGACATCTTCCGTCTTCAATTTTTTTTCCTTCTTTAACTGTTGCAACTTCGATCGATTTCTTATCGATTCTGAAAATATTAACTCTATTGAATACTAATAAAAACCAACACAAACTAATAAATATTGTTAAAAATATATACATTTATGTTTAAATATGTAACGTCTTAATAGGGATGCACATAAATATAGGTACAAATATAAAAATAAGTATGTAGTAGTAAAAGGTGTGTATAAGAAGCAAGAAGAAGCCTCAAGTCAGTCACAGAAAAATTATTATATGTTGTTAGTAAGAAGAACTGTTAGTCAAAGTTTTGGTAGAAGAATACATGGTCTTGAAGACCTAGATTAAACAATAAACATTTTCCTTAATAAAGAAACACAGAGTAACTACCTTTTTTCCACACTATACCTCAACAAATATATTGAATATATAAATTTATATATTACTAGGTCAATTTCAATATTTCTTATAATTGCCGAAATAGGTAATTTTATCTTCTTTGTTACAAATACGTATATGTTAACTCATAGCAAACTTAGTGTTAAAGAAGGAAAATGACGAATTTTTTTCATTATTCAATCGAACTTATAAAATACTAACATTATTCCTTTTTCCAGAATCTCACAATGACCTGCCTTTCTATTTAACATTTAGCAAATACAATCCTTCTGACTTCTTTTCATTTATCATTCTGATATGTGCAATGTTATGTATGAACATATAACTATGGCATAAATCAGATACAATTTTTTCATATTTTCGAAAAAAAAAAACCCTATTTATTTAAAGTTTTTATTCTCAGCATTCAGTGACAAATTATTTAATCAAATCAATCCTTAGGTGAAGGGATGGAATAATGATCATGCTTCAACTCATAACTGGATCGTTCTCATTATTTCTCATGAAATTTCTAAAGTTTTAAGGGTTGCATTTTTTTTTCTGTTTCACTGATTCTTTAGAGTTTGACTGTTCCATATGGAATTGTAGCATGACAACAATTGAATTATCTGTGTTAGTTAAAAAATATTTTGTCCATTTTAAGGGATACAGAAACGATTCAGGTATTCTCAAAAGGTTTTAATAAACAGGTAATCAGTTGACTTTATGTGAATCTTTTAAATACAATTAATGACCAATGCTTTGTCTTAACAAAGAATGCTATTAAAAAGTAATACATACTTCAAACTGATATTATTGATATTCGAAATTAATCGCCTTGCTTAAGATAAAGAAAGTGACACTTAATTTTCCTATAAAACCCGGAGTACTTTAAAGTTAATGATTTTTTCTTCTAAAAATAAAGCATTAACCAGAGCCTGACTTAGATAGGGATGCACAAGGCAGTTGCCGAGAGCTCCCACACCAAATTTGGTCCACCAAATCGAATAGAAAGTTTATCTTTCGTTGAGTTAATGCAATAAAATGGAGATAGCGACATTTTGTCTGAACGTTGGAAAGGAGGAGGGGACTTTATAGCTAATATAGGTTCTACTCAATGTCCTTGATATTTATCTATAATGAGTTGAATATTTTAAAAACCCTTGTAAAATTCAGTTCTTCGTTACTAGGGTAGTGTTTTACCCTGGGCACAAATTTACCCTAGTTATAACGTCCCTTTTCTTTCTAAAATATATCGAATATTGTCTTTTTAATAAAACATCCTTTTTGCAAAAAAAAAAAAAAACATAGTTTGTTATGTTTTTTTTTATTGAAATCTAATGCCTCAGCTTAGAGAAGGTTAAATCATGCAGTAAATGTATTCACTTTTGCTCGTTAGAATTTTTGAATACCTAATGATTTCTCAAACGGAACCATTATTATTTTCTATGAAAAGAGTAATATAAAAAATGCGGATTGATTGTTCTGTGTTCTTATCCTCATATGAGAAGAAAACAATAAAAATTCCAAGTGTTTAAACTTTAAACTATGGAATTAGTCTAACAGCGAATTAAATGTAAAGATAGGATGCCTTCTCGTTGGTTTTCTTGACAATGTTAATGATGCACACCAAAAGAAAATGAGCAGTTATTTATATGTGCGTTATATATTTGGTAGGTATATCACTAAAAAGAAATATTTGTATTGATTTTTTTTTCTTTTTTTTTTCTTTGTTTAATCTCAAACATTTACTCGTTACAATACCACACATATAAGGGACCTTTTTCTTGCTTTAGTGTTTAAACTTCTTTACAAAATCTTCATCATAAAACATTCTTAGTCAGTGATGGCATATGCATCTTTGATAAATAAATGTATAACAATATATAACAAAATGTATCAAAATGTAGCATATCCATAACAAGATGTATTTGCACCATATATAAATCCACATCGGATAAAATTCATTGATCGAATTTCAAAAGAAATGTACTGAATTACTGGAAAACTGGTAATATATAATATAATAACAAAAATTACTTTACTTTTGCAGCATTCGTAACAGAAATGAAATATCACCTTTCTCTGATTTTACATGCTACATCTTATATTAATGGTGAACTCTAATTACTAGCAGCTTAAGAAATTAAGCTGCCACCGTTATTTAATTATAGCGTTGTATTTTTGACCATTTTACAATCTGTAAAACAAAAATGCAAAAAAAGTAAAGCTTATAGAATTGAATTTCAGTTTAAAATCAGAGGTATGAAGATATTCTTAATTATATGAAAAACTTTCGAGGAAAATAAAAAAAAATGTTTATATGTATATTCACTTATATAAAAAATTTTTCAATTAAGGAATGGATATTAAGTTCATTAATTCATATTAAATTAGAAATTTAAATATATTTCCAAAATTTAATTTTCAACTCATTTTTGGCTTATTAATAAGAATTAAATCTCTTCTTGATTAAAAAATAAGATTTCAGAAATATATGCATTAAAGAAACATTCTTACAAAATGCTTAGCCAAAAAAAAAAGAAATGGCATTAAATTTATTGACAGTTTTTTCAAACTTTCAAATTTAATTACATGCCGCTTATTATTTTCTCCTAAGAACTTTTTTGTTAAAAATTTCTATACCTTTTTTAAAAGAAGCACTTTTTATAATTCAGAGAAAATCATATTTTACAGCAAGTATTAATATTTATTAGCAATGCACGATTTTTGGAATGTTTTTATCATAATATTGAAAAGTAAATTATAATAAAGGTATTAAAACTCTGCACATTCCTTTAGCAGTCTTACAAGAACCAAGACAAACAATTTTTTTCAGTAATAAATATTGATAAATTTTGAAAATTCAGTATTTCTATATAAAAAATAATGATATTTTTTATTTTATATTTAGAAAATTTCTTACCATTGTATTTTAAATAGATATAAGTCATTAATCATTGGTTACATTAAATCAAGCCAGCTTAACTTAAAATAATAGCAGTTAGTTTTATAATCTATATAAATGATTAAAATAATAAAAAAATATCATGCACATTATTTAAGAATATTTTCAGTTTATTATGAGATAAAACAAAGAATGTGAGACTTGCTTTAAATTGTAAAGTTATAAAACACACACACACACAATTTGCAATATTGATGTTACTTCTTTCCTGATATAGGAATCTTAAAAGTATAAGTATTAAGTAATCCTAATGCTTAAAAGTCATAAGTTATCCTAATCCTTAGGATATATATATAGAGAGACATATATTCTTTGTATTTTCTGTAAGGATTTAGAAGAATGACAATAAATGGATGAAAGTTTGGTTAAAATAATGGCCAAAAAATTGAATCAAAATGAAATCGTAATATTATGCATTCAAAGTTTTAATTACATTGCAGTTTATTTTCCTTTTTTTATATTTAGGATATTTCCATTTTCGAATATGGAGCATTTCAAGGATATTTATATATCAATAGATTTCTACATATCTTATCATTCCTGGTTTGTTAAGATGAGACAGTTTCTGTCCTTTTTCATCCTATTTATATTTTATTTCTAGACATAGAATTAATTTTTCTCATTTACAGCATCAAATTTTATAAATAATCCATTTAAATTAAAAAATAGAAATGTTTGTATTAAAAATATTTTATTAGATTTTAATTAAATTATGTATTTTTTCATTTTAGTTTCATGCTTGCTTAAAAATTAAATTTTAAAAAGTTTCTTCTTCACTTTGCAACTTTTAATTGCAGCATATGAATAATAATTACTTTGTAGCTAACTTTAAGAAAATATATCGCTAGTACGTTTAGAGACGCATTTTTGCGTTTTGGTTTATGTTTCTTTTTCATTTTTGTGCGGAACAGTGTAAAAGGAAATTTTGTTTTAGTGTTTACATAGTTTGATGTGAAATATTTGGCTTTTATCTGTCATAAGTCGTTTCACGATTCATATTTTCATAATAATATCTAAAAAAGAATTACCCTTTACATTCTCTAAATAATAACAAAGGAAGGCATATTTCTCATTCATATTTTGTCTGTCAAAAATTTGTCTGTGTATGAAAAAGATATTTATTTGTTTTTAGAAAAGAACAAAATGAGTCATATCTTTAAAGATTTTCTTTACTTTATTCGACTTAAATATATTTCATCCTTTCGTTGCTGTTTTTTGAGATGTCATCTTAGTTTGTTTGTCAGCTTGAAGTAAACATATCTATGTATCATCGCATAAACAATAATATTTTATTTTCGGCTTAAAATGTCATATTTTGATTGCATAAAAGCCAGCATATTCTATTGTTTCTGATAAACCATGAAAAATGTTATTTCTTGCAAATTGTGAAAAATTACTAGTTTGAATCCAATAATTTTAGTCTTTACTATTTCCATACTGCCACTTTGCTTCATATCTGTATCTTTTGAATATTCTTTCTTTCAATATTATTTTCTTCTATTTCAATTAACCCTTTAACGGGCACAAGCTGTTTTCTTTCAAAATTTTCATTTTACGTTATATTTGGAAAAAATAAGCTCATTTATGACCAAAAAAAGTATAATTGTTAAAATTTTGTTGTTATGGATGTATGTTACAGGGGTGGAAATACATATTTTCCACCGTCCAAAACAAGCAATGACATTTTACTGACTTACTCAATAGAAAAGTATAAAATATAAATAATTTCACAAGTAAATATGATTTTTGTAAAACCATTTATGAATAGTTATTTCAAAATTTAAAATGTATTAATTACACATGAAATAAGTGATAGAAAATCCAAATATAATGTAAATTACCAAATGTATTATTTTAAAATATTCTGGTGAAACAACATAAAAAGGAGCTGAACACAAAGTAACGTTACATGTTGAAAATGACACTTTTGTCCGTTTCTGGTTAGTTTTGGAGCTACAATATTTGAAAAGTATTTTAAGACGGTGGTAAGATATTTACCACAGCCTTAAAAAGTGTTAAGATCCGCATATGGATCTTATAAATTGAAGAAAGCAAAATTAGAAAAAAAAACCATTGATGTGTTTTAAGAATTTTATTTATTTATCGTATTTCTATAAATTAACTCTTTATATCTTTTTCATATGAAAATAAAACTATTTTACATCTTACAGAATATTTTATTCCAAATCACGTATATTCCGAGTGAAAAAAAATATCCTAGTACAATTTAGTTCAATACCCTAACAGCACTCAGACTATGTACCATATTCTATGCCATTGTTCAACATTCATCCATTGTAAAATAGTGGTTAATATAATATAGTGGTTAATATAATAAATTGATTTATATAATATAGTATTGCATGATATTTTGCAATATTGTGAAACCGTCTGTGCTACTTTGATCATCTGCCTGGCTCCATCATTTTCTTGCCAATTATTCCATCAATGGAAAAAAAGCGGTTTTTAATTTTTTTTTGTAAAAATCTCGACAAAAAATATTAAATACAAAAAGAATTTTCATTCAACTATTATTTTTTTTTTCTAAAAAAAGTTATATTATTACAAACAACTTGAAATTTAGCTTGTAGATATTGTTCGATGGCGGCTTTCGTTGTCTCTACAGTATTACCGCTACAAATTAATAAAATATTTTGTAACTATATAAAATTCTTTACAAAATATACTAAAAATACCTTTTTTGAGAGAAACATTGACAAAGAACACCTTTAGTTTCAATTAAAGCAGGTATGAATGGATGAATATAGGCTGTTAAGGCATTTTATTGTTTGGATTTTTAACATCCAATAGTTGGAAGGGCAACAATTCTGGCAATATCAGTATGATTGAAATTTTAAACTTTCACTATTGACCTTATTTAATTTAGAAAACTATATAATTTCTCTGTATCAGGAAATTAGCCAAAATGAAAGACATTTATTCCTTATTTCAAATTGTATTTATATTCTCATTTATTAATCAATTCCAAGTATATTTTCTTACATGATTAGACAATTAGATAGGGACATATATTCTAATAGATTTTTGCAGGAAATAAAACTTTTATGTAATAATTCAAAGCATATATATGTCGCATTTTGCTTTTTAAATGACAAACTGAATGTGGCACACATATCCATAAAAGGCACTGTACAATTAACTCTGCAGAAGATTTCTAGCCAACTTTACTCAATAGAAAAGTGGATGCAATTTTAACTAGGCTGATAACTGGAGACACTTGATTCACCCACTGACATTTTTTGATGGGATACCATTTTGCTTAATGCACCTATGTCCGTTTTACAAATTCTTGGGGAGTGCCCACAATTTTCTATACTGCGTCTTGCATGTTTTATGAAATCTCACCCTGAATTTGGCGGATTCTTATTCAAAAGTCATCATGTTGGTTTTGTGAGCTTTTTTGTTAAACATTGGTTTTTTATAGTTATATATAGTTATTAACCGCACTCTTCAGCACATACCATACCTCACATCGTTTTTACGCTTTTTCATAACTCATAGATTTAAACTTTTAGGGATTTGATTTTTTTACGTATCTTGATTTTATTATAAATTGATACAAATATTTTAAATTTCTGAATCTAACGTAGCTTATCCAAAATTGGTGGTTTTTGTACCATAAAACAAAAATTTTTATTTAAAGCATAGACTCAGTAACGTGATATTTAATTTCTTAATGTGTAATTGTAACCAATTCTCATTCTTCAATTAACTTATTACATTGTTCGATTACCAAATAATAATTTTTTTTAATTATCGGCTGAATGATGTGAAGGTGGTAAGATAAATATTATTAATATACTAATATTCAAATTCATTCAAATAAATATAAAAGCTAATTGCAATTTTCAATTTTAGTTAAGGGTTTATATTTTAATACCATTAAAATCAAGTTTCAAATTGATAATTCAATCCACATCATTTAAAGGGATCAAATACTCTTCAAAATAATCAGCAAACTTTTAAGTGCAATTAGTGGAAGTAATTTTTTAAATTATCCGTTGAATAAAAATCTCTCAAATGATTTAGATTATCATTTTTATTTCTTATTATCTCTGAATTTTTTAAGGGTTCACTACAATTAAATATGAATTCATTTATCTCCAGTAAACGATTACAACCGCTACTAATGATAATCCTTTGATTGGCGCAAATTTAAAATGTATATAAAATACAAAAATATCTGAATATTTTTATATTATATATATATATATATATATATAATATTCTAATTTTTGTCACGATTTCTTTGTTAGTACTTCTATAATTATTTTGTACGTTGGAATATTGCTGTATTTTTTTGTTTCAGGATAATTATTTCGTTATTTTACATGTTGCATTTCGTATGTTTTTAGAATCATCTCTTCTACCTTCAGGAATGATACGTCAAGAATGATACGTAAAGCCTCTAAGGCCTAAATAAATACTTATATTAATAAACGAAAGATTTTGAATCTATAACCTTTCAAATTAGTTTAAATTTTGAAATAACTGAAAGTATGATTACTGAAAATGTATTATGCATTTAACAGTCTCTATAGATATTCAATTTTTGTCTGCTGTTCAATAATTACATTGAAGCAAGATGTTCTCTACAGGTAAAACACTTTCAACATGTTTAAGGAACAAAACGTATTTTAACAGCCTTAAACTTTGCAAAATATAATAGGATGCATTGTTAAGAAATACAGGAAAGTCGTAGACGCAGCATAAAATGCACTGGAAATGCAAAACATTTTCTTATTTCTGACTAAGAAAACGGCGCCTTCACAAAAGACGTGCTCATGCATTTCTTAAGCAAACAATAGAAACAAACAGTAGCAGTTTGCAACGACTCAGAATATTTTCGCAGAACGATGGTACATAGTAGCTCAAAGAAGATTTCAGTCCGTTTACTTGGAGTTATTCAGCAGGTTTTCAGGTCCCCCTTTTCCTTTCAATGCAAAATCCGATAACGGATAAAATGGAGTGAAAGTAAGAATGCAAAGTTCCCCCTTCAGTTTTTGCTCGTTTTTTCCAAAATAACCCTAAGGTAGTTCAATGTTCTTTTAGAAACATAGAACCAACAGATCAACTCTTGAGAATTTTAGGCATTCTAAAATTAGAAGCTATATCCTGAATTTATAAACTATTTATATTATATCAGAACATAAGTAAAAATAATTTTTTTTAAAAAAAAAGAATGTTTTTCGTAAAATATAGAAATTATCCTTTTATCTCAAACTTGGAGGTAAAAAAAAGTCTAGAACTAAAAATCGGATAATATCGGATAAATATTTGAAATATATCCAATTGTTTCTTCTTCTTTTCCAATCTTTCTTCTTTCTTTTCCAATCTTTCTTCTTTCTTTTGACATTCATTATTTCTTCTTCTATTATAATATTTTTTTCAGTAATTTATGTCTTTCTGAATTTCATGATGATGATGAGTGCCCGCTTTACAATGGAAGGAGGAATGTAGTAGCGTCTGATTGTATGAACCCCTGAGCAACCGAGGGTAGAATTTTTACTTCTAGTTCATATAAAACGGATACGCATCTCATTCGCTTTCGCATACCTTATTTACATGGGGGGACCACATTCACATATCTCACAGAGAGAACACAGAAGACCAACCATGCCCTGACCGGGACTCGAACCCGGGACCCCCAGATCCCGAGTAAGGCTGGATACCACTGTTGCAGTACGCTAGTTATTTTAATTTCATTATAAGTCAGATTTTAAAAAAATGATAAAAGACACAAGACAAGATAAACGATGTATTTACTCTATTTGTGCCCAATAATAAAAAAAATTATTTCTCTATATGTCTATTTTTTTTTCTTTTTCACTCTTTTATATATTTCCTAGTCCATAGTTATAACATTGCTTAATTTTTTATTACATTTTCTTTAAATGAAAAAAATGCAATAAGATGACATCGCTATGGCTGATTCAAATTAAATAAATTACGATCTCAATTAAACTAGTACATCACTGAATGAAATATACAATTCAGCAGAATTTCAAAACTTTAGGGCATTAGATTTGAAAACTTGATTGCTAAACTCTTTTCCTAATTCTTTTTTCACCAAATTTCTCTTGTCACAGCAAGTCAAATAAAGGCATTTTATTGCATATTGTTTGAGGGAATCAGTGTGCCGTTATATATATTTAAATTAGCTATCTGTTCTTCATTATTAACTTACGAGTGGTAAATAAAAATATATGGAAACAATTAATGAAATTGATCCCTTTTGAAATTATTTTTAAGATTAATGTATATACATATTTAAAAATTTGTTTCAAAATAAAGCTAACTTGAAACCGGTGATGACTTTTCAAAGAATTATTATAAAGTATTACAAAAACTAAAGATTTTTACGAAACAAACGGTAAATTCTCATGCTTCCATTTAATTTGTAATTCCATTTCATATCATATGTAACACATAAAAGCGATAAACATTTGTTTTAGAAGCGATTTATTTACAAGTTTTTATAAATTTAGCAGAGACTTCAAATAGGATTATATCTTTTGATCTAAGTTCTGATTATCTTGACACAATTTGTCTCTTTTCACCAAATGACAGATTTGAAATTGCCGCAAATTAGAAATCATTTTCGAGCAAGACGACTATCAACTTAAATTAGTTATTTTCTTTTTCTGTATTTTCTAAGTAATTTCAAATTTTTGAAGCAAGATTTAAACTATCTGTTCCAATATAATTAATTTTGATTTTGCTTCATCATCACAATTAAAATGTGATAAAATCTTATCTTATCATTGGATCATCTTTAGAAAGATATTCATTTGAAGGATTCCGAGATTTTTCTTTAAGCTTAGAATTCTTGACAGTTTAATATAAAGTGTTTTTAAATGCCACAAATTCTTATATTCTGGCCATTTGAAATTGTTGTTATTTTTGAGAAAACGAAATTAATAAACTTCAATTTCATATTTGCATAGCCTATCATTTTCAAGGCATGCTTGAAAGGTATGAGTGGATAATATTTGTCTGTACGAGAAAAAATTAATTAAAATATCTCTTCATTTCGATCCAACGTTTTTTCTTATATATATTCTTGCACCATCATTCACCAATAAAGTAATCTTGAAAATCCAGCATGCTTCTTGGATTTTAATTTCATCATTTAAAGACACATTATTGATAGAAAGCATTAATTATTCACAGATATTTCTGAAATCCGTTATTATTTAAAATCTTTAGGTTTAGTCGAAGGAGAGCATTAATTATTTCGTTTTGATGTCAGTATGAAATTCTCATGAGTCAGTCATGAATTGCTTTGCTAAATATGTTGAATATCTTTACCAGTTTCAATATATTATTAACGAATGAAACTGAAAACAATTCAGGCTTTATAATTTTTTTCAGCAGAAATTTTAAGGATTCAAACAATATAAAATTTAATTTTTTACGTGATTTAGACAATTTTTCCAAGTGTAAATATTTGCCAAAATCTTACGAAAACTCCGTTGGACCAAACTGGCAAAGAACATCTTGATTTTATATTACAGATATTAATTATCTTATATAAATATTAATTATACTTTCTTATTAATTTGTGAATGGATTTCTTAAGAATTTATAGGTGCTTATTATTAATTTGAGAGTGAATTTAAATTAAAATCGTAATTGAAGCATTTTGGTATAGAATCCTCTATAGAATTTTATGATGGTTATGCTTTTCAATATGTTTCATTTTACTGATTTTCTGCACTTTTTCGTTTTAGTATTTTTCTGGCATATTTTACTTACACATTTATCCAAAATCAAATATGTTTTATTTAATAATTTTAAATAAATTATGCCCAATAGGTAAATCTTGTATGTAACCTTTTTTTTGTTTCTACAGTCGTTTGCTTTTTAAACTGAAGCAATATTAAGTAACAGTCAAAAACAACTTAAAATTTAAGAAAATTATTTAATATTTTCGAAATATGTGAATGTGTGTTGCAGAGGGTGTTAATAAAAGAGGGCGTGTTAATATTTAAGTCCCACGCGTTGGCAACAACACAATTATTACCTCATGAATTACAGCTTTCACTCGTAATTGACATTCGATGCTGAATATGTAATTCTTACAACTGATTTCAACTTTTTTGTATGTAAATCCTGTGTTATTATTAATTTTGAGTATAATCACGATAACTCACACGTTGTTCTTTTCCTTTCTCTTAAAGAATTCTAAAGAAGTATATCTGCAAAAGAAGAATTTTTTTAAAAAAAATATTGTACTTTTCATCCCTCTAATTTGTGATTTCATACAATTTTGTGATTCGTTAAAAGGCTTTTATATAGAAGACGAATTTCAAAACTTACTTTTAGTTGATTGCGATCAGAATTACATAATTTATTTTAAATCTTGATGTAGATTATTTTTACAGATTAAAAGTCAATCTCATCTAACCTTAGAATGACTCTGTCATCCAAGAATTAATATTAAGTATCTCTGAAAATAAAAAAGAAATATTATAAACTAAATTAATAATATTTATAATATAAAGAGAAAAAATATATACTATTAAAATAGGGTACTTCTATTTTTAAAATTTATACTAAACAATATATTTTGATTACAGCAAATAGTTGCAGAAAATGAAATACGATTAATATACACTTATATAATTGTGAAAGTATAAATTTTGAAAGCAGACATTATTATTGTAGCATTTTATCGGCTAGTAATGAAAAAATAAGCCTATACAGATAATGAAAGAACGATTATGTAAATAATTGCATTTCATATAGTTAACATTTATAATATCTAAGTATATTTGAATTTATAAGTGAAGGTAAGACAAATAAATTGTTGTTTATATAAAAATATAAATTATGAATGTACAGAAATAAATATATTTTTATGCGATATAGAAATTCCTCTTCAATAAAACAGAACTAAAAGTTTTTAATGAATGATATATGAATTATCAGTTTTCCAAATAAAAAATAAGAAATTTAGGACATTTTCAACTGAAATGCTTAATTATACTTTCAATATTAATAATTTTAATACAAAATATATGTCCGTAATTAGTGAAATTTAAGAAAAAGTATTTTAAAATAACTCTGGATTAAAATTATTGATAGAATAATCTCATTAATTTGTGATATTTTTACACATTTCAATAAAAACAGGAAAAAATTAACAGAAGTCTTTTTAAGGAATTTCTGGTTATTTTACTTTTTGAAAGATATTAATATTATAGAGGAGTTATTGACAATGGAGACACGTGAAAATTTTCTGTTGTTTTCCTTGGTTTTTGCGTTTTCAGTTGTTATTTTTAGGCGACACCTTTCTCTATTCTTTACATCAGCAAACAGCAGCATCTAAAAAAGAGGAAACACATTCAAGGATAAAAATGCTTCGAAACATGAATAATAGAGCACAGAAAAAAATAACTTTCTTTTCCACTTTTTGAATAACCTAAGTTATTCTGAAAGGTAGTGAAGAATATGTTTCGAATTTCTTTTACCACAAATTCATAAGAAACGAGATATGTTTCGGTAATATACGGAAAAAAAACTGTTAATATGCTTTTTTTCATGTTTCTTCAAAATATATACTTTGCTTTTATTTATTATACTACATCAAAAGAAAAATAAAGCTTCTTGTGCATAGAAATACTATGAAAAAACATTAAATAAAATAGATGGAAATTAATAATTAATTATAAACATATATATATATATATTTACTGTAAATATTAGGATTATATTTTAAAACTGATACTAAGGTTTTCATATTAATCTTAAATGTCAATGTAATTTATATTTCTCTTAAAACTCTTTTTCATATAGTTTTTGTAATAAAAAAACTTGTCAGTTGCTTTTGAATTCATTAGTTATATTTCATAATTTAGCATTAAACCAGCCCTATTTGATATTTCATTCGAATATTTGAATAATATAATTGAATAATTAACAACTTAATCGAATAACTTATGAATAACAATTATTAGTATTTGAACCGAATTTTTTAAACAGACGTAGTTTAAATTTGTTTTACGAAGTACTAATATGATTTACAGAACTGCAGATGTTACATTATTTGCCAAACAAAAAATACTTTTAAAATGTGTCTAAGAAATTTCAAATACATATTGAATAAAAATGATAGCTAATTATTCACAATATTGCCTATTAGATATAATTTTTTTCATCATCGATATTCTTGCAATTATTTACTGTTCAGGTTTATAAGCAATATTAATTTTATAGGTTGCAAAAATTAATAGGAATTTTAAATGTAATTAAAGGGAAATTTTTTTAAATTATTCTTACAAGCATGATAACTTGAAGTATTTTTTGTAATAACAAATTGGGAAAATGAAAAATGGTTTTGAAAGCAATAAATCCTAAAGAAACTACTTCCTCAAATTTAAATTACAAAAAAATTTATAATTAAAATATTTTGATTTTCAATATTTTAATAAATTTTACAATACATTTCTTGAAAATCTGTAACGAATGGATTTTATTTAATTTCCTTTTACGAAATTCTTTAAGACTTTCTAATTGTTGAAGAGTAGGCAATCGAATAACTGTGTGTAGATAAACTTTCGGGAAAATTTCAATTTGCTCATATTCATATGGAAAATAAATGCAATAAGCAATAATCAGAGAATTTATATTTAAAAAAATAATTTGTACCTCTGTATCGTTTGAAAAAAAGATTGGAAAAAAATTAGAAACAATTAACTTGCAGTGATAAATATATATAAAAAAATTAAATAACTCCGAAATATTCTTTTTATGTCGAGTCATACTTTTTGACATGAAATTCCAATTTAAAATAGTTGATCACTTCAATAATTTTTTGTAATAAATTACCTTTACTCATACTAATCTTCATACAGAACTCCGGTAGGTGGTGAAAATATTTAAATTCCCTAATTCCTTTTCTTGTAAGATATACAAAATTAATCTCTCAACAGTCTCAACAAGTCACAATATTTTGTTTTTTTCTAAAAAAATATACATTTTCTATCCCCTTCAAATATTATTTGCTAAAAATTTAAATAAATATGCTTTTACACGTTTTTTTAAACTTTTTTGCCATTATAAAGTTTGCCATTATTTTGTTGGTAGTTTATAAGTTGTTTTTATCAAATAATAAGAGTGACAATGTAAAAGTTTAAGTAGTGTAGAATGAATTTGTTTTCACATAAATTTGATTTTAAAAAATTACATAAAGCTAACAAAATCCCGTTTCGTGATTTTCATATTCCAAGCAGATAATTATCAATAACAAACATTTCCGAAAGGAATAAAGTATTTCCTACCTGCCTTAATTCCATTTGCGAGATGCTAAATTAAATATTTTTATTCCATAAGCTTTCATAAATTCCTTTCACGATTCAATTTTCCAAAGTCGTTGCAGTGTTCTTCATAACCATTCTATCAATGTTTGAAGCAGGTAGTCGGATGGGTTAATATAAGGACGAAAAATTATATTTTCAACCCACATAGCGAGAAGAAAAATCACTTCATACTTTGTAAAATGATTAATAAAGAATTCGAAGCACATCGAGTTTGATTTTGAGATGTGTCTAATAATTTGAAATTGAAATTCCTCATCAGATTCTCCCTGTTATAAGATCTACAATTCCTGAATTTCTTTTCTACAAAATTTGATCGTAATGCATGCAATAACTTTTGTCAATGTAACATTTTTGACATCATATTTTGAAAAAATTGTTGTGCAGTAACACACGCATTTTTATTTATATAACTGAATCAATTATAAAATATTTCTTAAAATAAAACTTTATTTCCACAAACACATATCCATATGTCTTTGCTAATGATGAATAGCGAAATAAAAATAAGGATAGAGTTTAATCAATTCAAATTCCACATCACGATATGAAATAAAGTCTAGCCGTTTTGTCATATTTAAATAAATATTCAAAATAAAGAGTGCCATCTACTTCATCAGTTGTTATAAAACTAAAATATTATAATAAAGCGAAATGTCACATTTTCAAGCATCTGAAGTTACCTTAATCTATCTGAAAAAGTTATACAAAAATATTGATAATATTTAATTGTTATCCCCCCTTTAATTTGTGCAGGAAACCGGGAATCTTGTGATATCGGTTTCAGAAGAGGAGAGTTACAGTTTCAGACTCGATTCCATCATTGAAGCTTCGTGTAAGCGAACCCGGTTTATTCCAAATGCGCCAGAGTCAAAGGCCTTTTACCCCTTGTGATGCGGAAAATTGAAAAAACCAATGCCAGCTCAAGTTTCTATCTCGGCATTAGACCGCAGTTCAAAATTACGAGGTCTATCCTAAAATATAGCCCCAGTGTTGCTTTTAAATGGAACGTTATTGAAACTAAGTCTAACTAAACTTTTCAATTCTGCTGTTGCACTTATTAATATCTCTGCTTATGAACACCACTTGGTAATAATATATAAATTAACGCTGGAGTACTGACATATAGGTAGCGCGTCTTCCCCATGATCTGAGTATAATCGCTATTCTGGGTTGTATAAGTAAGGTGTTGGAATGTGCCCTTCTGTAAAAAGGTTCTATGCAAGCGAATGTGATGAGCGAGTAGCAAAAGTCATACTCTTGGCCTTAGTTGGCTCTACTGCAAAACAAGAGACGATGATTAGGTTTAAATCGCTGACTACATCAGCAAGATTGTCCATAGAAAGTGCCATAAGAAACAACAACACATATATTAAAATTGTTCATGTTTTCAACAGTAATTTAGTAAATATAAAAAAAACCTTTATATTGAATATTGTTTTTAATTCAAAAGAAAAATTAGAACTTTTATATTTTTTAATACAATTTTAAGAAAGCAAGTAAAAACAATTCTGTTTCCTTTATTTGCATATTTTTGTAATTTTCTTACGACATACGAGTTATTAAAAAGCATTAATTTTTTCTACATGATATATTTTAAGCTTTTCAATTGAAAATATAATTATACATGCAAAAGGAAATTTCAAAGACTTTAAGTTTTTTTTCTTTTTATCTCCTCAGGTTAAAATTATAGTCAAATTTTATTCCGTTTTGGATTTTAAATTAAATGACCTTCACGATTCTCTGCAATCTCCTATAGCTAAGAAATTTCTTGTATTGAAGTTAATTGATATATTATGGATAACGTCTGTTATGTACTTAAAAACATCTTTTATAACATGATTGAATATATATTATATGAAAATTTAAGTGACTGATTTTTCCAATAAAATAATTGATGAGATACATTTAATTTTTTTTAAAAAATCCCTTCGCATTTTAATTCATATCTTAAAATGAAATTAACAACATATTAATTTTGATTTTTACTATAAAAATGTATTTATATTTCAACTTTTATGTTTCTTTGCATACAGCTTTGCACTTTACTTATTTGTAATTTTTATAATTCAGTTAATTATTTTTTTCTGCATTTAAAAGATGAAATATAATAATTACTGCATTAACATGGTAAGTGAGGATATATAAGGAAAATATTTCATTTTTTTTCTAGTTATGTTTCTACTCCTTCCAATTTTCCCAGTGTTAATACAGCATTTAAATGCGAGAAATTTTGTCGCATCATTTAACGATATTTCACGCATTTCGCTTTCAAACTAATGGCGTTTAGTAATTAAAATTTATTTCAATATTAAATTTATTTAAACAAATAAAGTTAATCTGAGATCTAAGACAATAATCTGAGATCTTATTTATTGGGTTTGATTTCTATCAGTGACTCGCAGACCGCTGCCCTTACTTTTTATGATATTAATAAAAATATAACTAGGAAAAAATGAAAAGAAAATTTATCAAAAATATACAAAAGGTCACTTTTAAAAGTCAATTTATACATGAAAGTAACATGATATAAACTATTTAAAACGGATAACTACTTCTTTTTTTGAAAAAAAATTTCAAAAAAAATCTAAATGAGCACAGTTATAATTAATACAACATGTTGTTTCCAAAGTAGTAAATGAATGTAAAAAGTTGTTTCTAAAAAAGGATTTATAGAAAAAACTCATGAGTTTTAAAAACAGTACATTTTCCATTATAAAAAAATCTTATGTAAATTATTTGCCGCATCTAGCTAATAAACATTATTATGAGTTAAATTAATATAATTAAAAATAAATTAAGAATGTTATTGTTATCGCATTTAAGCTTGTTTTTACTTCACAGAAAATGTTTAAATATTTTAACCCATTTCTGAAGACATGAAAAACAGAATTCACACGTAAATATTTCATTCAGCTTAACTCGTTCTTTTTATAAGCCGAAACGTGTTTTCATTTTTGCTTTATGCATTTTTTGTCACTTGGATTAAGTAAACGCAAAAAGTTAATTGATTACGTATGATGTAAGGACGCTATCTTTTTCTATTTTTTTTTCTTGCGTATATTCTGAGTAATTCTCTTTTTTTCTCTCGTCGTAAATTTGAGTTTTGCTTTCATTAGTGCTCCAAGTTTAATTAAAATTTCGTCTTTCTCGTTCTCTTTTGTTTTTTACTTGTTTTTTTTTGGTAACTCATTGTTTTGACTACGCTTGACTTTCCTAAAAAGTAATTTCCGAAAATGGAGTTAAAATTTCTTTTAGATTGAATTTTAAATTATTATGTGAGAATTATGTGAAAGACACCAGAAATTTATCAAATTTAGAAGTACTTGAATTGTAATTTGATTTTTGATTTTTTTTCAGCTACATTTTTTTCAGCATGTTTATTTTAACTTCCCTATATGTATACGTTTTTTTAAAAGAATGATAGAAGCCCAAAGTATTAAAATGAAAATAAATATTGGATATTGAAAATTTCAGTTACTGACATTTTTTGTTTAAACTTACCATTTTCTTTTATGAATGGAGCTAGAAAAATACGATATATATAAATATATCGTACATTTGATAGCTAAAATGATGATAATCTCTCATATAAAATTCTTTTTTATCTCTACGAATTTTTAATCTTTCATTTTTATTTTTAAATAATTAAACTCAGGTTAATTATAAGGTTAAGGTTAATGATGATGCACTTTATCTAATTCCTGCATCATTTTTTGTCTACTTTAATTTTTTTAGTTCTGGCAAATTTACTTCTTATCTTAAATTTATTTCGTCAGAAAGTAAATGCATATTTAAAAGTTTGATTTGTTCTGAGGTATTTCTTGAAAATTGTTGAAACATAAAAGAATTTTTAGCATGATTATTAAAAAATAAGGAGAAAGATTATAGGAAACATTATTATTGACAAAAGAGTATTTCTGTAAATGGAAGAAATTTAACCCTATTTTTATTTCTGGAAAAGGAATAGATAAAGCCTTTTCAAAAGATGTGCTCATGTAGTATTTCTTAAACAAACACATCTCAAAACAAATAGTCGTAACCTACAAACTGTTCTAAATATTGTTTGAATTCTTTTGCAAAAAAAGGGATAAAGTTGATGTAGGTAGATTTCTGTTCGTTTATAGGAGATATTCAGCAGTTTTCCTTTTCTGAATTTTATTCGATGCAAAATCCGATAAAAGATAAATTGGACGAAGAATAAAAATATAAGATTCTAACATCCAAACTTGACTTCCTTCAAAACAATATCCTGTTTTGATATGCTCTATCAGAAAAGCAAAACAAGAGCATTTTAAAGCATCTTTTTAAATTATATGATTTTAGGATTAGGATCCTATATGATTTTAGGATTAAGATACTCAGAATTAATCTTCTAATAAATACATGAAAAAAAAGTTACACAAAAATATTGATAATATTTAATTGCTATTAATAATTAATTATTATTAATTTGATTTGAATATCGTTTCTATTCATTATCCAGGGTATCTCAACAAATTACGATTACCTTCGATTACCTTCTAATATATGAAATTATGTTAATGTTATAAAACGTAATATATTTACCGTCGTCATGGCATACGGGTAGCGAGACTTGCCTGAGAGCTGGCCGTTCCCGGTTATATTCTCGCTTCGTTCATGGTAGTTCTACTGTGTTCTATCAGTAAGGTGTATTAATGCTCCCCTCTGTAAAAAGGGTCTGTGCAAGCGACTATGATGAGTGTATAGAAAAGTCATACTCTTGCCCCAGTTGGTGCTATTTCAAAAACAATAGACGTTCATTCGGCTTAAAATCACTAAGGACTGCCAGCGCATATATTCATAGCAAGTGCCATTAGTAACAACAACAACGTTATATATTTTTCGTTTATTATTAGCATTAACGTCTTAATGAAGTCCGAAGAAGTTTGTTGATTTTAGTTATGACAACGCATCCGACATTTAGCCGAATTCAGTAGTCTTGTCTGAGTTTACAGGGCCTTGAATATCCGACGGCAGAAGTCAACATTCCAACCCACATGGAAATTACACTCATTTGCCCAACTTCTTTTTTCAAGGGGTTTCTTTTACACACTTCACAGATAGAACAACCACACCAAACTCGAGACGATGCGATCACAGGGTATACATGCTACTCCCAGACCAGGATGCCATCACCTAACTTTATAATGCCATTAAATTTATAATTCCAAGAGTAATCTAATTTTAGGTCAATTAGTTTGGTTAATAAAGCTCTAATCTCTAGTAACACCTTTGCTATTTTATAGCAAACCTCATGTTTCTATTAAATCGCACATTCATAAGTTGATGTCCATAATTCCCATAAATGGATATTTTAAGTTGTAAAAAACATGAAAACGTTTTATTATTAATGATTGCTTTATTTTATATTAATTATTATATATATTTTATAGTCAGAAGAATGGCCATTACAGTGTTAATAAACTCATCGTAAGACATTTAAATACCCATTAACACATTACAAAACATTCCCATTATTGTAAATTCTTATTTTTCATGTAATATATATATTCAAATAACTCCTTTTCTCTTTTCTCCAAACAAAAGAGAAAGTCCTACAATCAAAAGTTTGCTGAAAGAATATAATTGACCGCCATTTCAGATCAATCAGGAGATCTACTATGGAAAATAAGGATAAAAATATTTTTAAATAGATAAAAAATTAAAAAAAATAATCCGACAATTAAATTTGTGTAACTAGAAAGACACTTTTAAAAATCAAAATTATCTAAGATGAAATGTTTGCTAGAGAATAAATTAATGAACGATCACAGAGACATATTTATCTCATATAGATATATAGCAGAGATTTTAATATACTAAAATTTTAAAAAGTCACCCAAAGAATAGTTTTCCACCCTGTAAAGCATACCTGATAGATATTTCATTACTCTTAGTCAAACAATTTGACAACAAAAACAATAAAACACACATTCTCCTGTCCTGTTGATAGAACTGAAGTAATTAAGTGAGAATGCAAAGAAAAAGTACAGAAACCCAGCATAGATTTTAATTAATTGTAATTTCAAAAAGTATAAGAAAAAAACATATATATCCCCTAAAGTATATCTGCAAAATTTAATAATTTTTAATCAAACAGTTTTCCAATACCTACTAAGAACACGTTCTTTTTTTATGGATATGAAATAAATATGAATATTATCCTTTGCTAAAGATTAAAATAAAGAAAATAACTGAAAATTCTGAGAAAAAATGTAGTTTTAATTATAATTCGGTAAACTTAGCTTTAACAATAAATAATTGCATTGCTTTTGAAGAATCCTTGTGGCTTAAAATAATTCTGCTTAAAATCAATAATATTTTTAAATAAGCTCTTTTATATTAAATCTGAAAAATATAAATCTTAAATGTCATTCTACATATTATTTTATTTTTTAAATAATTTGTTTATGCCTTAATTAAAAGAAATAATAAGCGAATCTAATAAGTGCATTTTCTTTCTTTTTCTCGCACGGCTTAAGTCGAAAGAAAAAATCATGTTTTTTTTAAATAATAATTTATTATTTTTTCCCTAAATTGCTATATATATTTATCTAAGCCTCTTGAATATGGTTCACAACTTATTTGAATAGTAAATAATTTATTTATTTAAATCACAAATTTTTTATAAAAAGTTCCGAATTAAATAAGTTTATTTACTTCAGATTATTGAAATTAAAAACATGGTTTGTTATTAAATAGCTACATTTCTTATCTCGTATTTTAAATTGGTGTACAGCCCAAAAGATATTGTAGACCTTTAAGTTAGCTATTATAAGTATCTATGTCAAACTGTGCCGATATTATTAGAATTTAGTATGCTATCATTTTTCGTCTATTTTATTCTCTCTGATAATACCCTGTTGCAAAGAAATAAATAAAAATTGTTGCTGTAAAACAAATGCATCGTTGCTTAATATTTATTGGATTTACTGCACCCCCCTATCTTCCCCGATGCTCTTCTTCAAATCATGTGTAAACATGTTTTCATGATTTTTTTTCAGTATTATTTTTATTTTTGATTCATTAAGCTTTTCCGTTGAAAAGATAAACAAGAAGATGTAGTTTGAGAATGGAATTAAGAAACATATAACGCCATATTTCATAAATATGGAAGACATTCTACTAATTTGCTAAACTAGAATAACAAAATAACTGCATTTTTGAATTTATAATTTTGAATGTAAAAATAATACAATGCTACTAAAATTTATTAAACGAATATTTATACTAAATGACCTTATTCTTTTCCTTTTTATTAGAAATTTAACTTTATAGCAAGCTCAGTTGCACTAATTGCTTTATTCAAACAAGAAAAATCTCATAACCATATTAAAAAAAATTGTTTTCATGAAGCAATAAACTACCATAACAACATTCAAGCATATACAGTATTTTAGAGTTAGTAACGCATAATAATTAGGATTTAATGGTAATTTTAGATAAATAGGTTCACACTTTCAAGTGTTAGTGCGCCATTAATCGGAAATGCTGACTTCTTAACTCTTTTAATCAGGTTGATTTACTTGAATGTTTCTAGTTTGTTTATTTTTGTTAAGAAGTTAAATTTGTAGATTGTATATTTCTTAGTCTTTTAGTATTATAATATATAGGAAATTGCATTCATTTTAATTAGTTTTTTGTGGTTGTGTATGAGAGTATATATATTCACATACAATTATTTTAATATAGCTTTCCGATATAAAAGTTATAACAGGAAACTGCATTTATTTTAATTAGTTTTTTATGGTTGTGTATAAGAGTATAGATATTTGCATACAATTATTTTAATATAGCTTTCCGATATAAAAGTTATAACAGGAAACTGCATTCATTTTAATTAGTTTTTTATGGTTGTGTATAAGAGTATAGATATTTACATACAATTATTTTAATATAGCTTTCCGATATAAAAGTTATAAATGAGCAGAAATCTGCCGTTTTATGAATCTTAATTATGCATATAAAAATCGAATCAAACATGTTAAAAGTAACTAAATTGGAAAATAAATTGTTATTTGTATTGACATGTATTTGACATTTTTCATTAATTTCATTTAGCCTGATAAAATGGTAAATTGCTAAGAATTGGGATAAATCTATGGATTTATGTGAATAAAAAGAGCACTGAATAAATGTTTTTTCCTAAAATCGATAGATTATATTGTTTTCAATGATATAAAATAAATGCTTTAGACCACAATCATATTTTAAGTTCAATGTTATTCAAAATGCGTATTATAAATAAATATTATTCTAGATTTGATCAATTACACTGGTCAACAGTGATTTTGTTACATGGCTAATATTTGCTGAGTCTTATGTATTTTTGGGCGCTGAATCCAAATATGAAGTCAGAATTTCTCCATCGGGCTTAGTTTTTTTTGTAATACCTCTTTCTGTATTCCTAGCAAGGTCATTCAGGGCATGAACCATGTGAGTGAAATATACTTATCTCTAATTAATTTATTATGTTACTGCAATTATATTGATGAAAATTAAAGTAAAATAACTTATCAGTTTAATAACAATTCATTACAAGCGACTAAAACAATAAAATTAATGTTATTATATGCAGTACATCATACAGTAAGATAGGGTTCGATTACATCACCTATTAGTCACACCGCATGAGTCACTCATCATACTCCATGAATTACAATGTTGATGACTCAGCACTGGAGTACATTAAACAAACACTGTCAATTGCTGACTAAGAATGAGTAACTATTGCAACAGTTTAGTGCGAGCTCCCATGTGAATACGTTCATGGTGCAACTACTTTTCTAACTACTTATAATACATTTTGTATCGCGTCAGTGTAGCTGTAAACATTATGTGTGTATGAAGTTTTAACATTTTTGCAATTTGTGTTTGTCAGTGGGTATATAACAGTGAACTTATAATAAAAATGCCACGAAATTGTATAAACCATCCAAATAGTTTCTGCTACATCTGTGATGAGTTAACATTAAAGTCTCAGAGGAGAAATATAACTCCACTGATAAAAAAAGCATACGAGTTATATTTTGGATGTAAAGTTGGCGATCAAGACAAATCCTGGGCACCTCATATTTGTTGCAATTCTTGTGTAACATTGTTAACTGGATGGCTGAATGGATCTCGTCACATGATGTTTGCAATTCCAATGGTTTGGAGGGAACCAAAGGATCACTCAATGGACTGTTATTTTTGTACAACGAAAATATTCGGTATTACAGCTAAGACAAGACATACGGTTACATATCCTAATATTCCTTCTGCTTTAAGACCTGTTCCTCATAATCCACAACTCCCAATTCCAGTACCACCAAAAACATGGGAATTAGATGAAGATGCTGTTACTGATCAAGATAAATCAGATTTATCTAATGATGAAGATACGAGAGACACAGACTTTTTAGACAATACAAACGTAATACCACACTTGATAAATCAGTCAGAATTAAATGATCTCGTTCGTGATCTACATTTATCAAAAAATCAATCAGAACTTCTTGCATCACGTCTGAAAGGATGGAATCTTTTGCA
The DNA here is from genome assembly GCA_026289955.1 of Argiope argentata. NCBI lineage: Eukaryota > Metazoa > Arthropoda > Arachnida > Araneae > Araneidae > Argiope > Argiope argentata. Next base: position 6,304,315 of record JAOUZG010040071.1, read on the forward strand.
ACACGAAACAAAAGTATCTGCTTTTCGTGACAGACAGTGTGATTTTGAACGATTCTTCAGTCAGTATAAGGACTTAGTTTACTGTCACGATGTGGACTCTTTACTTGAAGCTTTTGGACACCTTCACCATCCTGATGAGTGGCGTCTTTTTATCGACTCTTCAAAACATAGTTTGAAAGCAGTCCTTCTTCATGTAGGAAATAAATACCCATCAATCCCTGTAGCTCATGCAGCAAACATGAAGGAAACATACGAAAACATGAAACTTGTGTTGAATATGATTAAGTACGAGAAACATTTATGGCATATTTGTGGAGACCTGAAAGTAATAGCACTGTTACTTGGTTTACAACTTGGGTATACGAAATTTTGTTGTTTCTTGTGTGAGTGGGACAGCAGAGACCGCATTAATCATTACGTCAAAAAAGAGTAGCCAAAACGAGAAAGATTGGCTGTGGGAGAGAAGAATGTTGTACACCCAGCACTAGTAAAACCTGAAAAAGTGTACCTCCCGCCTCTACACATTAAGCTAGGCTTGATGAAAAATTTTGTTAAAGCAATGGATTGTGAGGGGAATGGATTTCAGTATCTAAGAAACAAGTTCCCTAAATTAAGCGAAGCAAAGATAAAAGAAGGTATATTTGTTGGTCCAGATATAAGAAAATTAATGAGTGATACTGAATTTGAAAAAAATTTGAATAACTGTGAAGTTGCTGCTTGGGAATCTTTTAAAAAAGTTGTTAAGAACTTCCTTGGAAATTACAAGGCAGATAACTACAGAGGACTTATAACTGAGCTTCTAAAGAACTATAAAGCACTTGGGTGTAATATGTCACTAAAAATCCACTTCTTAGATTCACATCTGGATTTCTTTCCCCAAAATCTCGGAGCTGTGAGTGATGAACATGGTGAACGCTTTCACCAGGAAATATCTGCCATGGAAAAACGCTACCAGGGAAAGTGGAGTACAAGAATGCTGGCTGACTACTGCTGGAATCTCATGACTGATGCACCTACTGCAGAATACACCAGAAAATCAAAACGAAGCAAATTTTAGGTATGTAGAAATTTCACATATACATCATATGATCATACCATAGTAAAATGTTTTTTCAAACAAAGTAATTGCTTATTACAAAAAAACTATGCCCGATGGAAAGAAACCGTTTTCATATTTGAAATCAGCGTCAAAAGTATTATAAGATTCAGCCATTTTTGTTCTTGTAACAAACAAAAACCAAAATTTTGTTGTCCAGTGTTATTTACTCCTTTCTCTCTCTTTGTACCTAGAAAAATAAATTTTCTTTCACTGAAAATTAAAAAAAAATCTCCTCTAAAATAATATCTCATTAGTTTTACTAATCTTTATAATTCGACAATATCTATTATGATTCTAAACCAACTTTTCAAGATCATTTAAATCCCCGGTTAAATTTTATAAACAATGGGTACTCATAATATTATGAATAAGCTTAAGAATTGGGATAAAAATCCATGGAGTTATATTAATGAAAAGAACAATGGCACATAGAAGGTTTCCGTTTGAATAAAAACAAGATTCAAGATCACCTCTGTTTTAAATTTAGTTCCGTTTATTTCAATATTTCACATTTAAGAAAGAATATTGATTTTCTTTTTTATCTTTTTAGGTTAGAAGTTTTAGAATTACTTCAGATTAAAACCACCCGAGTTCATATTCAATCTGAATTATTGTAATACTAGCTTAAATACTGCCTGCTTAAGGATATTAGAAATGAGTTACAAAATTGATCTCATGAAAAGGTAAGAATGCGTAAATTTTATTATTATTTTTATTTATCTATTAAACATGGTGCTTTTCATTAATTTTTATTCCTGTGATTTCTATAGAATTCACATTCATCGCTAATCAAAGCTGTCATCGTAATATCCTCGTTGTGATGAGCATGATCACAAACAATAAATTAGGTGGATTAAACATTAATAACAAATCCATGGTCAGTTTGAGAAATAAAACTCCCACGTACATTCTTTTTTCAGTGAATCACAACTTTCATATTGACGGGACAATGGATGTTTGGGAATTATTCACTTAGTGTTATGCAATTTTTATACATATTTTTAAAATAAAAATACAACAATTTTTTTAAAAGTATTTTTAAAAATATATTATTTAAGAAAATTTAATATTTATATATAGTTTTTTTTAATTAAAACATTTCAGGCTATTTAATTTTTAATTTTTTCGTATTACTCAATTTAAATTTATTTGGAAAGAAATTAAGTAAAAGTTTGCGATTTCAATAAACTGCTGATTTTTTTAGAAATATTTTTATTCACACTTATTGGTTTTCACAAGAAATTTGTTTTTTTAAAGCATAAAATGAGTTTTAAATAACTAAAGGAACTCGAAACATATAATTTAGATACTATTTTCTTTTAATGTTTTATCAAAATCTTTATTATCATTTGCATTTAAATTCTTCAAAAATTAGGGCACTTAGAACATTTTAAATCTAATTACATATTATTTTCGAAAATTCATTAAAATATAATTTTTTCAAGTACACTTCTCATTGGTCAGAGTAATTTCAATTACTACCTCAAGAAATTTGGATTATCGGAGACTGATCTGTGCTGTTTCATCGTGGGTGGAGTTTAAAATGTCGAACACTTGCTTTTTGACTGATCGAAAATTACTAAAGGGAGATGGGATTTCACTGTCGATCTCTAAGCCTGTAATATTAGGCTTCCACATCCGCTTCATGTTTTAGTCTACTGCAAAATTGCATTTCTTTTTCTTTCTGTAAATTTATTGTATTTGCTGCTTCAGTTTTTAATTAGCCTTGTTTTATTCTTATGTTTTGCTTTTTCCTCTGTGTATTTTATCTTTGTATTATCTCTTTTAATCTATGTAGTTGTTTTTACTTACTTTTGTAAACCATGTTCTGTACTTTGTGATGAAAATGGATTGAATTATTAACAACTAAGGAAAATACTTCCTTTATTTATTTTATTAAATAACACATTTTATAACGCTGTTTAGTTTGGATATAAATATATACTTTGGCGATGGAAAAACAAAATTATTCTTCCCTTTTATGTCAGAGTCCATTGTCTCTTTAAGAGGATATTAGGAGCATTCTATTTCTCGAAGGAAAGATTCAGTCAATGCAACTAGTTCTTTAATCAAAAACTTTGGTTAAACGTAACTAAAATTCACTTTAAAAGCCATAAAATAAATTTTAAAAAAAATGAAACCTACATCGCAAATTTCAAGTTATTATGTGAGAACATTATTATTTTTAGGTAATTATTTGTCGTACTTAATTTAAGTTATTAAAAAGTTTAAACCGGTTTGAAAAAACTACGAGACTGTATTTATCTATTTAATTATATATATTTTTAACTTTCATTTTCAATTTTTCTTGCTAGCAAACAAAGTTTTGGATTTCGACATATTTTAAGATTTAAAAAAAGTAACTTTGACAATAAGTTCACTATTACTGGTAGCTATTGTATATGTGGTAAAATCCAATGAGCGTAACGCAAATTGATATTAAAACTATATTCTAATACAATTAATAGTATTTTGAGAAATACAATTAATGTGAAGGCGTTTGTAATATCATTAAAGTATAAATATAAGTCACGTTTTACAAAGTTGCACTAGTTAAAACAGAAAATTTAAAAAAAAAATCTGAGAGCGAGATTAATTATTTAAAAGTAAGAAATCGAAAATAAACTTAAAGATGACGTCATTTCATCGAAACAACAAACAAAAAGCAATTGACAGTAATATAATTAAAAATTTCATATAGTACTGGTAAAAACAACGACATATGTCATGGGGCAGGTGACTCATGATCTGCCACTGAAAAAACGAATATTTCTTGCCTTCATACTAATAACCAAAACAGAATCATGTTGTCACTTGAGGATAGTTAATAAACGAATTTAAGATGCCTTCAATTATTGTGAGCAGAGAAGAAGAGCTTTTGTCAATCACTCACTCGATAAACTATTTTTGGGGATCGGAAGTTAAGCACTTCTCTCAGTTCAGAGAACTCACCAGAGATTACCACAGAAACTTATTTGACATCATTCCAATAATCCTCGCTCTGCTGAACCCCTAATGCCTGGAAGTCCTCGAATGTTTATCCGGCTTTCAACGCCCGAAAACAACTAACCGCATCACCTGCGTCGGCACTTAAAAAGATTAGTGACCAATCCATATAAGTGTGAGAGATCGATAACAGAGTTTCAAGTTCTGCAGAGAATTTAATGGTACTTAATTATCTCTCGGAAAAAGATTTTAATTCTCTCTTTAGTTAAAAAAAAAGACGAAAAAAGGAGGACTTGGGCCATCTTCATAATACGACAAAGAATTTCCGCCCGATAAAGCGAAACGCTACAGCGCTCTTTTAAGACTCATTTTATGAAAGGACATTTTCTTAGAAAACTTTTGGAGGCGAGGAAAAAGCTTTGAATAATGAGTTTTGGCTTAATGTGTTAAGTATGTTAAAATTTTTATTTGAGAGGATCAACAGCTTTCTAGATGCATTTTTAATTTAGTCGCTCTAATTTCTGAAGAATTTGTATGAGAGATTAATTACAGTTGAGAGAGAAGTATGTAAGCTATCCCCTGAAGCATATAAAAATTTATCAACAAAATTAAATTAATTTAAGAAGCATTTTTAGCATAATAACTTTAATCTTCCTTTTCATCTTTCTAAGAAAAAGAAAAAAAATTAAAAAAAAATTTAAAAAATATTTTACACAAATATTAATCACAGAATATTATAATACATAGTTTGTAAAATAAAAATAAAGCAGTATCAAGAATCTTTAATGTTATTAATTAGTAATTTTTTTGCGTATATCTCCAGTCAATGCTGAATGGATGCGAAATCAACTACTCCCGATGCCAGATTTAACGACCATTCATTAATTTCATGTCAAATTTAGCTTCTTTTTTTCAATTAAAAGAAAGATTCATTGAAAATATGGAATTTCATTCATATTTCTTTCATGACTGAGCAACTGCAATATTGCAAGCCTCCTGGCATAGAGGTAGAAAGTCTTCCTCTTTATCTGGGTGAATCTGGTTCAAGTCCTGGTTCAAACAGGGTTGTTCTTCTGTGTTCACACTGTAAGGTGTGTGAATGTGGCTTCCTGTAAAAAGAAATGTGCAAGCGGATGTGATGAGTGAGTTCTAAAAGTGTTACTATTGGCCCTAGTTGGCGCTACTACAAAACAAGAAACATTGATTAGGCTTAAATCATTGACTACCTTTGCGACCTTGTCCATGACAAGTGCCACAAGAAACAACAGCAACTGCAATATATTTTATCAAAAAATTATGTAAACATATATTTCTCTTGATATACACTTTTATGAATGCTTATTAACAAGTCAGTGTATCATCATCAAGGGAGTAATTTCCCTGAGCGTTTATGTGCTGCTATTTTATTTAATTAGAGTTTTACTGTTTTCTTGTATGCTTTTTCCTTGTAAATGTTATAATTTGGCATTCTTCAATTGCATTCTGCTTCCCGAGTTTCACATTTTTTAATGACATAAAACAGCTTGAGCTTGTTAATTCTATCTCCGCTTTTTCGTGGAATTTTAAAAGTGGGTACTATAAGCTATCCCCATGGTAGTTGGTTCTCGCTGAAATGATTCAAGATTACAAAGATTGATGTGTCCGAAAACGATGTATGCTTATTTTTGCATTAAAAATAAAGAAGTTGCCTGTTATGGGAGGAGTTGTACCATAACATATGTCTATAGGCAAGATGGAGTAGATTTGTGTGGCCGTCATAGCACAATAATCTGCTGAATTTGCTGTAGCAATAGATTAGGTAGGTTATTAGAACTAAAAACATCTAATCGTTGCGATCAATAGCAGACTTCTGCTTTCTGAATACTAAATACTGATTGACATGGGTCTTTTATTAACTTTAAATAACAGCACTTACAAAGTAATCTATAAATTACCAACATTCTAACCATCAAATAATTATACCAGATTTTTATGAATCTCCAAGATTTATACATCCTTTATTCTGAAAAGAAAACATGTTTGGAATTATATTTGCCTATCTGCATATCTACGTATTTATATCTCTCTTGAAATTTATTTCATTCTTAATTTGGAATAGAATCATTAAGAGAGATAAATTTTCTATCATGTTTAGATATAAATTCTTCAGCAGAAATTATGTTTATTTTTCTCACTACTTAAAATTACGATAACCCAAAAACGCAAGAAACAAAGGGATAAAATCTTGACATGTGTGCTAAAACTTAAAATTGATAATCTGTAACAAAATTTGCCCCCTGTTAATCAAAGCGAAGAAGTCCTAAATACGTACCTGTTTTCATTGTAGAACGTAACTTAAAAAAAGGGGCATGAAAAATATATTCCGTCGAGCATATAGCAATTCCCCTGTTTTTAATTACCGGCATCCTGACCCAGATATAGCGGATCTCTCTCATAATCTCGGCCTCCCAGGTTCGAGTCCAGATAAGGGCATGGTTGTTCTTTCTGTGAGACGTGTGAATGTACCCCCCC
>JAOUZG010040071.1:6310880-6322868 GCA_026289955.1 Argiope argentata
TTTGAAAATTTGTCTTTTACAAATAAATTTCTGTATAAAAAGCATATCTATCCAAACAGAAGTTACATAAAATTCGAAACACTATAGCCTTATTCAAAAAATAAAAAAAAGGAATTCTCGTTAACATTCCTTAAGTTTTTTAATGAAAATATAAACATATTAATAACCATATTGTGCGTATCATCTATTCATAAGTGTTCGATACGTTGAAGCTCTACAGTATTCATTACTGAATAGTTTACGCATTATGACTATAAATTACCCAATACAGCAGAGTCCACTTAGCATCTTGTATTTATACTTAAAAATTCAAAATATTAAAAGTATATATCACATAAGATAAAGTATTGGGTTGTTCGAAAAGTCATTTCGTTTTTTTTTGGTGAAAATGAAAGACGATCCTCGTATAATGAATAATTATTTTATTAAATTATATATCGCCCATTCTGATCCAAAACCTTTAGCCATCTTTCTGGTAGAGGTACGATTCCACGCTCATAAAATTTTTGGTATTTGCTGGCAAAAAACTAATCCAAGGTTATTTTTGACGTCTTCATTTGAGACTAAGGTTTTACCGTCCAAAAAATTTTGCATTGACCGGAACAAATAATAATCTGAAGGAACCAGATCTGGATAATATGGTGGAGTGGATCATTTTTGTGACATTTGAGGAGCGAATCACAGACTTCAATGCGACAACACAAATTTCTCTCCGTGAGGACATGGAGAACTCAAATATCGAGCTTCGAGTTTAAACCCAGGCCTTTCAGGTGGTCATAAACAGTTGAATTCAATAAATTTAAACTCTCACCGATCTCACGTGTTGTTGTTCACCGGTTTGCATCAACTATTACCTTTATCGTGTCTTTATCAGCTTCAACCGGCCATCCGGAATGTGGTGCATCTTCGACATCAAAATTGCCGGATCGAAATTTTGTAAACCAGTTCTGACACTGTCGTATTGTCAACGCATCTTCTCCATACACATCCGTCAATTTTTTTCTCGCTTGGACAGCATTTTTACCTTTTCTGAAGTAAAAAAGTAAAATATGACGAAAATGCTGCTTATTGCTCTCCATATTTAAAAGGGCACCAACCAAAAACTACTGCGTAGAATTAATATAACTTTTTCAGACACAAGCCTTGCAATATCAGCTCTCAAGACATATAATGGTTATGCGGCTTAAGTGTGAAGTTGGAATAAAAAAATACAATTAAATACTTTGTCGAGAAAAAACGAAATTACTTTTCGAACGACCCAATATATATCATTTGAGTATGCTTTAGAAAAGCAGCGCGAACAATATATCTAAAGGATCAAATATAATTCAGAAAAAAATTGATAATGCTTTTGCATTGATGAGATATATTTAATCACTTTCTTTATAAAGCGAATTAATATTAAATTTGAATAATAATATTTTCTTAGAGAGTGTCACTTTTATCTTTATTTCTTTATCTTTGAAACACGCTAAGAGCAGAAATCAAATGTAATTTCTCTTAAACAATTCACATGTCCGTCACGATCACAATTATAATAAAAGGATCATTGGTCAGGGCATTGCATGTTGTTGGAGACATTTGAAGGCCCTCTCTTCTTCAAACAAGGGATTTAAAATACTTTTCACGGGGCCTCAGGACATGGTGCTTAAAGTGCAGCCACTAAGCACTGCTTTGAATTGTCCTGCCGGATAAACACTTTAGTAAATGCAAATGTAATGTATGCAAACGCAATTGCTGCAAATCTCTCAGGTCGGCATTAGCATAATAGCACTTCTATTCGGCTGTGCACTAGATCAAGAGGCTCCTCACCCTCATTATGAGGAGCGCGTTGCTCATTGTACACTCGGATTAATTGTTTGGCTTAAAACTGTTCACCAGCTCAAATGCATGTACGTTGCATATTTTCCAAACATTATAGCATTAAAAAAGATATCAAAGCGTGTTAATGCATGCAGCTTAGGAATAATCTGACAAATCGTTGTCAAACCGCCAACCATTCAACAGGTACTCAACAGCCAATTTATGGATGTTTCAAATATAATTTTTCTTTTATTTAGAATTATTTTTTCTAAGAATAAAGGCTTAATGTAGATCAATAAGTAGTTGTTCTAAGTAAATATAACCTAAAATATGTTTCCCTCAATATTACGTTTTAGGTTTATCTAGGAAAGCATAGAATTTTGGGTAGACATTTAACGGATTAATTTAACACTCTAGTGTAATCGATTGATAATATCTTATAATCCTCAGTTTGCTTTTAAAATTCATTTAAGAATAAGATAGAATACATACTGATGAATAATTTTGAGATAATAATGTATTTTTATAAGAATAAAGGGTTAATGCTGATCAATAAGTAATTATTGTAAATAAAAACAACCTAAACGGGTTTTCATCAATATTATGTTTTAGTTTTTTCTAGGAAAGAATAGAATTTTAGATAGACATTTAACTTATCAATGTAACATTCTAGAATAGTTAATAGTTAATTTCTTATTGTACTCAGTTTGCTTTCATAATTCATTTTAGAATAAGATATTTATAATATATACTAAACAATAATATTGAGATGATAATGTATATTTTATAAGAATAAAGGATTACTGCAGATCAATAAGTAAATATTGTAAATAAATACAACCTAAAATATGTTTTCATCAATATTGCGTTTTAGGTTTATCTAGGAAAGCATAGAATTTTGAGTAGACATTTATATCTATTAAACTTTTCAGAAAATTAAAATTAGTTTGGATTATAATTGTACGGCTATAATTGAATGTGATCTGAAATATGGTTAATAATGAGTATTCAAAGTGTTCCATGAGTAGTTCCCATCAATAATTGTTAGATAAATACAATTGTTGAAGGATGATGAACCTAACCGCAGTGAAAATAAAATGCATAAGAATATAATAACAGTTTTAACTCAAATAAATGCCAAAGTATTCAGAACCATTTTCTTTTTCATATATATATATATATATATATATATATATATATATATATATATATATATATATATATATATAAAATTAAAAGAATTATCACAGTTTTATCTTATACATATTCATTCTTGATGAGAGAAACAGTCTTTGTATAAATATTATAATTATATATATAAACTTTATAATTATATTTGAGCAAAAAGAAATGAAACTCCTATTCGAATTGACCAGTAAAAAATTTTATTAAGGACAAAAAGAAAATTTATAAAGATAAGTTTTAAATTCATTATAGCAAAAAAAGTATTTGTACGAAAAAAACGTTTAAAGACGTTTAAATTTTCTTGTTGGAAATTTGATTAATAAATAAAGAAATGAGCTTTCAAAAATTAAAGGATTCTGAAATAAATTAATAGTTTAAGGTTTCAAAAATGTTATTTTATTTTTATTAAAATTAAAACAACATTTTTTAAAAAATTTAATTAAAAAATAAAGTTAGAAAAGAGAAACATCCAACTTAAAATTCCTGAAATTGTACGAGTGTTAATTGCGTGACTAAAAGTGTACGAAGTTGAAAATACTTTTATGTTTAAATAATTCATTCAAATTTGTAGAGATAATCAAAAAATGAAAGGGAATATTTGTGCCTATAATGGTTAAGTTGAAATATTCTTTAAATAAATCTTTACTTAATTGCTTCTTGATTAATTATTCATCAAAATAATATTCACTAACAAACTAAAAGTAAATTGCTTAGTAAGTATTTAAACTTTAACTTAATATTTTCATGACTTAATTACATATTTACTTTTTATCCATTACTAGGATAGTCACTAACCTACAGATTAAAAGTCCAATATCTGTGATATTTGTATGACCAAGAAAGACAAAAAAATATTCAATTCCCATACCTTCACAAATCAAACATAACCCTTTAATTTTCAATCTCTTAGAATATTTATAGAGTAATGTTTCAAATTATAATAATGCTAAACGTGAAATTCCAATCATGAACTTCAAAAATCTTAAACATTTAAGAAGATTTGGTTATATAGAATTTTTAAAAAAATTATTTTCTTATTCAACTAAATTAGAAAAGGCACTCTGTAATAGTATAGCTTAATTTAAAATGGCATTCGAGACATACAAAGAAGCGAATCAATAACTTCAAATGTAAATTTAAGAAAAAAATTAAATGTTTCTATTTTTTTAAAATTTTTTTGTTTTTTTTAAACAACGCTTAGCATTTTAGTTTTTATTCAGGAAGATTAAATATGCAACACCTTTACTTGAATTCATTTAATTTAACTCAAAGGTATTTCATAAAAATAAAGAAATAGCAATAAAAATGGGGAATATTATGCATTATAATGTAATTCGTATATAAAAATCCATGTGCATCACAAAATTTGTCAATAATTTTATTATCTGTAATGAAGCTAAATCTTGTATAAATATTGATAAAAATTATTTTTTTCCAAAAAAAAGCAACTATTACATTTCATGAGTTCAATTATATTTTTTAATTTCATATTTTGAGGAAATAAAAAAGTGCTTAGTCAATCTAAAAGTAATATATGAAAATTGTTGCATGGATGTCTTTTCTATGTTTGGAAAATCCAAATATATTAGTACATATGAGGCAATTAATAACATAACATATTATTAAAAACTAAAACATAATCTGAAATATGTAGTAAACATAATCACTTATAAGTATCAATGATAATTAATTACAATAATGTCCACAAATCCCATCAGTGAGACATGATTAAATTATGAGGATGAGCATTTAATTAGCAGCTTTTATAAATATTTATCTGTCAAACCAATTTAGTGAACGTTTAACCATCGGCAACAAATCTAGTTTAATTATGATCCATTTACATAATTAGGCATTTAAACTTTGATGCAAAGCCATCATACCTGTTAGTGGCTTTATTTAAAAACGAGTTAATGTGCTATTTAGTCAAAGAAATATTGAAATTATGTTTCATTCTTTTTTTATACCTTCTTATTTATATATTCTACTTAAATGTCTTGTTGTTCAAATTAAGTAAGTTTCAACGTTTTGTTTTATTTGTGTTATTATGATTATGATATTTTCGTAAGTTTCGCATTTTCGTTTTAAGTTTTATTTGTGTTATTATGATTATTGATGTTAAATTACAAATATAGGTGACATATTCTACTAATTAGAAAAGACTACTAATTAGAATACACATATTCTACTTAAATGTCTTGTTGTTCAAATTACCTATAACAAATATAGGTGCCTTATTATGATTATTGATGTCAAATTACAAATATAGGTGACATATTCTACTTAGACGTATTCTACTAATTAGAATAGACTACTAATTATAATAGACATATTCTACTTAAATATCTTGTTGTTCAAATTACCTATAACAAATGTAGGTGCCTTATTATGATTATTGATGTCAAATTATGGAATGGCATCAAATGATTAACGTTTCAGTGACAAGTATCATAATTGAAAAAATTCTTTGTTTATTAAATGACAATATATAGTATAAAATACCAGAAAAAATTATGGAAGATCAAAATTAAAAAAAAAAACATTGGATTTCAATATTAAGAAGATGAAAACATGAAGACACATAGAGTGAAGCCTCTCAAATAAGGAGTTCAAATCGTTCCAATAAAGTTGCTGTTCATGGGTATATCTGTCAAATATCGAAAAATTCATGCATGTAAATAAAATATTTTATGACTTTTGAGTAACATGAACATAACCATCTTAATGAAGTTACCAGATAAGAAAACTATTCAAATATTTGTGTTATACACTTCGTTCTTCTGTTATATGGTAATGAAGAAGATTTAAATCATTTTAAGGGTGTCCTCTTAAAAGAAATATGCCCCACTTATTTTGTTGGAAAGTTGAAAATTTTATACATAAAATTGGATTGAATTATTTTGATATATGTTTTATATTATAAATAGTATGTGCACCATATAAAAAAAGATATTTACCAAAATTTATTTCTTATGAGGTTAAAAATTATTTTTCCAGTTTTCAAATCTTTTTTTTCATAGTTATCTGAGCTTGTGAAGTTTCATTTTAACAAACTAACATTACTTAAATATTCTGCTTTTAATATCATTATTATCTCACTCAAGAATTATTTTGTTGGGTTTACTATCTAATTAGATAATTTATTTTGGAAATGTGTAATCGTATTTATTCATTTACTTAAATTTCATAAAACACTTCAAATAATTAGATTCCGTATGGTACTGAATATTTTACTGAATCGCTGCATTTTTGAATAATATATTGGCAGCAAATAAGTTGAAAATAACGGTAATTCTATGCACTTTCGACAGAGCGAAAATTAAAATCAGTCATAATTGAACGCTCTTAGAAATTACCTTCTGAAAAATAACAGGTCTTTAATTTTGTTATATTATTTGCAAGTAGGTGTATGCGTGCATGAAGAAAAAGACATTATAATTGCTTCTAAATATCATCCACTGAGATTTTTAAATATGATGTGAGATGGTTTTATTTTGAGTTATCCTGAATTAGTATGCTTCATTTTACACGATTCCACTTAAAACTGGAAATTCATTTTCGAATCTTTATGTATGTAATAAAAAAAGTTTAAAACTATAATATTATCATGATGTATCTTAGAAAAACATAAAGATGTTTTTAATGTATTTGTGTAGTATCCAGCTATTTTTAAAAGTATATAGAATAATATCATATTTTAAAATACAATATTCGAATTGCATACTTCTTTGCCGTCTTTAGCCGATTGGCACCATTAACTGCAGTCTGCAAACGATACCTTGGCGAGGATTTTTTTAGTACAAACACTCATATATTTTTAAAGAAAATACTTTAAAAAATAAATGAATTCCATGACGAATTTATGCGCTTTCGCTAGAGGAACTGTTTACTTGCACTTAAAGTGCTATCTCGTTTTTATATTTAGCTCAAAATAGTCTTTCTCATCTTTTATGAAATTTAATTTATCTTCCTTTTTCCGGAAGAAAAATAAACAGACTGAATGTCGGTATTGTTATATTTTAGCAACCATGTAGTTTTATTTGGTATAATTACTTTCAATAATGTATGAGCTGTGACTAGAAGAATGCTACAAAAACTTTTTTTAGAAAGAGACGAAACCTATTTATTATTTCCCTCAAAATCTTTTACATATTCATAGAAATCCGGAAAACGGAAATCCGGTCTAGATATAAACAATGCATTCTTTCAGAACTGAATTGGATAGAGTTAGAAGTTTCAATAGTCAAAGTCATTCCAGTTAATTATTTAAAAATATATTCTTATTTGCTTTTATGGTTGAATTATAATCTCAAGTTGTCTCTGTTTTTTTTCTTCTTTAAGATTTTTTTAAAAAAATATCTTTGTCTTTATTGAAAGGCATTTAAGAATCTAATTAATCTTTTTAGCTAAATCTGCAGTTGCAAGTATAAAAAAATCGTTAAAGTAAAATAAAGTCAATGATTTTTTTTTGTGTGTGGAAAAGTTAACAAAATATAATCTTATATCCAACATAATAAAAACATTCTTGCGAGTTTCCAACAAAAATAAAAATATTTATAATGATATATTTTCTGACATTTTTATAACATAACAAGTAAGTTTCAGATAATAATTTAAGCCTAAATTGTATGACTTTCTGTTTCTAAGAATTAATTTTATTGTAACAGAGCTCTGTTTAAAACCCCATTACGGCTATTTAGAAATGAAACATGTAATCTTGAACAACGTTCAGATGGCGAGGACGACACCTGAATTGCAACCTCATTCGAGGCTTGAACAAAGAATCTGTGGGAAGTCATTGAATTAGATATATCCCGGACTCGAACACAATACCTAACCACCACAATCCTCGGATTCCCTAAATTCAATGAAATACACAACATACACTTAAAGTGTTTCTCATTAAATGTGTGTACTCTGATGATACATCGTTTCATCAAAGTTCCGACTCTTTCGTAACCATTATAGACATAAAGTATTTATAATATACAAATGAGTCCAATTATGAGTCACTTTATGTTTGGAAATAGACTGGAATCCTTTTAAAGCAAATATTGCTTTAGAGAAGTATGTGATCTATGATGCATATACCTTGACTTAGGAATCGTAGACTAGTTATAATAATATACAATAATAGCAAACTAACTGCCTCTTGTTAATGTGTGTGATAAAGGAAATGAATGAATGGAGGTAATTGCATTTCTGTTAAAAAACTACTACATTCCAAGGAACCACTTCAAATTTGCATACGTACTTTGTCAAAGCATTAGTGAATTAATTTCATTTTATAATTTTATAATACCGTATTAATATTCACAAAAATTCCGAACGTTGAACGATGGCTAAATGTCAAACTACATGAGTGGAATGTCCTGAATGTCAAACTACATGAGCGGAAATGTATAAAATAAAAAAAAAATACATATAGAATTAAATTTTAAGATGCGGAGTAATGGTACGATTTTCTCACTTATTTGATAAAAGCATAACTTTTATATTAAATTATTGTTTACAGTACTCTGTAAGACTTCTTACAATCATTTTAAGTGTTATCTTTAAATAATTTTGCAATAATCAAAATTTTATTTTTATAGTTTAGATTATGCTTCATTAATCAAACGACAGATTTTACGATAAACATTAATCGTCCGACGTATATTCGAAAGACATGCAAAATATAAATTAAGGTAGTTAAAAATCGATGCACATATTGAAAAATGTTACTATTAAATCAAAATGTCGTATGTCAAATTTTGCAAAACATTCATAAACACAATTTACTTGCACTTATTAAATATACCTGTTTGCTGATTGTTGCATAAGATAAGAAATTATTGGAAATTATCACAAAAAATATACATCACTAGTGATTCTAGATATTGCATCGAGATTTCGTATGTTGACAAATATATATTTTAACATAACTGCGAAGAAGGAAATTGAAATTTGATATCGTACTGAATTCAATACTGCTTCAACTCTTGCCATTGATGTATGAAATATCATCACAACTATATATTAAATAAATTGTACTTGCTATGCTTTCATACTTATTACCATCCGCTAATCTAAATAATAACTTAATGGATATGATCATTTAATATAATTAAATTATACCAAACTTTAGATTTTGATTGAATTCACATTTTACATGAGAAATATCGAAATAGGACTTATATTTCAGAGAAGGGCGCATGTAAATATATGATAATGGATATGGACAATTAAGTTAATCTTACCGATTTATTATCATGCCATCGACTTCTTTAAGTACTGTTATAAATTGTAATATTTCTTCCTTGAGCAATTTCTCGACTATCAAGGAATAATTTTTATGGCTGCTGAATATATGCCAAGTCAAGGATGACTTTCAGCATTGCTGACATGTGACAACGTTTGGCGATCAAGACTAATCAAAACACACAGTTTTTTGAAGCCTTTATTTTATTAACCTATCATAATTTAAAGTAATTATTTTTTAACAAAAAAAATCGTTGATCTCTTCGGCGATCCGGATAATTATAAATGTAAAATATTTAAGGGAAACTAAACATAAGTAAGAAACCAACATATTGTTAGTCAGAGTAAATCATTCTGCATACAATATTTCATGCAATTTAATTTGTTCCTATTTTATTAGTTTTTAAAACTAAATTGATAATGTTTGGGATGTTTTTTTCCCTATGTTAAAGTTTGATATTTTTATCAGGACAACTATTTACCAAAAAAGATAAACTATGTTATTATTAGTATTGAGTGTATCCACTTTGTTCTGAGGTCAATTATTTGTGACCAGTTTTATCAGCGTTCTAGAAGTATTGTGATCCAACTACGTACAGTTAAAAGAAAGTTATACGTTTGTGCTTCTGGTATACAGCCGACCACCCCGCCACCACTGAAAGCAGCAGTATCGACAGGATTTGTTGTGGCCCACTGTGGACCGTAGCAATGTCCATCCTTACATTGATCGAATTTGTCAAACTAATATTCTCTTTAAGATAATTGGCCCCAAAGTGGTCAATTACTGACCTCCTCCTCCTTTACAAACTTTCAAACAATTGGCGAAAAACTGACAATTTTAGATATCATGTTGTTCAGAGACCTCAGATTACTTGGTACCATCAGTACTGAACTCAAGTCATTATTTTTAACTTGGAGATGTTTTATATGATCGGATGTGTCTGTGCATTCCTTTAAATAGAGGTAAACAGTACTGATTCTTTCACAAATGCATTTATTTTCCTGCATTCTTTCAAATCTTTAAAAATGTGCAGGGAATCTCCTATACCTTGATATAATTTGGATAATCAGTGGAAGGTATCTACTTACTTTTATTTCTGGATTAGGAATAAAATTGTAAGCGAATCCTTCTTTTTTGAACAAATACCATCTGTCAAATTATCGTAGCTTAATTTCTTCTCTCAATTCCTATTTTGAAGACACCATTTGATTTAGGGGTAATTATATCCGCAATTATATCTTTCTGCGCCACCATATTTGCATGTTGATCCGCCTTTTCATTACCATATACCCCAATATAGGTCTTAACCCAACTCAACTAAAATTTATACACTATATGAATTTAGGAATATGGTATGAATTTAATTGTAATATATAAATTTATTCCATTTTACAGATAATTTATATTTTATACTTACTTAAATTAAATATTTACAATAAAATATTCTTGTGGATCGTTTCTCTTTATATACTTCTTTCATAAAGGGTTTAAGACATCTTTTACTTTCCTAAATAATATTTGACATGGTTAAGAAAATTAAATATGACATAGAAACAAGGAACAGTTTTAAATCACTGTATTAATATACATTAAATATCTATGCAAATAAGCTATGTTATTTCAAGCAAAATGTAATCGATAATATGCTAATTATAAATCATAAAATCAATTTCTATTCTCTTGGATTAGTATCAATAATTTATCTTATTCTAAAACTACTTGTTATTGGAAAAAAATGCTTGTTACTTCTTAATTAATATTATTTTCACTTCCTTTTGTGAGAAGCGTACGAAGGATTAAGTGTTGAAAGTATTGAAAGTTTCGACTATTAAATTGTTAATAAAATTCTTCTTCTTCATATTTTCTTTGATAAATTTATTTTTGGAACTGTATCTCTTGCTTGTCGGTGAATTCAATAACTAAAAAACACTTTGAGAAAAATATATGGCATTTGGTGTGTGATTATTATGGTAAAATTATAAATGTATAATATTAAATATTTAAAAGTATGACAAAATCACGCTGCATAACAGTAGAAATAAATTTAAATAATAAATTTCAAACATTTATTTTTAAAAGAAAAATGTAAATGATAGTGATCCACATTGATATGTTTTGATAAAAAAAAGTATTCGTGACAATTTATGATATTATACTATCTTCTAAGATCAATTGTTATGCGTGATATAAGAAAATCTAATTTTAACATTATAATGCTTACGAACAAAATGTATTCCTTCGCTCTCTCGAGTATTTTATATCAGGATATGCATACTACTTAAATATTGTTCGCGGAATCCTTTTTAGAAAAACTGATTTCGTATTCTGAAAGTTTAAGGGAATCCAAACAAGAGGCAATTTTTTATCGAAATATTTATCATAGCAAGATCTAGTCTTGCAGTTCTGAAGAGTGAATAATGCCTCAGAGAGAAAGAAAAACGATGGGGTTCACGCCCAGAATCTGTTTTAAAGTTCAAAGTTTGCTAGAATTTGTATTTTAGGTTCATTCGATTTCCTTTCCTTTCCGCAATTTAAATGAAATTTTTACTTTATTCTTTTTCTCTTCGAATTCAAATAGAGTTGTAAATGTTAAAGATCATAAATAAAAGAACGGGCTCTAATCTGGCTTCTAAAAAGAAAGCGGTAGAATCAAAAGAAATGGTCCTTATTTGCTGAAACCTTTCCGGCTATTTGTTAAAGTACTGTATGATCGAAAAAGAAAATAATATGAATAAAACTTCAATTTTTATATGTTTTAA